>LPNX010742864.1:286777-343747 GCA_001517045.1 Pseudotsuga menziesii
AATTCAACAACAGAAGCAGAATATGCGGCTGCAGCTGAAGTATGGCTCAGGAAGATACTTGAAGATTTGCAAGAAAAACAAGAGAACTCCACTCCATTGTTGGTCGACAATACTTCTGCAATCAAGCTGGCTAAGAATCCTAGATTCCATGATCGAACCAAACATATCAACACAAAGTATCATTTGATTCGACATCATGTAGAGGCCAAGACAGTCCATCTTCGACATTGTTCCACAAATGATCAAATTGCAGACATCTTCACCAAAGCGCTTGGATGAGAAAAGTTTGAAAGATTCAGAAACATGCTCGGACTTACGAACACCCCTTCAGATTAAGAGGGGGATTGTTAGAATATAATCCGTAGGGATTATTGTAAATAAATAAATAAATAGTAGGAAGCCGAAAGGGCTGGGCGGAAGGTGAAACCCAACCGTCATATGTTTTGTATAAATATAGGCATTTGCATTGGAATAATAATCAATTGGGAGTTATACCTATCATCATCAACATACATAAGTACTTATACAAAGTGATCATTGACTTTCTTTCCATAAATACAGTGATCAACTTGACTTCTCACAAACCCCAACTATTGGATATACATATCAAACTTTTGATACCACATCCTGGACAATTATTTTAGACCGTAGAGAGACTTCTTGAGGTTACAGATTGACTATTTTTCTCTTTCCATTGTAAAACCTTCAGGTTGCTTCATATAGATTTCTTCTTCAAGATCACCATGAAGAATAGTTGTCTTTACATCCATCTATTCTATCTCAAGATCAAATGTTGTAGCTAAATACATCAGTACCCTTATGGAAGTTAGCTTTAGCAATAGGTGAGAAAATATTAACAAAGATGACTTCCTCAACTTGGGAATATCCTTTCTCTACTAGCTTCTCCTTGTACTTCTCGACTTGACCTGTGTTTGGGTGTGTTCTACTATCTTAAATACACCTAATATTTAATTATCGACCGGGGTTGGTAGGCTTAGAGTTGATACAAAATATATGCGAAGGTAAAAATGCTTCTAGGGTGTCGTGGAGATATTTTAATAAACAGAAGATCGAAAGATATTTCAAAATGAAAAACCGAGTCAAACTCTTAAGACTATCTGAATAATCGGACTAGACTGGAGTATCAAATTTTAAACAGCTACTAAAAGAAAGATATAAACAATAATACTTATAACTTCATACACTAACTCATACATAAAAGGAATTATAACAACTGAACTGATAAATAACCAACTAACTACTCCTTAAGCGGAAGGTTGGGGTAAAAAGACAACTTATCTTACAAAAAATAGAAAACTGAAAAAGGGAGTAGAAAACTTAATAAATAAAACTTAGAAAGAAGCAAGTAGAAAATTTAATAAAGATAATACACAGAAGCAAGTAGAAAACTTAATAAAGATATTTAAACTCTATTCTTCAATAAATACATACCAAAAACAAGAATGATTCCTATGATTACAAATAATCTAACTTCCTCTTAAAAATAATACATCTAACCCTAAAATCTATATGCAAACAAAGATAACCATGACGTAAAACAACAATAAAACTAAATCAGTGTTTAATATTCAACAAATAAGAATAGCTTAATCCATATTTAATTTAAGGTGAAAAGAAAATAAAAGAAGAATAATAAAACCTTAATCAATAACCTAAAACAGTCAAACTTTAATTGTAATGGTTAAATAAAACTACCAACTACAAACATAATCCAAATATTGACAAAAAAAAACTAGAAACAATCTTAAAATACATAAAAAACACTAAAAATAGAATCGAGGGTTAAATGACAGATTGAACAGTAGGTCTGTAAGGGGTCGCTGAATGGCAGACTAGATAGACGGTCTGAATGGCAGTCTGTACAGTTGAAAATGGTAAAAAAAACCTAAATGAACTAATTCTTCAGCTGAAGTTATGCATATCTAAACCTAATGCATGGAATCAATAAACATGCCTATTTAATCAACAAATTAAATTCAAACTAACTCTTAAACAAAAAGAAAGCATTGCATATTAAACTAATTAGTAAGCTAGAAATTAATTTAAACAGACTAGAAATTAACTTAAGCAAGTTCATGGCAGGAAATAAATAAACAAAACTGAATCTAAATGAAAGCAAAGTATTTCATATAAGCAAATTCATAACAGGAAACAAATAAACAAGACTGAATTCAAATGGAAGCAAACTATTTTATATGTTTGGAAATAAAGACTGAAAGCAATACTGGAATGAAATGACTGTAAATAAAATAATTGAAAGCAAATAACTGGAAACAAATGACTGAAATCAAAGCTATGCGCGCATCTGCTTGTTTAACCACTGAAATAAAACTAAGCTAATGCAATACAAGAAATAAAATAGCATTTACTATTATCTAATGAAAACAAACTGGAAATTAAACTAGACTAGCTAAAACAGAAAAGAAAGAACTGAATTAAACAAAGAAATGAACCTCTGGTTGATGAGGGCCCCTCTCAACAATCAGGGGTGGTGTCTGCTAACTCCTACTCAAACGAAATCTTCAACAACAATGCATACAGCTCTTTTTTCAAATTCAGAAACAAAATTACAGTGTTTATGAAAACTATGAACTGCTTAACAAAATACTTCTCCAACTCTCTCCTGACTAACTCAGCTCTTTATTTAGAGACTGATATATATAGTTTACATGAGATATGAGCAAGTCAACCCTCAAAGGTCGATTGCTCTCTAATTTTAGTCAACCTTTAAAGGCACATAATTTATTTCATCAACCAACGCATGAGCGTCTTCCTTCTTCAGTACGAGTGTGACCTCTACAGTGTGAACGTGGCGTGATATTCCTCCTTTCACATGGGAATATCTTCTTTAGCGTGGATTCAATCCATTCCTTAGCATGGTTGACGGGCTGGTGTTGAACACAGGGATTGTACACAGCAGCAAGTTTCTAGAACGCAGGTCCCTCATTAGCGTGAGCGTGTGGACTGGTGGTGTTGTGGAAAGCAAGGGCGGCGACACAGTTGATGTTCTAGAACGTAGGCCATTCTATCCCTTTGAATCGTGTGGATAGTGAGAAGCTAGGTGGAGATCATTCTAGAGCATGATTTAAATGCATCGGTCTAGCACAGAGATGGTTGATGTGGTGGAGAGCAAAGGATATTGCAAGATAGTGTTCTATCGAGAACATGGATTTATTACCCAGATGCATGGATGATCAGTTTGGTTGCAGGCTGTTTCATGTTTAAGTGCCCAAAACGGGTTATGGACGCGCGTAGGCTGATGGGCAAGCTGAACGACGACCTGAACGAAACACTGAGCCATGAGATGGATATGCTAGGCATCGATCTAGGGAAATCATGGCAAACCACCAGTGAATTTCGCGCGACTGCTGGATGACGAGTTGAATGCCAAGATGGATCGTGAGCTGGACATATTGTGTGAAAGGCAGGCTGAATGAGTTTTGTTGTTAATTTTCCCAAACAAACTATAAAATATGCAAATGAATATACATATCAAATAATACATTAAATATTCTTTAAATAATATAATTTTGAGTTAATAAAATCATAAAAATGATATTAATAACCAACGTTGTAATAATATCAAATCTGTTCTTACCTTGTGCTGAAATAACGATCCGCATGACATAAAATATACTAAAGATAATAAAATATGTGTTTAAATGAGTTATTTAATTGCCAAAAATGATAGTAAAATGAGGCTCAACATTCCCCCAAACCAGAGAAATGCCAGGTCCCACTGAGCAAAAATAAAATGATTAAGGAAGAAGGAAAAGTTGCGCTAATAACTGCCTTCTACTTGGTGAATGAAGGGAATAATTTAAACTTTAATCTTATAAAATAATATTTATTTTATGTCAAAATAGAAAAGATGTTACCAGTCTTATTTTAATAGCTTGTCAGGTTCAAAAATAATTCAGCATTTGTTCAATGGTTATGATATAAGATTTATAAGATAGAAGGTGTAAGAAAATAGAAGTAAAAAAATGATGGAATAGTAAAAGATTTGGATTTCTTAGGAGACCATGCTATTATAGAAAAATTCAAGATGTGTGTCATTTAACAAGAATATGCATTTGATAAAATTTTTTATAAAGTTTATAATTAGTTCAACCATGTCCAAAGTAATACTTTGGACAGTTTGAACATATATCACAAATGCATAAATAACATTCTTAGTTAACAAGAAAAATAGTTTTCATGTGTATTTAAATAAAAAGATGTTAACGGTAAAATGATAACAAAGAAATTTTAAGGTCAAAGCATCCATACAAAAATAAAACTATGTTCAAAAACAAAATTTGGTTGACAAATTTTAATCATCCATGCTATAATACCACAATATCTCATTCAGACCATCATCTGAACCATTATTCAGAGCCTTCATAAAGTCTTCCATCAAATCCTTCATATTGATTGATTGATTTGTTTTTTGTAAAAACATGCTTCATGCTATAACTTGAAAACACTTACATTTGTCAGAGATAAGCAATTTTGTCATAAAAAGATAAAAGTAGAAACATATTTTTTTTCTGAATCTTCCTAATCCTCCCCCAAACCAAATATATGGCATGTCCTCATGCAAAGGAGAAGAATAGTCTATTTCAGATAATAAAAAGTGCAAGTATGTTGTTATTGTTTTATAAAGAAAAGAAAATTTGACTAGTAAAGGAAAGTGATTCAGATATGTATATTTATGAAAAATAACAGTGATTAGAAAGACCATATAAAGAGACAATAATATAATTGAAAGAATGCCATGGGAAAAGATAGGCATCTATGCCTCATTGTAAAGATACCTTGCCATCATAAAATACTTTGAGTTTACCCCGGAGAGTGTGAGAGATGTAACTATGGGTCCCATTTCTAGCTAGGATAATAACATCCTAGGTATTGATTGAAGTACATGGCCAGGTCCAAGCCCAACTTACAACGATTCTCAAGTGATAGTAAAGATAATGGGCCTTAAAAAAATTTGAACATTTTTCTGTATATGATCATTATTTTACGAATGATGTGCATAGTAGTGCATTAACCAGACCTCTTTACCTGATATTTCCCTTCTATTAGAAATCCTGTTCAGTACCCCGATGAGTTTAGCTTGGTACCATGCAAGTATAGTCCCGCTGCCAGTGAGCCTGTTCGGTACCCCGACGGGTTTACTTGCATTTATCGAGATTCCTGGTTTTAAGTTGTTATGCAGCATTGACTCGCTGCCAGCAAGCTTGCTCAGTACCCCGACGGGTTTGCCTTGTATAATGATATTAAATATATGGAATCCTATTGGTATGAGAGCGTGTTAAGCCCTGCTAAAACACATAATTCAATTTTACAGAATAAACTTACAAATATCTTTTCATATTGGCCTTAATCATAAATCACATCAAAAGAGAATAACTTAAAACAGTTCTTTGACCTTAGAATCCATCTTTTTCAGAAGAGATAAGTAAGTTCCCCACAGGTAAAAATTCCACCTACTCTCAAGTTATCACAAAGAGATATTTGAGAGACAAGTTTTGATAACAAGTATAGGATGAACTAGTAATCCATAGGCACAAGATGAATGATAATGAAAATAGGTCTTATCAAGCACTGTTCGAAATAACAAATCAGAAATATACATGTTTGAATCAAAATATCAGAAATTATCTGAATCATAAAAGGAGCGGTTAAGAATGATATGCAAGGAGTTATCCTTAATTGTCACTACAAATTGCAAATTAAGAAAAGTTAAGATACCTTACGAGCGTAATTACCTTTTCCAGATAATACTTCATGAGCTGCTTATAGAGATAAAGTATCCATGATCAAATTGCAAAACCACTAGTCAGATGATTCAATTTATTCATAAAAACATAGAAAGCAAAAGAGTCGCATGCAATTTATTTTTATCAGAAGTGACTCTTATTTATTCATAGAAGCAAAAACATATCTACATATATACAAGTGATGATAACCCAAAATGATTTCACGGATATGGAGGAGGAGGAATAACTTCCTCTTCATTCAATTCCATTTTTCCGTTCTGTAAAACATTTTGTACGAAATCCTGTCTAGATGTTGGTTGGTGGTAAAGCCTAAGTCTATGTCCATTCACTATAAAGGAAACTTCTGAGCCGTCAATTTTTTTAATTTTTACTGATCCATTTTCAAAAGTTGTAGCTACTTCATAAGGGACCAACCAATGAGTAGTTAATTTTTCTTTAAAGTTTTTAAACCATGAATCGAATAGTAATGCCCAATCTCCGACATTAAATTTCTTTTGCTTGATAAATTTATCATGCCATTGCTTCCGTTGATTCTGTATTAGCATGGCTCTTTGGATCACATCCTGTATAATTTCATCTAATTCATTAATCTGTAGGATTCGTCGTTTTTGTGCTTCATCCAAATCCATACCTAACTGTGCTGCCATACGAAAGGTTTTAACTTGAAATTCAATAGGTAAAAGGACTTGTTTTCCATATACTAACTCATAGGGGGTATGTCCGGTAGTATTTCTCCATGTTATCCTATAGGCCCATAAATCCTCTAGAAGTCTATCCACCCAATCTTTATGATGTAAGTGAATGGTCTTGGTTAAAATAGCTTCTAATACTTTATTGGTTGATTCTACCTGGCCATTAGCCTTAGGATGGTAAGGTGAAGACTTGCAATGTTGGATATGTAATATCCCAAATCCTGATATTTTCTAATTCTACGCAAAGATACTTAAATAGCCAGGCATGCAAACTGCCATGCAAAATTCTCTATTTTATAGCTAAAATTAGGGTTAGGGTTTGTAGGATAGAATGTAACACTTACCACTGATAAGCTGGCTGGAATGCTCCTGAGAGAATATGCATGCATCAAGAGCTGAATTAGAGATGACCTGGTACCTTCTGCTTCCGGTGTTGTACAGGATTACACACCTAATAACCTAAGGTCTGGGGTTACCAACATACTCAATTAACTTGCAGACAATTGACTTCCAAAGTGCAGTAAAGGAAATAGGAGGACAAGAAAGAATTACTCGATTAACGAAGGTCGATCCTTGCTAGTCCTCTTCCGTTATACTTCACCTCCAAAGTCTTCAAGGTTGTTCTTCTTTCACCTGTCAAGAGCCAATCTTCCAGATACAAGATGATTCATATATATGTAAGCAGGTTAGATAAATTCTATATAAGATGCATAAACATAAACATTTATCAAACCAAGACACATGAAACACATATGGAAGAAGGATTCTCTTTATTATCAATAATGAAGAAGTTTAGATTACAACCCAACGCCTAAGACAAGGACTCCTCTGCAACCAAAGGATTTTGAGTTCCACTGCTCCAAAGACTTTTGTATAAACTCCACCAGCATAACTTTGCTCTCCAAGTGTATCTCTCCAACACCCTCCCCAAGGCCTGTATTTATATGGAGGAAATAAGGCGGTTTCGAAGGTTGAGGAGGTTTAGACAGTTAAGATAATTAAGAGAACAATGCTTAACTAATCTTAGATCAGCACGTGTTTTTATGTTTAATTGTTCAGGGACATATTCGTGGGTGTGTAGAAGGACAACCCGTGAATGATTCGCGACTTGCTGCAAGGGAAACCCGCGAATACATCCATTCGCGACTTGCTATAACGGACACTCACGAATGACTCGCGAGTTGCATAAAAGGAGAGTCGCGAATACAAGTCAACATAGTAAAATGGCAAAGTAATCAACTGGATGGAGGAAGTATGTATTATGCCATAAGCCAATCTATAGTGTTTTGGGAAAACCTCTATCCATAAATGTCCTTTTGTGTGCCAACATGAGGGATGTCGGCACTCAGACAGAGAGGTGCCATTCAAGTGTATAACAGATGCCCCCTAATGTGTGAGGTCAGAGGGAAACGATGGCCGAAATACATTATAATATTTAGCTTTGGAGAACTCAAAAATCCAATGGAGCAGAGAGAGTACCTGAAACAAATACATAGTAATGTCATATACAAAGTTACATGTGAGGATGCTATGTTCAATTTACTGGAACACTAGCTCTTTTACAATATTTGAGTACATCATATGATACGGGTATAGAACCACGTATATTACAAAGGTGGATCGAAGCCACAATATACAAGAATGATGAGTCTGCAAAGATCTGGAAGCTATGTAGATAGATAAAACATAATCTTGTGCAACTTAGTCCATAAGTGTGAACTAAGGTCTTCATAAAGGATCCCAAAGAACCAGTACAATCCAATCCATGTGAATAAGGGTAAGCTGAAGTCGAACATGGAAAGGATTCAACAGTTTGTCAACCAATAAGGGATAATTGACAACTGAAGCAAAGGAATTCACCAATGATGGAAGTGAATCCTGAGGTACGATCGTCAAAACTCTAGGTCTTCGCCATCAAGAAGTATTGAAAACGGAACCATGCTGTGATAAGGAAGACAACAGATCCTCCAACGGATCACAAGAGTGACTAGGAACTGGGAAAAAGAAGGGAGACACAAATAGATAACAGATATAACAATGATGGGATCAGGCTATAGATCATACATTGGGTAGAGTCCTTGAATAGTGAGCACAACACAGAGATGACCCAAGGCAGCGTATAATTAAGAGATGGAACAACTAGACTTATCTATCATGTAGGAGACATGATCAAATTCCCTAGGTATAATGGACGAGAGGAGGAGTAAGAAACTCAAAGTGATAGCTGAACACAAGTGGACACTGAAACATGGATATCAAAAAACAAAGAGTGCTATGTTCAAGGATGACATGCTGCCATTACTGAAAACAAGAGAAAACTTCTTCCTTACCTTCCCTGTTAAATTTTAACGAGTCCAGGAAAGTAAACTCGGTTCCCTCTTCATTTTTTAACAAGCTTGAAGAGATGGGAAAATAATGCTTGATAGTGCCACTGATTTGTGGATTTAATGAGCCCGAACTAGTACATGCTCAGCCGGTGTTTTCACATTTAGAGAGTCTGAAAACACCAAAGAAGACTCCAGGGGGGTCCTTTTTCGTCCAATTTAGTCTCCTGAGGCCGAAAAAAGTATAAAACAAACCACAGAAGAACTCTCTTAACTTCCTAAGAAGAAAAGGTGCACCTTTTTCGTACTTAGTCAGGGAGGTCTGAAAAAGGTTAAATTACCACCTACCCAACGCTCCTTCCAGACCAGCATAAAATAGCTTGAGTTTTACGAGTGTGAAGGAAAGCAAGATCACTCGGAAAGATCCATTTGGTTATGAGAAATGGGGCTTACAACAATAAACTCGTTGCTTTGTTCTTTAGTGTTTAACGAGCATGACAAAGACACAAAGTACACTCGGAATATTTTTCATGTTTGGGTCCAGAGCACGAAAAAGAGAAAACTAAGCTCAAACCGGGTGTTCCTTTTCCGTAAATTTAGTCCCTCAGGTCCGAAAAAGTGATAAACCTATACCTGAGAATACTCTTCTCAATTCAAAAGAAAAGAGAGTGATCCTTTCTCGTATTATTCTGCATGGTCCGAGAAAGAGATAACCTACCACCAATGCGGATGCCCGTTCACATATTCTTAACGAGCTTGAACGAATGAGATAACTCAGTAGTCAGGTCTATTTTGAAGGAGTCAGACCTGGGCCTAAAGAAACTCCATAAGGGCGGGGAGTCCTATAAAGGGATAGCTTGTAAAAAGAGATTTAGAAGAAGCTCTATTTGGCAAGAAAAATAGCTAAGAGGACACCCCTGAACCTGAAACAGTGGCGGCATGAGCACCAAAGGATGAAAAAGGCATATAAAGATGATACTCATGAAATAGGGGCCCTAGCCACGGAGGAACAATGGTAGAGACAAGGGACTAATGGTTTAGAATACCATAGTCCATGGAAAAGTGTTAAATACTAAGGTTAATATGGAATGATAAGATGCCAACATGTGTTGGAAATAGCAAAACCACCCAATTGGAGCAACAACACTCTGTAAAAGTTGATAAACCTGTTCCAAGGCACAAAAGTATGGTATTAGTTGATTGAGATTTCAAACTATAGGAAAGAGACCCACTTTATGAAATAGTATTTCTAGAAATAGAATGAAAATTAAAACAATTCTTACCATTTGAACTTTTTGAACCATAAAAAGCAAGATTACTCTCTACCTTTGATCGATTACTGTGGAGAATTATACCATCGGAATCGAAATCCGTCAGCTTCAGGTAATTCTACACCCTAAGCTCGTCAAATTGATCCAAACAAATATTAGTTTTAATGGTGAATTCAGTATTTAATAGCACCCAAAAATATGACAGTGCGCATACGCGGGTTGCTAAGCATGAAAGTCGCGAATACGCGTTTCATTCGTGGGTTGTCTAACTAGACAGCCGTGAATGATCCGCGACCTGCCTAAATAGACAGTCGTGAATGCTGCGCAATGGGACAAAGCTTTAAAAATATGCAAGATTTTTAAATTTTGATTGTGAAATACTAAATTAAATTGCTTATATTTGCCAGGTAAAAATGGTTCTGGAGTGGAGGGAAAGGGAGCACGAAAGGATGGATCATGCGGCACTCCAAAGCATGCCCACATTGCAAGAATTGAGAACTAGTGGGCTGTTGAAATTCTTTTGTACATCTCCCATGCTGGCCATTGTCCGCATACTTGAGTTCATGGTCAATTTTTGGGATCATGACATGGGGATGTTCAATCTTCAAGGTGAGACCTTAGAACTTACCATGGAAGACATCTATTTCATTACCGGGTTGTCACGACGGGGAGCACCGGTGAATTTGGAGGGCACTGGCAGGGGCGGTGACCCCTTAAGTGTCCAAAACTATGTATACATATTCTATATACCGGGTACTTAGAAGAAGGGAAGCAGCGTTCTAATTGCAGACATCCAGGATTTCACTCTCCAGGTATTGGCTAGTACCATTGTGAGACTTGCAGGATCATCAGGGTTACATATGGCCACCAGAAATCAAATGAGGTTGGCGGTTGATTGCTTTAGAGGTGCTCTCTATGATTGGTGCTCAGGAGTTTCCCCCATTATGAAGAGGCAACTATCCGACTGTAAGAGGGAAAGACGCAAGAATTTTGGCTATGCAAGCATATTAGTAGCATTATTCGAGAGAGAGTACTAGCCATGAGCCCTGCTATACCACTACAGGTCAGATCTCTGCGTCAGCCAAGGCTGAGCCGGTGGGGAGATATCTTCCTCCATCACGGAGGAGGAGACATAGTACACAGCGTATATGATGCTGAATTTTAAACTTGGTGGGAACGACAGCTGCCGGTGCTGGAGCAGTTTCCATACGCCAGGTTGGACTTCCGAGGTGACCCTGAACTTGTCCTCCCTCCAGGAGGAGCATGGGGAGAGATGGGTAAGTAATTTTTTAATTTTTAAATCATTATCAAATTTTTATGAATTTTTCAAATGATCGATATATACATATGTACACGTCTTGATCCTATTCATGTGTCAAAATGTAGATGTTGGACCAGTCCGCCCTGAAGGGCACCCTCGTATGTTCGTACGTCCTGTCGTGGGAGAGGATCAGGGATTGATCAGAGTACTTGAGGGGAAACTGGCTAGGTTAACCCAACGAGTACCGACTATACGGATAGAGCATATCCCTGCAGCCATGCAGGAGTTTGTAGTTGGGGTTCCACCGGTTTGGCTACGTCTTTTCAGACGAGTAGCTAGAGCAGTTCTTGTATACAGAGATGCGGTGGAGGCTGCCGAAGCCGAGGAGGTTGAGGAAGCCAGGGTGCATAGAGATCATGGGGACCAAGGTGGTCCTAGTGGCCAGGGCGGTCCATCTTAGACCTAGGGAATTTTGATGGATTATGATCCACATTTTGTACTTTTTGTATATGACGGGATCTACGGATCAGACTCGACCTATCTATAGACAGATATTTTACATATATATATATTGATGTTTGGTTGTCGGCTTATTTACAAGTGTTTTTTATATGTATATTTTTATGAAATGTGTGTGAGATGCCAATCCAAAATATAATTAGCATATGCATCAGTCAATGAATTTTGATTTCGTGGAATATGATTGAAAGTAATAACTTCAAAATGTCTTTCCAATAAACGAATTTGCATGAACTGACGTAACAAGATAGGATTTCGTACCTGATAAGCTCTATTGAGCTGGGAAACTACCAACTGAGAATCCAAACGGACTTCAAGCTGGGTGATGCCACGTGACAAAGCATCCCATAGGAGCTCAATGAAAGCCCTATACTCAGCAACATTATTAGAAGCAGGACCTAGACAAGTGCCTCCCGCGGCAACAAGTTGTCCTGAGGGAGAATAGATAACCCATGCTGCCGAAGCTAGGTTACAAGTGTGACGACTGGTGCCATCAGTGAAACCTACATACATTTCGAAAGACATCTGCAACAACCAGTAGATAATATAAAAAACAAAACTGACAGCCTAATGTACATAAAAAAATACATACACTAAAAATACAAGAAAAAGTGCTAAGCCTAAGCATAGTACTTCTTCAGGTAGAGCCCATTTCTAGGCTTAGGCAGCTTATTCCTATCATAATCAATTAATTCATATGCACCTTTACTTAATACCTTCGACATGACATAGGGCCCTAACCACATAGCCTTGAATTTTCCTGCCCCCAGGGGTTCTTTATCTTGGTCCCAAAGCAAGACAAGTTCCCCTTCAGAGAAAACCCTAGGTTTGACCGTTTTATCATATTGAGATTTGACCCTATTTTTATGAGCCTGATTCACAGTCAACGCATCTCTACATTGTTCATCGAGGTGTTCTAAATGTACCAGACGTTCTTCAAGCTCATTCGTATCAGGTAACACATGAATGGCTATCTTCAAAGATGGGATTTCGCATTCAATCGGAGTAACTGCTTCCACCTCGTGAACGAGTTGGAAAGGTGAAAAACCCGTAGCAGTATTAACGTTAGTTCTGTAGGCCCAAAGAGTAGGATATAACATGATGTGCCAATTAGAGCGGGCTGCATCAATTGTCTGTTTAAGGATAGTTTTTAAAGTCTTGTTGACAGCCTCAACCTGACCATTTGCTTGCGGATAGTATGGAGAAGAATGTTCTTGCCTAAATCCGAGCATGGTAGTCAGTTCTGTCATCATGTTATTTTGAAAATGACTGTCGTGGTCAGTGAAAATCACTTTGGGAATACCAAACCTTGCAATAATCTGATTGAAAACAAAGAAAGTTGTTGTTTCCCCGTTGTATTTGAAACTAGGCATTGCCTCTGCCCATTTCGTAAAATATTCAACAGCGACAATGATGTATTTATGCCCCCCAGCTGAGACTAGGTTGCACATCATGTAATCGATCTTCCATTTCATGAAGGGGCCTACCGAGACAACAGGAAATAACAGAGCAGGATGTGACCGCATTTTTCTGGTGTAAAGCTGACACAGATGACAGCGCTTCATGACTTCCACACAATCTTTAAAGATCGTGGGCCAAAAATATCCAGCACGTAATATCTTCTGGGCCGTTGCTAACCCAGATAAATGACCCCCACATGCTCCACTATGGGAATAATTTAGGACAATCTCCGCTTCCTCATGAGTAAGCCAGCGACGCAAGATGGAATCTACCCCTCGTCGATATAATGTATCTCCTATAATGAGTTAGTTCTTGGCATGAAGGCGTAACTTACGTCGTTCCTCCCTAGAGTAAGCAGCATGATACTTCAAAGTCTGGAGATATATAAGAATATCCCCATACCAAGGATCAGAGGTGGATATTAAGAAGATGTGCTCATCTGGGAATGAGTCATATTCAACAACTACATTCTCTTCAGTGGGAAATTATGCTATTAGCTCAGCAAAAACTAAGGACTTCTTAGACTTAGCGGATTGGAAATCCAAGTCAAACTCTTGGAGAATGACTATCCACTTGTTAAATTTTCCCCCAACAATCCGTCGGGATAAAACATATTGGAACGGATTCACATCCGCCACTACTATTGTGGTCCTCAGTAAAATGTAGTGGCGCAACCTCTGTACAACATAAACAACTGCTAAGGCTAACTTCTCGACATGGGAGTATCTAAGCTCAGGTCCGGCCAAAGCACGACTAAGATAATAAACGACATGCTCAACAAGCTTATCGTCCTCCTGGACTAGTACTACCCCAATGGTTGACTCCGACGTGGCCAGATATAATATAAAATCCCTAGAATAATCTGGTGGACGTAATAAAGGTGCCACCAGCAAAGCTTTTTTCAATGCCTCAAACGCAAGTTGTGCGGTTTCATCCCATACAAATGGGGTGTCCTGCTTGAGCAAGCGCATGAAACCTTTAGTGATATTGGCATAATTAACAATAAAACGTCGAAGGAAATTAGACTTTCCTTGCAGGCTCTGAAGTTGCCTGAGAGAACGAGGAGGAGGCAGATTCACAATGGCCTCAAATTTTAATGGATCCACCTGGATGCCTCTACTAGAGACAATGAATCTGAGTAATCTCCCTGACTCGACGCAGAATACACTTGTGGGGATTCAAGCTAATTTTATAATATCTGCATCGTTCAAAAATTAATCGTAAATGATCTGGATGTTGGATCCTCTTGCAAGAATGTGCAGGCAGATCATCAAGGTATGGTTCGAAAATGGATTTTATGTCATGAAAAGCAAAGTTCATAGCCCGTTGAAAGGTAGCCCCAACATTTTTCAATCCAAAGGGAATTTTTTTATACGCGAATGTACCCCAAGGAAAAATGAAAGCAGTTTTATGTTGGTCTTCCGGTTTGATTTGGATTTGATTGTAGCCGGAGAAACCATCCATAAACGAAAACACCTCACTTCCCGCACATGCATCTATGATCTGGTCAATAAATGGTGTGGGGTAATTGTCCTTAGGACAGGCTTTATTGAGGTCTCTAAATTCTGTACAAACGTGAATAGTCCCTTGCTTTTTATCAACAAGAATAGGGTTGGACACCCATTCAGTCAAAGCTATGGGATATATAAAACCATCTTTCAACATCTTTTCAACTTCTTCCTTCACAGCCGCCGCTTTACGCGGGTTCACAGGTCTTAATTTTTGTCGAACTGGCTTGGCATCGGGATAGGTTCGGATTTCATGTTGAACAATAGATGGATCAATGCCTGGCATCTCCTCATATGACTAGGCAAAGATATCGCGGAACTCCTTAAAAAGGGCAGTGTAGATAGCAATCTCCTCCGGAGAGCAGTTTGCACCTATATAGATGTTTTCCACGACATCTGGGTTCATAGAGATGTTGATAGGTATAGTGGTAGAAATGTTTGCCATATTCCCCTCAGCAAACACTCCTTCCCTAGGCAAGGGATTAATAGGTATATCAACATCTTCTGACAGTCTCACATGAAACTCTTGGTTTTCTATTCTACTTAGATCTGGAAGAAAATAGGATCGATGATGAAGATCCTCACAAATCTTATCACGTCCACTCATGGATTCCAGAATAGCTTCATCGGAAGGTAAAATGGTATCTAAGCAATATATGGAATGCAAAGAGTTTTCTGCTCATGCGGGCAAATAGACTGCTTCCAGATCGTCTGAGACTATTAGAGGATCTGGAATGGGATCGACAGTGGCTTGAGTGATGGCTTGATAAGCTACCTCCACTGCCGATAAGGGCACTTCCAGTTCATGGGGAGTTGGGAGGACCCAAGGATCAGTCCTATCGACAACCGTAGCGATGGACTTCCCCACACTAGTAGAACCAATGTAATTAACCGGGGCTAGAAGATCAAATGTGCCCATCAGTGATGTGTACATTCCAGCCCCCAAGCTCTGTGCAACAGGTTTTACCTGATAAACCAATGGCACAGTGGACTCATTAGACTCTAAACGGCCTTTTCGAGTAAAATCAAGTTGGTCAACAGTAACCAACTTTCCCTCATGTGAAAAAACCACGAGACAAAGAATGGCCAATGCAACAACGGACATCGCATAAGTCCAATTCCTTCCCAGAAGCAAATTGTAGTCAAAGGGAGCATCAAACACTTCTACTTCAATAGACACTGCTTTTCTTGCCAACTTAATCTCAAAAGCTGGTAGGATACCATGAGGATGGAGGGATCTTCCATCAAAAGCAGTAAGTAAAGTGTTTGATGGGACCAGCTCTGGGAATCCAAGAGCTTTCCAGTAGGTCAAGGACATAACACATGTAGAGGCTCCCTCATCAACAACTGCCCTTCCAATGGTCTTACCACCATGGACGACATCTATTGATAGGGGTACATGGTAAGGCAGGAAAATTTTGACATCAGATAAGTTAAATTTCGCCATGAGACTCAAAGAATCCATGCTACCTAAAGCTGCTAAGAGGGCATCCCGCTGGGCAGGACAACTCTGTAACACCTCTAAAGCTGACATTGCACACAGAGTTTGAGCTAAATATTCAACCACAGAGTAGTTTGAAGCAACCCTAGTATTGGAATTATGCAAGGTCTTCTTGAAAACACCTTTCGGTATCTTCGGCATAGTTTCGGCAGGTTTCTCTATTGTGAGAGGGTTGGAAGTTTCACCTACAGCTTTACCCTTCTCAGGAGTCTCTTTCTCATAGTTTTTGTTCCTTGTCTGCAACAAAGTCAAAGATCGAACCATGTTGATATAGTTAGGGTCAGGGGCAGTTTGAGTGCCCCCTGCTACATTAGAAGCTGAAGCAGAGTTCTGTCCTTGGGGAAAAGGATCCTTCAGGACAGCTAGTTGTTGAGCTTTAAGTAGCTTCTGGGATTGATCCATAAGGGGACAAAGGTGAGTAAGTTGGTCCTCTTGGCACAACTTACAAGGGAACTTGACCTTCTTCTTTTATTTTTTTCCCCCATCAGCATTGTTCATGGGCTTTGGCTTGTTTTGATTTCCCTCTCCCTTTTTACCTTTCTTTTTCTTCCCGCCGGGCTGCTGATTGACCTTATGAGAGGTTTGTGCAAAAACATTTGCATTCTGGGGAGAGGGGGCAGCCTTTGCTGCCTCCGCCGTAGACTGTTTGACAGAAAACTGGTGAATTTGCTTAGTTAAAGACTCTACGGTGGGAGAGTTAACAGACCCAACCACACCATCGGCATGGGGTCCAGGCTTAGGCTTCTCCGATTCGTGCAAAGGCATCGGTGCCTCAAGGATGATCTCATATAAGATCCTAGACTGTGAAGAAATCAAGTCTAACTGTTGGGCCCTGAGTATGGCTTCTTCTTCGTTCGTTACTCCTGATTTGGAAACATCCTTAGATATGTATGGCAACAATGATTTAAGGAACCATTCTAATAGAAACTCAGGAGGAATGGTGGCTTTAATAAGGCTCTTTCGCCTCCTCCACTCTTGGATATGATCCGAGATGTGGGTAGCCTTGTTTTGTCTAAAAGTAGACAACAAGTCCGTTCTGAAATCGTATCGAACCGGAAGCTGAAAGTGGCTAAGGAAAGCACTAGCCAAATCCCAGAAACTACTAAAGGCAGCAGAAGGCAATTCAATATACCATTTTGCCGCCGTACCTGTCAAGGTCCTCTGGAATAGCCTCAATCTAATTAAATCCTCATTCAACGAATTGGAAGAACACCATAAGTGAAAAGTAGTGGCATGTGCCCCAGGATCTTCACCAGTGTTGCCTTCGAACTTAGGGATGTCCAATGGTAACTTGGTGGGAACAGGTGGCCACAAGGGGTCATGCCTCACCGGGTCATTCATCAATTTTGACAAGTCTGGCAAGTTTAAAGTTGCCAGGAAAGGAATTTTGGGCATAACCGGGGCACTAGATGTGCCAGCTTGGGAATTAGAGGGACTTGCCCCCGAATGCCCATGGGAAAATGTGGGGTTGCCCCCAGCCACCGGTTGTGAAGTGGGAAGGTTTCTTTGAAATGGATTCCATCCGTAAGCCACAGGATTGTGTGTGGGAAGTGCAGTGTAAGAGGTTCGGGCCGTCCCCATAGAAACAGGAGACTGAAAGATAGGAGCAGGTATCCCTCCACTAAATAGAGAAAAGGGAGAGCTCGTGTATGGGACCGAAATAGGGGTTTGGAAGCTTTTCCCATAAGAGGTGTTGCTCCCAAACTACACTCCTACATATGAAGGAGATGGACCTACGTATGGATTGGATGGTGGAATGTGCCCCCCATTCCAAGAAAATCCTTGGACAAATGCCGAGGATCCTACCGGACCACTCTGGGTAGTGTAAGGGAAGGAAGAAGGAATCGTAGGTATACTGGGGATCCCAGTAACCATGTCACCAAAAGTACCTCCTATGTTGGAGTGAACCGGTGGTTGAACCACCCGGCTCGCTGGAGTCAAAGGTGTAGAAGGAAAACTAGATCTAGGGGCACTTAATGGGGGAGGTAGTACCCCTTCAACCGGAAGGGTTGAGGTGAACACAAAAGAACTTTCTCCCACAGAAGACATGAATCTACCCACAGGGACACCTAACATTGGTGAATCAAAGGTCTAACCTGAACGATCACAGGATCGTTTAAATCAGTCAAGGGGGTGTTAAAGTTTCTTGCAAACTCGTCAGTCTGCAATTCTTCTATCTCAACTGTGTCAAGATCAAAATGGTTATCAATGAGTTCTAGTTCACCAAGAACTTCACTTATTCCTACAGGTTCAAATGAACCGTCTGTGTCTAATCTCCGCCTTTTAGGTAAAGGTGGAGGCTCCAATGTGGTGATAGGAGGAAGGTTTCTCAACCTTCTTGACCTTCTAATAGGTTGGTCTTCCAGAATTAGAAATTTAAAAAATCACACCCTAAGGCCAACTAAACACAATCAAACCACAGAGCATACACTATAAAGATCCTAAAGCCTCAAACAATCAAACCAGGGTAAAAGATATACTTTCCCAAAGAAAGCTGATGAACGATTACTTGGCGTCCTTGAAGTGGTTCTTAGGCACAAGCGGAGGAATCACCCTGGCACTGCCCTCCTACACTTTCAACAAGGGTTACCTTCCAAGCCCGTTCAAGGTGAACCAGAAATAGCCTTCCAGTTTACCTAGGTATGAACCCTAAAAGACAAGAGACTAAAGGCTACCTTGGCAGTACCAACAGTCTGGGGGGACAGTCGCAAGCCAAACTCGTACGCATGGGCAGGGTAGCTGAGCCCAAAATTCTGTCTAGGACAGAATCCCCAGATGCGCAAAATTCCCGAGTTAGGCTTTAACAAGGATTCAGAGGCTTATCTCCTCTGTCCAAGCCTCCACGCGGCCTCGTGCTTAACTCCCGTTTGAGAGGAGCTTCCCAGATACAGTGATAAAGTCAAGGATTTACCTAAAGAAAGGTCCACTACGTCTGAGTTTTATAACTTGTGGGAAGTTTACACTTCCTAGCCCACAAGTCTAGCCTAAGCTAGTAGGTGAAAGGCCCCTAAAAACAAAAACTTACTAGTAAATTTTAATTTGTGCGTTCATTTTAGAGGGTTGTTTCTTACTCAAGAGGAAATGGAGTGGTATACTGTATGGTGTTTTGACTCAAATAAGAAATAAATGAAAGTAAAGGTGTATTCAAAGCAAAATTACCATTATAAAAGCAAACTTCTTTTTAATTTTTGCAAATATGTATTGATGAACTGAAAGCAATGATGAAAGAAACTAAGCCTATATTTTTGTAGTTTTTGATATAATATTTTTAAATTGAAATAAACACTACTTGTGCAAAATCACAATGCAAAAGATTTAACTATGTTTTCTTTTCACTTTTAAAAATACTCAAAATTCTACTATGCATCTACAATGCACTGTGCTTGAGCAAACTTGAAACTTATAAACTGTATAAAAGCAACAAACTGAAGCAAACAGGCTGACAGAACCAAAAGACAACCAATAAAGGAAGGCTAGGAACCCTAGCTTGGGTGCTAACAATGAAAAAGAATCACTGCAGACTTCCAAAGGCAAGTGACAACCAGCCACTGTCAGAAGACAGACTGGAAAAAATAGAGCCCAAGACCCTGATCACTGATCTAGACCAAGACACTTTAACCCACAACCCAAACAGGCCAAAATAATTCAGGATGCAAACAGTAAATAATCCAAGCAAAAGAGACTCAAGGGCTTTCGAAAAGCACTAAGTGTAATCACCCCAAGTGTTCAAACAAGCTACACAACATTCATAAGGAAAATCCACTAAGAAAATAGGGATTATAGAAAGAAAAGAACAAGCAAACTTTGACTTAAAAATCCCTATTTCCAGGAGTATTCACGACTGGCTATAAGAGCAACTCGCGAATGATTCGCGACTGTCTAGTATTACAACCCACGAATGCAAACCTGTATTCGCGACTGTCTAGAAGGACAACTCATGAATGGGTATAAATTTTTTCTAAAAACCAAGAAAAAACCAAAGACTTTCAAATGCTGAGGCAAATAAGAACCAGGATAAAAGATCACACACAGAATTACAAGCAAAGACTGGTCAGGGGGACAGAAACAACCTACAACAGTCTAGGCTCCCCAGCGGAGTCGCCAGTTCTGTTGTATAGGATTACACACCTAATAACCTAAGGTCTGGGGTTACCAACATACTCAATTAACTTGCAGACAATTGACTTCCAGAGTGCAGTAAAGGAAATAGGAGGATAAGAAATACTTACTCGATTAACGAAGGTCGATCCTTGCTAGTCCTCTTCCGTTCTACTTCACCTCCAAAGTCTTCAAGGTTGTTCTTCTTTCACCTGTCAAGAGCCAATCTTCCAGATACAAGATGATTCATATATATGTAAGCAGGTTAGATAAATTCTATATAAGATGCATAAACATAAACATTTATCAAACCAAGACACATGAAACACATATGGAAGAAGGATCTCTTTATTATCAATAATGAAGAAGTTCAGATTACAACCCAACACCTGAGACAAGGACTCCTCTGCAACCAAAGGATTATGAGTTCCACTTCTCCAAAGAATTCTATATAAACTCCACCAGCATAACTTTACTCTCCAAGTGTATCTCTCCAACACCCTCCCCAAGGCCTTTATTTATATGGAGGAAATAAGGCGGTTTCGAAGGTTGAGGAGGTTGAGACAGTTAAGATAATTAAGAGAACAATGCTTAACTAATATCAGATCAGGAAAATGTTTTTATGTTTAATTGTTCAGGGACATATTCACGGGTGTGTAGAAGGACAACCCGTGAATGATTCGTGACTTGCTGCAAGGGCAATCTGCGAATACATCCATTCGTGACTTGCTATAAGGGACACTCATGAATGAATCACGAGTTGCATAAAAGGAGAGTCACGAATACAAGTCAACATAGTAAAATGGAAAAGTAATCAACTGGATGGAGGAAGTATGTATTATGCCATAATCCAATCTATAGTGTTTTGGGAAAACCTCTATCCATAAATGTCCTTTTGTGTGCCAACATGAGGGATGTCGGCACTCGGACGGAGAGGTGCCCTTCAAGTGTATAACATCCAGTGATACCCCAACAGCATGAACCCCAGATCAACTAAGGGTAACGTTTTCAATGAAGGAGGTGTCCGATGAAGTTGAGAATTTGCAGGATTGATAGTTTTCCCATGCCGGAGAGAATGCCTGACACATGCAGAAATTCTGAGGTCTCTAGGCAGGATAGAAAATTGTTCTGGAGGTTTAGCTGCTCATGCCCCCCTGATCTTGAAATGGATGATAACTTCTTAGGATGAGAAAGACTAGATTTGATAATCACTGGGCACTAGAGTATGATACCGATGATGATAATGGTGCCTAGGTTTTGAAGGTAATATGAGATCTGAAGACCCAGTGAATGATTTGGGCTTTCCAGTTGAAAACCCTTAAGTCTGCACACATGCCCCTATAAACAATATCTGATGGATACTGGATAACTATGAATAAATTGAAGAGCAGATGGTGAACCTAGATGGCTTACCTTGGATGAGACTAGCGCAGATATCTCACTGTCGAAACCCCGTTAGTTGAAGACGTCATCTCCAACCCCAACTGTTGTGGCCACACGCTGTGCTGCTACTCAAGAGCTCCAAAATCAATAATCATCAAAATTAAAGTCTCCTTTCACTTTATCTTCCTTTCATAACTTTCAACTGCAAAAACCCTAACTTTTGACCTAATTAGGTCCCTTTAATTTCTAATTTGCAGTTGACTTGCATGCATGCACATGGAGACTTAAATGTGTGCATGCATCATTAAATAATGCTTAGATGTCATGCATGTCGATGGACTTTGGCCTCGGTGGCCCTCTTTGACCTAATGGTGATATCACATTGATGCCCTAGATTTTCAGTAGATGTCATCAATCTTTAGTTGATTCCCTAACCGCCAGTAACCGCTCGAACCCACAGGAATCACATAGGTTAGCGGTTTTGGTCCTCAATGCCTAATAATACAAGGACATTACCATCCTCCCCACTTGAGATTGCTTGTCCACAAGCAACTGCAAACTGGGATGCTGCAATACCTATTCACCTTCCCATGTGGCATCCTCTGGCGGTAGTTCTTTCCATTGAACAAAGTATTCCCTAATTACCCGGTTCCTGAGTTTCATTTCTCTAGTCTGTATGATCTATTCAGGAATCAGTATTAGTAGTCCTTCATCATCTAAAGGAGGTAATTCTATTGATGGAGAAATGTGTTTCCCAAGGGTCTTTTTCAGGTTGGACACATGGAATACACTATGAATTTTACTTTCCTGTGGAAGTTCTAGTTCATATGCTACCTCTCCCACCTTCCTGATTATTCTGTAGGGTCCATAGAAGCAAGGTTTTAACTTTTCCACTCCTTTCTTCTTAAGTTAAGACTGTCTATAAGGTTGGAGCCTTAAGTATACCAAATCCCCTACCTCAAAGCTCCGCTCAACCCTGTGTTTGTCTGCATATAACTTCTGCTGATTTTGGGCTATCTGTAAGTTTTCCTTCAAGATTTTAAGAATATCCTGACTATCCTATATCCAATCCTTTGCCTTAGGATCCCTACTATCTCCGAATTCTAAATCTGCATAGTCCAAGGCCTCATAGCCATATAATGCCTTAAAAGGTGTCATCCTAATAGACATGTGATAGGTAGTATTATAGCAATACTCCCCTAAGTGTAGCCATTTAATCCAGGTTCACTGCTGCCCTGTTACGTAGTTCCTCGGATATCCTTCAATCCACTTGTTGACAATTTCAGTTTTCCCATCGCTCTGGGGATGATAACTCATGCTGGTATCCAGTTCGGTCCCCACTAATCTGAATAGTTCCTTCCAGAAGGCACTTGTGAATCTACTATCCTGATCACTGACAATGGTCTTAGGTAACCCGTGTAACTTGAAGACCTCCCTAAAGAATAACTCAGCTACTTGAGTTGTAGAGTAATCAGATGATATAGAAAATAAATGTGCAAAATTGGTTATTCTATCAACTACCACATATAAACAATCCCGCCCTTGAACCTTGGGCAATCCTATGATGAAGTCCATGGAGACACTTTCCCACATTTGTTCTAGAATTGGTAGTGGTTGAATCAACCCTGCTAGATGGATGTTCTCAATCTTGTTCTGCTGACATATGCTACATTCCCGTATGTGTTGCATAAATTCCCCTTTGAGTCCCTTCCATGAGAACCTCTCTCGGATCTGTCTATAGGTCTTCAAGAAACCCTTATGTCCTGATAATGGAGAGTCATGTGTTGCCTGTATGATCTTTTTCCTCAAAGTGGATTCTGGGACGAGGTATATCCTGTTCTTGTAATAGATGATGTCATCGACAATCTTGTACCTGTCATCCTGAATTTGTCCATCCAATAATTCGCAAGCGAATTTATTTTTGGAGTATTCTACTAAGAGAAGTTCCATCCAATCCATGGATATACTCAAGAGAGATAGTGAGGTGGGTCACCTGGATAATGCATCAGCTACTACATTATTCTTACCTTTTACATATTCGATCTCAAAATTGTATGCTTGTACTTTGCTGACCCATTTATGTTGGCGCTCATTCAGTTCCTTCTGCTCCAAGAAATACTCGAGGTTGTTATGATCTATTTTTATTTTAAACTTACTGCCCACCAGGTACTGTCTGAATTTTGTGAGAGCATGTAAGATGGCTAGCATTTATTTGTCATATATGGAGTAGTGGTGCTCGTAGTTCTTCATTTTATGGCTCTAAAATGCAATAGGGTGATGATTTTGCATCAATACTGCTCCTATCCCTTCCCCCAAGGCATCACATTCTACTATAAATGGTTGTGAGAAGTCCGGTAATGCTAAAACTGGACAAGAACTCATAATGACTTTCATCTCCTCAAAAATTTTCTGTGCTAGTTCTATCTAGGTGAATACCCCCTTCTTTGTGAGATATGTGAGGGGTATTGCAAATTGGGAGAATCCCTTAACATACCTTTGGTAATAAGTGCATAATCCTAAGAATCCTTCCAATTCTGTGACTATTTTTGGTGCGGGCCAATCTCTGATAGCTTGGATTTTCTCCATGTCAACCTGTAATCCTTTTTCACTGATTATGTGCCCTAGGTACAACATTTCCTTCATGCCAAATTCACACTTGGACATTTTTGCGTAAAGCAAGTGTTCTTCTAGAATGCTCAGAAGTACGTCCAAGTGTTTCAGATGCTCCTCCCATGTTTTGCTATAAATCAGGATGTCATCAAAGAATACTAGCAAAAACTTACGTAGCTGAACTCTGAAGGTATGGTTCATGCATGATTGAAAAGTGGTTGGAGCATTGGTAAGTCCAAAAGGAATGACCAAAAACTCATAGTGACCATAGTGACAATGAAAAGATATTTTGGAGATGTCTTGGTCCCTTACTTGGATCTGATGGTACCCTGAGCAAAGATCAATCTTGGAAAAATATTTGACACCCCGTAGTTTGTCCATGAGTTCATCAATTATAGGGATGGGATACCTATTTTTAATGGTATTTTTTTTGAGTGCTCGATAGTCGATTTACATTCGCAGTGTACCATCCTTCTTCTTGACCAAGACCACTGAAGATGCGAAGGGGCTATAACTGGGGTGAATGTATCCAAGCTCCAGCAATTATTTGATCATTTTCTCGATCTCATCCTTGTATCTTTTGGGATGCCGATAAGGAGTGGTGATGACTTCCTGTGTCCCCTCCTCTAGCTCAATAATGTGTTCAAAGCCTCGGTCTGGCGGTTTACTTGATGGAAGGTCCCAAACTACCTTTTCGTGCTTCTGTAAAAAGGCCTGAATGTCACTTGGGGGTTGTGTGCTGGTTTCTGGGGGTTTCCTAAAGGTGACAAAACATTCTACAGCCCATTATATATCATCCTATCTAAGTACTACCTCCATTATCTGTGACGATACCGGTTTTGGGGGATAAGTGTTCATGCCCCTCAAAACTACTCGTTTGGCATCTGGCCCATGGAATTCCATTTCCATTTCCTGGTAGTCTGTAGTGTATTTCCCTATTGAATAAAGCCACTAAACACCCAATACTACATGAGTATATGATACATCTACTACATAAAATGAATTTGTCATCTGATAGTTACCTAATGTGACATTCAATTTTGGAATCTAGTAGTTGCACTCCATGCTGGAGTTCCCGGCTACTGCTATAGTGAATCCTTCAAACTTCTCAGTCTGAATACCTCTCTTGGCTACCCAAGCGGAGTTAATGAAATTGTGTGTTGCTCCCCCATCCATCAAGACTCCTACTCTGTGACCTTGTACTACTCCTATGACCCTAAGAGTATGGAATCTTGGTACTCCAGATAATGTAGCAATGACTCCCTCTGGTGTATCACCTTAGAGTGATTCTTCCTCAGCTACCCGTAGTTCTTCTAAGGCTTCCTGCTTATAGTCCTCCTCATCACTATTCGAATACACTTTGATGTAGTGAGGCTTCTCCTTCCCCGCACACCTGTGTCCTGGCACCCATGGTTCCTAATAAGTGAAACATAGTTTCTTTCTCCTTAAGTCTTTTCTCGTGTCCTCATCTAACCATGTTTTCTTGGGAACATACTGCTGGAAAGGTTTCTTGTCCTTGTCCCTAACAGGAAAGTTGGTTTTGAGAGGGAACCTATTCTTTGGGATTGAATCTTGTAGATCTCTGGCTCGACTAATGGCATCCTGCAGAGTGGGGGGTTTCTAGGCTTTCACCCCTCCCCATAGTGGCTCTGTTAGGGCCTCAGTGAATAACATAGTCAACCTGCTCTCTGACACATCTGTTACCATGACTGCTATCCTCTGGAATTCTAAGATGAAGGCTTCTACACTACCTGTCTGTTTGAGTTGAGCCAACTCCCTAAAATGTATCTCTAGATCCTTCTTGTCAAATTGTTCCATGAGCTTCTAACTGAACTCACCGTAGGAGTGTATGGTGTTGTGACCCAATGTCACCAATCTGTGGTACCACCACTTGTGAGCCTCTCCGTCCAGGTGGAGTGTAGCCAATTTAATGGCATCTGTCTCTGTCATGGGATTGAGTTGGAAATAGGTATCCAACTTTTGAACCCATATCCTCGCTAAACCTCCGTGAGTCCCATCAAAGTTTGGGATGGTCAACCTACCCAAGGTCTTCTGCAACTCATAGTTGTGATTGAATCCCATATTGAAATTCCTGGGCCTGTTCCTACTCTTCATGTTGCAAAAATATGAAAAATACATGGCGACATGAAAGTCATCCCCTAAGTCCCTGTATTCTTGCAAATAAGCCTCAAAAGGTTCGCTAGGCTCTACTTGCATGACTGGACCACCTACTGCATCTGCCAAGAAGTGAGGCATAGTAGGCCTGTTGGAAGGTCTGCTATATATGTGTGATGTATTCTATATATTGGTGTATGCAACCTTTCCACTTCTGCTTGTAGATCTTTGATCTACAGGTGAGGGAGGTGTACTGTTGTTACCTATTTTTGGTTTCGCAGATAATCTGTTGATTGCATTGAGTACATCTTTTTCCCCTTTGGCTAAGTCTTGCAATGCATATACTAAGTTGTGAAACTCCATCCTGTCCTCCTCTTCTATTGTTACCTTCGCCCTGTCAGAGTGTATACCTGTTTGTTCCATGTCTGAGTTGATATCCTCTAGTTGGATATCCACAAAGTCCCATGTGTATCTACTCCTTCTTTTCCTATAGGTTACGAAAGGGTCTTCTTCTGTATTCATCTATTTCTCATTTATTAAGCCCAAAGCTGGCCAAGAAGATAGCTCTGATACCACTGTAATATCCCAAATCCCGATATTTTCTAATTCTATGCAAATATACTGAACCAGTTGGGCATGCAAACTGCCATGAAAAATTCCCTATTTTATAGCTAAAATTAGGGTTAGGGTTTTTAGGATAGAATGTAACACTTACCACTAATAAGCTGGCTGGAATGCTCCTGAGAGAATATGCATGCATCAAGAGCTGAATCGGAGATGACCTGGTACCTTTTGCTTCCGGTGATACCCCAGCAGCATGAACCCCAGATTAGCTAAGGGTGAAGTTTTCAGTGAAGGAGGTGTCCGATGAAGCTGAGAATTTGCAGGATTGATAGTCTTCCCGTGCCGGAGAGAATGCCTAACACATGCAAAAATTATGAGGTCTCTAAGCAGGCTATCAAATTGTTCTGGAGGTTTAGCTGCTCACACCCCCCTGATCCCGAAATGGATGATAACTGCTCAGAATGAGCGAGAACGGATCTGATAATCATCGGGTACTAGAGTATGATACCGATGATGAGAATGGTGCCTAGGTTTCAAAGGTAAATTGAGATCTAAAGACTCAGGGAATGATTTGGTATTTCTATCTGAAAACCATTACGGCTACACACGTGCCCCTGCAAACAATCTCCCATGGATACTTGATAACTAAGAATAAATTGAAGAGCGGATGGTGAACCTAGATGGCTTACCCTGGATGAGACTAGGGAAGATATCTCACTGTCGAAACCCCGTTAGTTGAAGACACCGTCTCCAACTCCAACTGTTGTGGCCGCATGCTGTGCTACTACTCAAGAGCTCCAAAATCAATAATCATCAAAAATAAAGTCTCCTTTCACTTTATCTTCCTTTTATAACTTTCAACTGTGAAAACCCTAAATTTTGACCTAATTAGGTCACTTTAATTTCTAATTTGTAGTTGACTTGCATGCATGTGCATGGAGACTTAAATGGGTGCATGCTCATTAAATAATGCTTAGATGTCATGCATGTTAGTGGTCTTTGGCCCTGGAGGCCCTTTTTGACCTAATGGTGATATCATATTGATGCCCTAGATTTTTTGTAGATGGCATCAGTCTTTAGTTGATTCCCTAACTGTCAGTAACCACTTGAACCCATAGGAATCACATAGGTTAGCGGTTTTGGTCCTCAATGCCTAATCCGGTGAGGACACCATTCTTCATAGTGAGCTCTTGCATTAATTTGGAAGTGAATTGAGTACCTTGGTCTGTGACAATTTCTCTGGGTACACCAAATCGGGTAAATATTTATTCATATATGAATTCTACTACAAATTTATCTGTAGCCCTAAACAAAGCTTTAGCTTCTACCCATTTGGTAACATAATCTGTGCAAACCAAGATATATTTATTTTTACATGACATGGGAGAGATTGGTCCTACAAAATCAAGAGCCCATTTTTCAAAAGGCTCAATCATGACCCGAGGTTGTAAAGGAATTTGGTCTGATGTCGTGGGTCTACCCATTCTTTGACAACTATCACATCCTTTAATGTACATGGCAACATCCTTAAAAATGCTTGGCCAGTAATAACCAGAGTGTAGTACTTTGTATGCTGTTCATTTGTCAAAAAAGTGTCCTCCACATGGTCCATCATGGCATGCTCGAAGGATGTCTGTCATTTCATCCTCCTGCACACATCTTTTAATAATAAGATCTAGGACAGTGTGAAAGAGGTCATTATCAACCCAGGAATAGTTAGAGCTTTGTACTATTATGCGATGTTTCTCATATGGAGCCAAATGGTGTGTAATGTCCCCGGTTTCGACCCCGCTTGCATGATGCATATAATGTAATTAATCATGGTGAGGAGCTCGAGGCAAAAGCCCCACCATCGATTTTGTTGTCTATGTTTCGGCAATGGGGATAATTGCCGATGGTATGTCGTGCTATCCGGCACATTTTAATATGGCATCATGTAAACACGCACATCAATTAAAATAAACCACAACCAGCTACGGCAGTGCAACGTTGAATGAAAAGGGCATGGTTCCAAAGGATAAGGGGTGGGGGATGTCAAACCTTGGTTATGGGGGAAAAAAAAACCCATGTTTTATTATCTTGTTGTTTTGCCACCTTTGTTGTTTGTCACCTTTTGCCTCATCCAACCTTGTCAACCTCTTTAATGCTTCAGCTGGTGGTTGAGGAGTTATGGCTGAGTGGCTGAGGGCATTTATTGCTGAAGGGGTGGTGGTTGTGGTAGGCTTTCAGCCTTACCCACTTGCTCACTCCAACCACGTTTGCCATTCTTCTCCCTCACGCACTCATCCCTGGTCAGTTCACTCTCACCACGATTTTGGGGTCTGTTGGTTCCTCACGCACAGGTTTTGGGGACGTTTTGGTCTCACGCAGGTTTTCTTCCTCTCCCCCACGAGTTGCTGAGCACCCACGAACTGCAAATTCGCGTCCTTCCTGTTAGTGGTGCATCCACGCGCAAAAATGGAGCCGTTTTTCCTCACGCAGGGCCTCCATTGTTTGTTCTTTTCCTTGATGGGTCGGATTGTTTACCCACGCACAGGTATTCTTCTGTTTGGGGCGCACATAGTGAGCTGAGAGCTGTGCTCTTGCATCCACGACTGACTGTGAAGTGCCATTCACGTTTTTGGCTGTCTCACAGATTAATTGGGTCGTTTTCCCTGCTGTAAGTTATGCTCACTGGTAGATTTCAGGGCTGTAGTCTTCCCCATGTTGTGAATGTATTTTTTGTTACGTTTGGGGGCCATTGTAAATTCGAGTGAGAGTCATTTTGGCCACAATAGGGCCAAGAATGACTCAAGAATTCGTTTTTCCCTGTATAAGCTGTGACAGCTGATTGGTTGCCTGAGTGCAATGGATAGTCTTCGGACTGTGCTGGCTTGGCTTGGTTGTTGAAATCCTGTGAAACCCAGCTGTGATGGATTGCTGTTTGTGCCCCTTGGCTATGTATAAGCCTGCAATTAACCCTTATTCCGGAGGAATCATGCCCAGCTCGGGGGTGGCAGCGTTGCTGAGAGATTGATGAGCAAGCTGGCCTATGGTTGGGTGGAACGTTGCAGCGACGTAGCTGGTTGCGGGTGAATTCTTCATCAAAAGATAAGTACTGTTGTTTACTTCACCTCTGCAATTTATATACTGTATTATGTGAAATGATGAACATGCTCAGTGCTGGAAATGTGTTTGTGTTGCTTCCGCTGTATGATTGAAGGATTCAGGCATTTGGGTATGCTTAGGATCTTAGCATGCATCCTGTAAGATTTTAATTTCAGCATTTGATTTCTTTCAAGGTTCAAGGGGCTGTTTGCCCGACGGTGTTTGTTGTTCGTCGCGTCCTCTTCGCCGGTTGAGGGACGGGGACGTGACATGGTGTGGTACTTTCCCAGTCGCTAGACAGTTTGCAATATCAACAAACCAAGGGGTTTGAACAGATATAGAAAACAGATGTTCATCAGGAAAAGTATCATCAATAGGTTTAGTATCACTATCATGTTGTATACGAGAAAGAAAATATGCTACTAAGTTCTCTTTACAAGGTCAATCAATGACAGTAATATTAAATTCTTGTAATAGGAGAAGCCATCGAGTGACTCTACCATTGGTGATCGGTTTATTCATTAAGAATCTAATGGAAGAGTGATCGGTGTGCACAAAAAGTTCGTACCCTGTAATATAATGGCGGAATTTATTAATAGAATACACTACTGCCAAAAATTCTTTTTCAGTAACAGTATAGTTTAGTTCGGCAGGAGAAATATTTTTTCTGATAAAATAAATGGCATAAGGTAATTGTCCTTCTTTTTGGTCTAGGACTCCTCCTATGGCCATATCGGAAGCATCAGTAGATATATGAAAGGGAAGGGTCTAGTTAGGGCCCCTAAGTATTGGTGCTACTAATAGTTTAGCTTTTAAAATCTCAAAAGCATTTTGACAAGATTCTGTCCATTGGAATTCTACATATTTTATGAGCAATTTAAACATTGGTGCAGCTATCTTTGTAAAGTTTTCAATAAAACGGTGATAATAGCCTACATGACCCAAAAAGATTCTCACCTCCTTTTGGGTTTTTGGAGAGGTAATTCCAACTATTACTTTGATCTTAGCAGGGTCTACCTTAATTCCTTGAGAAGATATATGGTGTCCTAAAACTATACCTTATGTCAGTAACATTTTACACTTTTCATGACTAAGAGCTAAGTTTGTCTGTTGACATCGGATCAAAACTTTCTCAAGGTTGTCAATAGCTTCTTGTAAAGTATTGCCATAGGTTGTAAAATCATCCATGTATACCTCAACATAGTCATGTATAAGATAAAAAAATATGCCTAAGACTGCTTGTTGAAAAGTAGCTGGTGCATTACATAACCCAAATGGCAAAACTCGATAAGCAAATGTCCCCCAAGGACATGTAAAAGTGGTCTTATCCTGATCTTCAGGTGCTATTAGGATCTGATTGTATCCACTATATCTATCAAGAAAGGAGAAATATTGCTTACTTGACAAGGCATATAATACTTGGTCAATAAAGGGCAAAGGAAAGTAGTCTTTAAGAGTGGCTTTGTTCAATTCCCTAAAATAAACACAAATACGCCATTTACCTGTAACTTTATTTGGAACTACCACTAGAGGAAACACCCATTTTCTATCGGAAATAAGATAGATGAAACTGGCAGTAAGGCCCGTTTTTGTAATTCTTCTTTTACTATATCCTTCAAAGCAGGATTCATCATCCTTTGAGGCTATCTTATAGGTGGTATATTTGGATCCATATAAATGTGTTGAATACAAGTGTCAAGGTGTATACCCTTCATATTAGTGTATTACCATGCGAATGCTCTGGCTTGTTTTTTAAAAACCTTAAGTAGTTGATCTTGTTGATCTCCACTTAACCCTGCATTAATGTGCAGAAATTTTTTAGGGTCGACTTCACAAGGTATGGTGAAAGGTCCCATATGCTCTTCGATTGTGAAGACACAAGGTGTTTATGTAAACATTGAGAGACCCATATTTTTCTGAAACTCATCTCCAAATATTTGATCAAATTTAGCAAACAACTGAGGAAAATCTATACTAGTGGTGGAGGAAATAAACTGATTCAATACATTCTCAGTAGTCTGCTCCTGCAATGGCCAGGAGAAATCACTAGGAAAGGAAAGGTCATCAAAATATTTGTCCCCAAAGGAAAAATTTAACCACCATGAGTTTTTAGTTACTGGTTGTGCTGAGGGATATAAAATAAGTCTTTGGGTAGACAACCCATTGGAAATGGTCATCTCCCCATTCCTACATCCTATAAAAGCATTGGTAGTAGCTAACCACGGTCTTCCCAAGATAATAGGATGTCCTTTAGAAGGATCCTTTGATTCTATGACCATAAAGTCTACGGGGTATTCTCATGAATCTACTAATACAATAATTTTGTCCAGGACACCAGCAGGCTTTACCGTAGTACGATCTGCTAGTTCCAAGATGGAAGGGGTAGGTCAAAGAAATTGTCCCAACTGTAAAACTTCTAAAACTGCGGTGGTCATCATATTGATGGCTGATCCTAAATTGATTAATGTGCTATTTATGGCAGTGTTATTTATAATTACAGTCACTATTGGGGCTCCTCGATTTGTATATTTTGCAATCCGGGATTGATCTGACATATATTCAGACATCTCTCCTATGACATGAATTGTAAGGGGGTCTTTTTGTTTCTTCCATGGGTGTTTAATGCATAATTCCTTTATTACCTTACTGTAAATTGGTATATCTTTAATAGCTTGAAATAATAGGATTTTGATGCAGATATGCTTTAATTCATTCAAGATATAATACTCGGAATGAACTACGGGATTTTCTATTACTAGTCTTGTTGGAAATGGAGAAATTCTTTGTTCCTGAATAGGTTCTTGCGGAGGATGGGTAGGTACTGGAACTTTTGGAATGTTCACATCCTCCAATATGGCATCATTCACGGGTTCATTTGAATCTTATTCTTCTTCATTTTCCTCATGAACAACGACTGATGTTCTGGGTTTATCATTAACAACTCTTCTAGACCGTAATTGAATCTCATGTATAGGTACAACCGAAACAAGGTAGGATGGAAGAGTTTGCAACTCAATATTGTTAAGAACTTGAGTTGGTTTATTATTAGGGTTAGGTATCGGTTATGCAGGTAATAATGTCGATCAAGGAGGATTTGTATTCTGGAAGTGATGAGGCTATTGTGCAATGAGAGGAACTGGAGGTACAAATCCAGGAAAATGCTGCTAGAAATTCAGTTGATGCTAAGGATAAGGATGATTAGGTGGAGGGATAGGTTGTGACTGAGGGTATGGTTGTCCTCTCCACCCTTGTGACCAATACTGTTGCTGTGGAAATTGAGGAGGAGGATACTGAGGTGGCCAACTCTGCCAACTAGGATTGTTCCATTGTTGGGGTTGTTGGAATGGAGAGTAATAGGGTGGGGATTGTGGTGGAAACTCTGTTATGTTGTTTGATCTCTAGATTTCCAAGGAGGCCTCCTAGATGTTTCACATACATCCCCACTCTTATATATGGCTTAAAATATGAGCAAGGATGGACAATTATCTGTCAGATGTTCCTTTGTATAGATGTGACATATAGAGATATTGTTTAACGGACATTCCCTTTGGGGATGTTTTGTTCTACACCTTGGATCAAAAATACTCATTGCTGCCCATTCTTCATCTTGCTTTTCTTGGCTCGTAAAGCATATAATTAAGAACCCATGGCTCCTAATATTTCAGTCTTAAAATTTTCCAATAGGTTACCCAATTCTATCCTTGTAACCCCTCCTGAACTAGGAACATTTCCTCTCACATTTCTACTATAAGGCTCTCAAAAGTTTTTCCCGTCTTTCCCCCTACTTCTAGAATAATTTTTACACATCTCACTGATCTGTGAAAATGTCTTATGAGAAATATTTGCGGTTGCCATGAGATTAAGACTCTCTAGCAAGTCCTCGGAGATTCCTTTGAGAAAAAGTGTACATTATAACACCCCGGTTTTGACCCCGATGCATTAAATATACATGATACATATATATTGTAAATAATCATGGTGCGGAGCTAAAGCCAAAGGCCCCACCATCAATTTGGTTGTGTTATGTTTCGGCGTTTGGAATTGTTGCCGATAGTATATCGGGATATACGACACATATTAAGTTGTGGCATCATGTAACTATGCATTTTAATTAAAAGGACCCCAACCAGCTATGTCGATGTAACTATATTGAAAAGGGCATGATTTTCCTAAGGATAAGGGAGGGGGGAATTGTTAAACTTGGAACCCATGGGGAAAATCCATGTGTCAACCACCCATCTAAAGAACCCTGATGTTAGTTGAGGGCAGTTATTTGCTGGGTAGTAGTGGGTGGCAGGCTTGTACACACACACCCTCCTCCAGTTGGATCATTCCATTCATGTGGGGGAAAGGAAAAACAACAGGGAATGCTTCCACTCTCCCACTCTTACTAGTTTTGCTCAACTTCACGCACCGTTTGGAAAAACTCTCCATCGTTTTTGTTGTTCATTCCTCACGGGCAGGATTTCTCTTCACTATCGATCTCACATAGAGACACGGCTATTTTTCCTTGGCCTCATGCACCAATTGGGATTAGGGTATATTCTTCCTCCAATCTATGCAGAGAATCGATTTCCCTTTTTCCATTATCAGACTGTGTAATGATCCTATTGCTTCATTGTGAGATGGGGTTGTTGCTCTTCCCCTGATCTGTGGTTGCTATGAGTTCACCTATGTTTTGTTGGCAGTGTTTTCCTTCACATTTTGGAGTTGCTGTAGGTTTTCATTGAGTCGTTTTGGCCACGATAGGGATAAGAATGACTCAGGTATTGATTTCCCCTGTCAAAGCTGTAATTGTTGGTTTTGTTGCATGCATGCAGTGGTGGGTCTTCGGACTGTGTTGGATTGGGGATGAGGGCTTGGTTTGCTTGACAAACTTGGTGTATTTGGGAACCACACAGAAAGATCTAGAGGGCTTTCTTCTCCACAACCCCTGAATAGCACTAGAAGGGAGGTCAAGGCCTGAGGGACTGTGTAGCAAAGAAGGGACTGATTTCCTTGTGTTGGGTGTGTGTGGGTGTCCTAGAAGTCAGGCTAGTTCTGGTGTAGGTGTCCTTAGCTCTTCAATGGGCTCACTCGCATTTAGCCTTTCCTAGCTCCTGGATGGCTTGATAAACCCAATTGTGTTGGCTTGGCTGATCTGTTGTTTGCCTGAGAAACCCAACTGTGTTGGTTTGGCTGTTTTGTTATCCTTGGCTATGTGTAAGCCTGCTTGTTCCCTTATTCCTTTCTGGATCATGCCCGGCTTGGGGGTGGTAGCATTGCCGAGAGATTAAGGAGCACGCTGGCCTATGGTTGGGTGGAACGTTGCAACAACATAGCTGGTTGCGGGATAGTTCTTATAAGATAAGTATTATTTACTAATCTGCTTCTGCAATCATATTTACTGTTAATGAATTATGATCAACATGTGGTGTGCTTGAATGAATGTATGGTTTTGCTTCCATTGAATGATAATCATGTATGCATGTTTTATATTCAAGCATTTTCTTTCATTTTATATGTATGTACATGATCATGGGGCAGTTTTCCTGGATGGTTAATGGCTTGGTAGCATCCTCTTCGCCGATCAGAGGGTCGGGGTTGTTACAGTGTGGTATCAGAGCAAAGGTTGCAGCATGGGCCTGAATGGGTCGTGAAGATGCAGTGACAGATCCATCATTACAACATTGGCCCTCAGAGGGCCATGAGAAACCAGTTAGCATAGGCAGGTTGCCCTCTTCCCAGAAGGAAATGAATGATAGAAAAAATTTTCTTGAAAAAAAAAATTTTGCTGAAAATTTTATAAGTACCGAACTCATTGGATCATCGGAGGACTAAGCGAGAATATCCTTCGATACAGTGGAAAGAATAGGTGGAAGGCCACCCAACGATGGACAAGAATAAAGGCTTTTGAAATTTTTTTTAAGTGTTAGGCCTTCGACCCATCGAGAAACTTAGATGGATAGACCTCCAATGCAGGCCCCAACAGCGGTGCAAGATAAGAGAATTCAACAAAAATTAGCGAAACAGATCGGTGGAATTTAGTTGATCGACTAGCTAAAATGTCGATAGAGATCCCCTGAAATCCATTGAAACGTTGGCAAGGAATAGTGGCCAGGATCGCCGATGTGGAGAAAAAGGAGGCAATTTTTTTGGAAATTTCGCTTAAGGGTTAAGACCATCAGCGACCGACAAAGATTAGCTGACAGGATCGCCGATGATTAGAAGATTTGAGCGCCAAAATGATGGCTCCGTATGGATAAGGATCGCCAAAACATCAATGAAATTTAGTGAACAGATCAGCGAAAATTAGTTGATAGGTTCACCGAAACGTCACCACCATCGGAGACAGTTAGACGATGAAGTCGCCGATGCGGCAGCAAGAAGAAAAATTTTTCAATTTTTTTTGTCTAAGTGTTGAAACCATCGGCGATTGGAAGAATTTAGTTGATGGGATTGTTGACAAATAGAGGATGAACTTGCTGAATTCTAGTGAAGTGGAACGACGATTATTAGTTGAAGGAAGAGCCGCAGTTTCGACGGAGATCTTCTGAAGATCACCGAATCATCGGCGAAACTTAGTTCTTTGAGGAGCCGATGCAGAGAAGAAAATTTTGAATTTTTTTTTTGAAGTATAAGGTCATCGAAAAATTATAGAGGATCAGACCACCAATCGAAAAAAGTTAAATGTTTGTGAACTCGTCGTTGTGGCTGTCATATAAACTACCTTCCAACGCCTAAAAGTTTCAACCGTCGATGCTCTGATCACCGACGCAGCGGAAGTGTTTCACCTTACATCACCGATGCACAGTGGATAGAGCTTCTAACAGCCGATGGAGTATTAAGGTCTGTGGAACCCACAGTGGGATCATTTCCCGCCATTGCAGCCACCTAAGAGACTATCAATTTGATGAATGACGTTTTCGATCGCCGACACACACCGGAGGTAATTACTGTTTGGATCACAGCAATGTCGAAAAATTTTAGTCATTAATTGCTCCGATCCACCGACAAGTCAGTGGACCACGGATACCACGATAGGTATGTTGACCGCCATTGCGGATGACTATGGTACTAACCGTCTGATGAGCAAGTGGTTAGTTGCTCTAATCGCCAATGCGACAATAGTTAACTACTCTGACTGCTGACAAAGTTATGGCCACGAAAACCATAGAGAGTTCATTGGCCACCATTGCGGCTGCCTAGAGAACTAGGGACCCAAGGTATAGTGGATCTGATCATTGATACGGTGATGCGGTAGTGCTTATCGGTCCTGATCACCGATACAGTGATGCGGTAGTGCTTATCGGTCCCAATTGCTGATAAAGTTCGGAAGCCTAGACAACTACAGATCCGACACACCGGAGAAAAATAGATGAACAAACCCCCAATGAGCAGTGGAGGAAATTAGTTGTTCTGACCACCGAAATGTTGGAATGTTAGTTGGGATGAGACCCGATTCTATACAAAGAAATTTGGGTTTTTCAAAGTGGAATTCTCAGCAAATTCCAGTTGTTTTTCAATGGATTTTTCAGCAGACTGTCAGTGGATTGCAGGGCTGAACAAGAAGAGAAAGATTTTTTGTTTAAGCAAAATGGTTACTTTATCATTTTTCTAGGAGAAGGTAAGTAGTTCTTATTTTTTATCAAGGTATGTATCTAACAGTTGTGTTACTAACACGTTTGTAGAATCATAGTCACCTTCAAGGGAAGTATTTTAGAAATTGCAGTTTGATAAGTCAGAGGTGGTTTAGTTATGAGAACTCATGATGGATATGATGCTCGGGATTCTTACGAGCATGCGGGATATGCCATGGGAGAAAATGTCTGTAACAGAAATGATGACATAGAGTCTAATGGAAGGAGATTCCAAGAGACACCGTCAGATGTTGTAGCCACCATGAGAAGCTTGATTAAAGCCCAGGAAGAGCAGCATCAATTGAATGCTGCTATGTTGCAGATTTTGACAGAATTACAAAGAAAGATAGACTCTAGACGAGGTACAACAAGAGCGGAAGGTAGTAAGAGAAACACTAGGAGAGGGAGAAGGACTTCTAGTGGATCATCTGACTCTAAAGAATCTAGTGGGGATACAAGCTCACCCTCTCGTAAAAGGAAAAGAAGGAGACACCATAGGGATCGCTCGCGGGATGAATTTAAGAAAGCTAAACCTCCTACATTTGATGGTGAGATAAAGACTGGACAAGAGGATGAAGCTTGGCTTCTTGGGATAAAGAATTACTTTCAAGTGCAGGATTATTCGGGAAACATGAAGGCAAGAGTTGTCATATTCAATCTGAATGGAAGGGCATCCATTTGGTGGGAACACTTCAAGCAAGTAAAGAGGATCAGTGAAAGAAGACTGAAGTGGAAATAGTTCAAGAAGTATTTCAACCAAAAATACCTCTCTAACATGTATTATGATGACAAGATTAGGGAGTTCCATGAGCTGATATTGGGACAGCAGACCATGGATGAATATGCAAATAAATTCTTGGAATTGTTGAGGTATGTCTAGTACATCGGAGATGAAAAAGTGAAGGTCGAGTAGTTTCTAAGTGGATTGCCTCAGTCTTACAAAGACAAAATTGAGTTTTATGAACCTATAACTCTTGAAGAAGCAATAAGGAAGGCTAAGTATTACATAGAGAAAAGCAAAGGTAAACCTGATTACCATAAGGCATGGAAGGACAAGAAGAATGAGAAGTTTGAACAAATAAAGAAAGGTTTCAAACCTTCTAGATTCAAGAATTAGCAGAAGCAACCATCCCAAGCTGCGAGTAATCCAATTGAAGTGATAGGTGGAAAACCTAAAGATCCACAACAGAATAAAGGTCCACTCAAAAGTTGGAAATGTGAAGGACCCCACTTGCACAGATATTGTCCACTCGAGAATGAAAGTGCAAGACCAGCTTACAACATGCAAGAAGCAAAAATAGTGGTTCAAGTAGCAAGGGTAGTCCCTAGGATTTATGCAGCACTGGAGGACCACTAGGCATAGCACTAGTCAATTGTGGTTGAAGTTGCAGGTAAGATTGTTGAATAATCTATTTCTATTTTGATTGAACCCCGTTATACTCACAGTTACATTACTCCTAGATTAGTGGAGATTTGTGCTTTTAGGAAAGAAAAGCATAGAAAATCTTGGTTAGTTCAGCTAGCCACTAGAACTAAGAGAAAAGTTAGTCAAGTGGTAGAGAAATGTCCATTGGTTATGAATGGATTGATCACTTGTGTAGATCTGAATGTTCTACCACTTGGTTCCTATGATGTTCTCATTGGAATGGATTGGTTAGAAGCTCACAGAGTGAAGCTTGACTGTTACTACAAGACTTTTGAATGCATGGATGAAGAAGGAAACCTAGTAGTTGTGAAAGGTATTCCAAAGGTAATTTCAGTAAGGCAAGTTTCAGCAATGCAATTGAGAAAGTTCTGTAGGAAGGGTTGCTAGATGTATGCAGATCATATTTTGGAGACAATAGGAGATGAAACTCCTAGGTTGGAGGACTATCAGGTGTTACAAGAATTCAAGGATGTGTTTCCTGATGAGATTCCAGGTCTTCCTCCAAAGAGGGACATTGAATTCACAATTGAACTTGTTCCAGGAGTAGCACCAATGTCCAAGACACCCTACAGGATGAGTACACCAGAGATGCTAGAGTTGAAGATGCAACTGCAAGAGTTGTTGGAAAAGAAGTATATCCGGCCGAGTGTGTCTCCTTGGGGAGCACCAGTTCTGTTTGTAAAGAAGAAATATGGTACACTTAGGTTGTGTATTGATTACAGACAATTAAACAAGGTTACTGTGAAGAATAAATATCATTTTCCTAGGATTGATGACCTCTTTGATCAAGTGAGATGAGCAAAGGTATTTTCCAAGATTGACTTAAGGTCTGGTTACCATCAGGTGAGAATCAAGGATGAAGACATTCATAAGACAACCTTCAAAACAAGGTATGGACATTATGAGTTTGTAGTGGTACCATTTGGTCTCACAAATGCACCAGCTACATTTATGTGCCTTATGAACAGTGTCTTCAGTAGGTATTTGGACAAGTTTGTTCTTGTTTTCCTTGATGACATTCTTGTTTATTCTAAGAATGAGGAATAACATGAAGAGAATTTGAGGTTGGCATTGCAATTGCTCAGGGAGCACCAGCTGTATCCAAAACTGAGCAAGTGTGACTTCTAGAGAGGTAGAATTCAGTATTTGGGTCACATTATCTTAGAAGAGGGTATATCTGTGGACCCTGAAAATATTGAAGCCATTATGCATTGGCCTACTCCAAGAAATGTGATAGATGTAAGATGTTTTATGGGACTTGCAGGATACTACAGGAGATTCATTGAGGGATTTTCCAAAGTTGCACATGCCATCACTTCTTTGCAAAAGAAGGGGATAAAGTTCAAATGGACATCGAGGTGTGAAGAAAGCTTCCAGCAATTGAAGAAACTTCTCACCAGTGAACCAGTATTGAAGGTTGCAGAACCAGAGAAAGATTTTGTGGTATGTATCGATGCATGTGGACAAGGGCTTGGAGTAGTCCTAATGCAGGACAACCACGTGATATGTTATGAGTCGAGGAACCTAAAAGAGCATGAGAAGAACTATGCCACTCATGATCTAGAGCTTGCAGCCATAGTACATGCTCTCAATATGTGGAGGCATTACTTTATGGGTAGAAGATTTGAGCTCAGGATAGACCATTGTGGTCTGAAGTATCTATGTGATCACCCTTCTCCGAATTCTATGCAAGCCAAATGGCTGGAATTTTTATGTGAGTTCGATTTTGAAATCAAGCACATAAAGGGAAAAGAGAATAAGGTAGCTGATGCACTCAACAGGAAGGTGCAAGGAATGCATGTGGCATCCCTTAGTATTTTCCAATCAGATTTGAGGGAGCAGATTGTTTATCATGTTGCTGGAGAGGAATTGTATGAGCTGGTAAAAGACAAATTGCAGCAGAAAATTCTTGAGAAGAGGTACGAGGGATATAAATTGGAAGAAGACAGGCTTCTCACTTATAAAGGTAGAATTTATATTCCCAATGTAGCATATTTGAGGAGATTTGTTATGGATGAAATCCATCAAACTCCGTATTCTGGTCACCTAGGATACTAGAAGACAATTGCTACAGCTAGAAAGCAATATTTTTGGCTAGGAATGAAAAAGGACATGGCTGAATACATTTCAAGGTGCATGAAATGTCAACATGTAAAGGTTTAGCCTCAAAATCCAACAGGTTTGTTGCAGCCTTTGTCAGTTCTGGAATGGAAATGGGAAATTATTTCCATGGATTTTATTACAGTATTTTCGATGACTTGGAGACAACATGATTCCATCATGGTTGTGGTAGACAAGTTGACTAAGGCTACACATTTTATACCAGTGAAGTCTATGCATAAGACTGATGACATTGCAAAGATATTCATGAAGGAGGTTTTCAAATTGCATGGATTGCTGAAGGCAATAGTCTCTGATAGAGATGTCAAGTTCACTTCCAATTTTTGGAAGGGGTTGTTTTCAGATTTGGGTACAAAGCTAAACTTCAGCACTGCCTATCATCCTCAGACAGATGGGCAGACAAAGAGAGTTAATCAGGTGCTCGAAGATATGCTTTACATGTATGTGATGGACAAACCAACCAAGTGGGAAGACTACTTACTCTGGGTAGAGTTTGCTTATAACAATGGACAGCAGGCATCCTTAGGGATGAGTTCGTATGAAGCTTTGTATGGAAGAAGGTGTAGGACACCAGTGACTTGGGATAATCCAGTGAACAAGGTTGTGCTTGGACCAGATTTGCTCAAGGAAATGGAGCTAGAGGTTGTAAATATTTGGCAGAATCTGAAAGTAGCACAGGACAGACAGAAAATCTATGCAGATAAGCATAGGGTGAACAGGGAGTTCAGTGTTGGGGATCATGTTTACCTCAGAGTGAGGGAAAGGAAGAGTTCCTTGAATCTTGGAAGTTGTGCCAAGTTGTCACCAAGATATTGTGGGCCATTTGAAGTGCTTGAAAGAATAGCGTCAGTTGCATATAGACTTGCATTTCCTACTAGTACTAGAGCTCATAATGTTTTACATGTTTCCTTGCTTAAGAAATATGTAGATGATCCTAACTATGTGATAACTTGGGATGTGGTTTAGGTGGAACCCAAGGGAAAGTTCCAAATTGAGCCAATGCGCATCCTCGACAGGAAGGTTACAATGCTCTGGAACTGAGCCATAGGGCAGGTAAAGGTACAATGGGAGCACTATGAACCTGAAGAGGCTACATGGGAGCTAGAGGATGCCATGTGATTGGCACATCCATTTTTGTTCAATTCTGCGGAAGAATGAGGCGGTACAGTGTAGCATTTTGTTCAAATTTTGTAAAGCACTGAGGACAGTGCTATTGAAGGGGGAGGGGAATGTAACACCCTGGTTTTGACCCCGATGCATTAAATATACATGATACATATATATTGTAAATAATCATCGTGCAGAGCTAAAGGAAAAGGCCCCACCATCGATTTGGTTGTGTTATGTTTTGGCGTTTGGAATTGCTGCCGATATTATATCAGGATATACGGCACATATTAAGTTGTGGCATCATGTAACTATGCATTTTAATTAAAAGGACCCCAACCAGCTATGTCGATGCAACTATATTGAAAAAGGCATGATTTTCCTAAGGATAAGGGAGGGGGCAATTGTTAAACCTGGAACCCATGGGGAAAAGCCATGTGTCAACCACCCATCTAAAGAACACTGATGTTAGTTGAGGGCAATTATTTGCTGGGTATTGGTGGGTGGTAGGCCTGTACACATGCACCCTCCTCCAGCTAGATCATTCCATTCACGTGGGGGAAAGGAAAAACAACAAGGAACGCTTCCACTCTCCCACTCTCACCAGTTTTTCTCACCTTCACACACCATTTGGAAAAAATCTCCATCATTTTTGTTGTTCATTCCTCACGGGCATGATTTCTCTTCACTGTCCATGTCACGTAGAGACACTACTGTTTTTCCTTGGCCTCATGCACCGATTGGGCTTGGGGTATATTCTTCCTCTGGTCTATGCAGACAATCGATTTCCCTTTTTCCATTATCGGACTGTGTAATGATCCCGTTGCTTCATTGTGAGATGGGGTTTTTGCTCTTCCCCTGATATGTGGTTGCTGTGAGTTAACCTACATTATGTTGGTGGTGTTTTCCTTCATGTTTTGGAGCTACTATAGGTTATCATTGAGTCGTTTTGGCCATGATAGGGCCAAGAACGACTCAGGTATTGATTTCCCCTGTCAAAGATGTAATTGTTGGTTTTGCTGCATGCATGTAGTGGTGGTTCTTCGGACTATGTTGGAGTGGGGATTAGGGCTTGGTTTGCTTGACAAAACTGGTGTGTTTGGGAACCACACAGACAAATTGAGAGGGATGGATTTCTTCTCCATAGCCCCTGAATAGCACTGGAAGGGAGGTCAGGGCCTGAGGGACTGTGTAGTAGAGAAGGGACCGATTTCCTTGTGTTGGGTGTGTGTGGGTGTCCTAGAAATCAGGCTAGATCTGGTGTAGGTGTCCTTAGCTCTTCAATGGGCTCACCCGCTTAGCATTTAGCCTTTCCCAGCTCTTGGATGGCTTGATAAACCCAATTGTGTTGGCTTGGCTGATCTGTTGTTTGCCTGAGAAACCCAACTGTGTTGGTTTGGTTGTTTTGTTATCCTTGGTGATGTGTAATCCTGCTTGTTTCCTTATTCCTTGGGGGGTCATGCTCAGCTCAGGGGTGGCAGCGTTGCTAAGAGATTAAGGAGCACGCTAGCCTATGGTTGGGTGGAATGTTGCAATGACGTAGCTGGTTGCGGGACAGTTCTTATAAGATAAGTATTCTTGACTAATCTGCTTCTGAAATCATATTTACTATTAATGAATTATGATGAACATGTGGTATGATTGAATGAATGTATGGTTTTGCTTCTGTTTAATGATAATCATGTATGCATGTTTTATCTTCAAGCATTTTCCTTCAATTTATATGTATGTACATGTTCGTGGGGCGGTTTGTCCGGATGGTTAATGGCTTGGTAGCATCCTCTTCTCCGGTCGGATGGTTGGTGATGTTACATACGTACTACATCTTCTTGAAGGTCATGATACTTTGATTTATGAAGTGTATAAACAAACCTTTCGAGATAACCCTCTAGGCTTTCATCTTCAAGTTGTTGTATCTTGAATATATCGTGTCGAGAATCTTTAGGTTTGCAGTATTCTTGATACTTTCACAAGAATGAGGTTCTCATGTCATCCCAAGTCTTGATAGTGGATTCACCTAATCCCATTAACCATCACAAGACGGAATCTTTTAATGTAGCGGGAAAGAGTTTTAGTTTGTGAGCATCTTGTAGATTATTATATCTCATGTATAGAATATCAAACTCGAACACGAATGTGTCTGGGTCCTCATTACTTTTTCCATAAAAGGTAGGTAAAGAAGAAGGAGGGATGTTTTTCATATTTACATCCATTACAATATCTAGAATAGGAAACCCAAAGGTAGCCTCAGTTTGATTTTCTCCTTCTCCTTCGTTATTTCTAACTTTGTTACGATTTTCATTCTCTCCCTATCCCTCCATATAGGTTGGGTTTTCAATATAAATATACCTAGGAAGCTCCTTTCGAGGTGATAATGGAGTGTCCCAACACTTTGTTTTGGGATAGATCTTCCTTTGGTCAACTGTTTTCTTATTGAACCCTAGAGGGAAAGCAGGTTCTATTGTGGATGTCTCAATTTTTGAGATGACTGTATCTATGGGGTTTCCAAAGAGGGCTTTTAACTACTCAGGATCAACAAGGTCAACAAAGTTTGAACTTCCTACTAGTGAAAAGGTCGTATTCTTTGGTTTTGTGACTAGTGGAGAGCTAAAGGTTACTATTGGTTGATCCTTCTGAATTTCTTCCGAAATGAGGTCCTCAGGACCTCTGGTCAAGGTTCCTTCTCCTTCTATGGTTCCCTTGGTAAGATCTCCTGGAAGAGTTTCTTTAGGTTTCTAAGTAGAATTACTCCCTACAGGTGTTTTTCACTACCTTTCTGTTGAGTTAGTATTTGGGGTATTACGTCCCCTGGAAAATTTAGCAGAAATTTTGATAGCTTTTCCTGTCTTAATAAATATACCCTGAGGATCTCTAAGTCTATTCATGAAAAGAAAACTAAATTAAAGGAAACTTATGCTATTACTATTGTTGTTGGGTTTGGGGGCACCTGTTATAACAGATGTGCCGGTTCTAAAAAATAAAAACAAGTACATGACAAATGCAGAAAATAACACACTTACAAAAACAACAAAGGAACAACAAGGATTTAGGGCACCCCACTATAGTGGATGCATCTAGCTGTTACACCATGGAAATTCTGTGAATTTCATAGTGAAGTGGTCTTTGTGTCTTACTGTTCTCCCCTCCCTCTTGTTGTGTAATATAAAAGTAATCTACTTATCTATCTAAACTTCATAAAGGAACCCTATTTATTCTACCTTATAAAACAACTCCCCGACAACGGCGCCAAAATGTTTGGGTGTGTTCTACTATCTTAAATACACCTAATATTTAATTATCGACTGGGCTTGGTAGGCTTAGAGTTGATACAAAATATGTGCGAAGGTAAAAAGGCTCCTAGGGTGTCGTGGAGATATTTTAATAAACAAAAGATCGAAAGATATTTCAAAATAAAAAACTGAGTCAAACTCCTAAGACTATCTGAATAATCGGACTGGACTGGAGCCTATCAAATTTTAAACAGCTACTAAAAGAAAGATATAAAAAATAATACTTATAAATTCATACACTAACTCATACATAAAAGGAATTATAACAACTGAACTGACAAATAACCAACTAACTACTCCTTAAGCGAAAGGCTGGGGTAAAAAGACAACTTATCTTACAAAAAATAGAAAATTGAAAAAGCGAGTAGAAAACTTAATAAATAAAACTTTGAAAGAAGGAAGTAGAAAATTTAATAAAGATAATAAGTAGAATCAAGTAGAAAACTTAATAAAAATATTTAAACTCTATTCTTCAATAAATACATACCAAAAACAAGAATGATTCGTATGATTACAAATAATCTAACTTCCTTTTAAAAATAATACATCTAACGATAAACTCTATATGCAAACAAAGATAACCATGATGTAAAACAACAGTAAAATGAAATCAGTGTTTAATATTCAAGAAATAAGAACAACTTAATCCATATTTAATTTAAAGTGAACAGAAAATAAAAGAAGAATAATAAAACCTTAATCCATAACCTAAAACAGTCAAACGTTAATTGTAATGCTTAAATAAAACTATCAACTACAAACATAATCCAAATATTGACAAAACAAAACTAGAAACAATCTTAAAATACATAAAAAACACTAAAAACAGAACCAAGGGTTAAATGACAGACTGAACAGTAGGTCTGTAAGGGGTGGCTGAATGGCAGACTGGACAGACGGTCTGAATGGAAGTCTGTATAGTTGAAAATGGTAAAAACTAACCTAAATGAACTAATTCTTCAGCTGAAGTTATGCAGATCTAAACCTAATGCATGTAATCAATAAACAAACATATTTAATCAGCAAATTAACTTCAAACTAACTCTTAAACAAAAAGAAAGCATTGCATATTAAACTAATTAGTAAGCTAGAAATTAATTTAAACAGACCAGAAATTAACTTAAGCAAGATCATTCAGGAAATAAATAAATAGAATTGAATCTAAATGAAAGCAAACTATTTCATATAAGCAAATTCATAACAGGAAATAAATAAACAAGACTGAATTCAAATGGAAGCAAACTATTTTATATGTTTGGAAATAAAGACTGAACTCAATACTGGAATGAAATGACTGTAAATAAAATAACTGAAAGCAAATAACTAAAAAAAAATGACTGGAAACAAATGACCAAAAGCAAAGCTATGAGCACATCTACTTGTTTAATTGTTGAAATAAAACTAAGCTAATGCAATACAGGAAATAAAATAGCATTTACTATTATCTAATGAAAACAAACTAGAAATTAAACTAGACTAGCTAAACAGAAAAGAAAGAAATGAACGTCTGGTTGATGAGGGGCCCTCTCAACAATCAAGGGTGATGTCTGCTAACTCTTACTAAAATGCAATATTTAACAACAATGCATACAACTCTTTATTCAAATTCAGAAACAAAATTACAGTGTTCATGAAAAATATGAACTGCTTAACAAAATACTTCTCTAACACTCTCCTGACTAAGTCTGCTCTTTATTCAGAGACTGATATATATAGTTTACATGAGATATGAGCAAGTCGACCCTCAAAGGTCAACTGTTCTCTAATTTTAGTCAATCTTTAAAGGAACATAATTTATTTCAGCAACCAACACATGGACATCTTCCTTCTTCAGCGCGAGTGTGACCTCTACAATGTGAACGTGGCGTGATATTCCTCCTTTCACATGGGCAGATCTTCTTTAGCATGGCATCAATCCCTTCTTTAGGGTGGTTGATGGGCTGGTGTTGAACGCAGGAATTGTACATAGCAACAAGTTTCTAGAATGCATGTCCCTCATCAGTGCGAGCGTGTGGACTAGAGGTGTTGTGGAGAGCGAGGATGGCGACACAGTCGGTCTTCTAGAATGTGAGCCATTCTATCCCTTTGAATCACATGGATAGTGAGTAGCTAGGTGGTGATCCTTCTAGAGCATGACTTAAATGCATCGGTCCAGCACAAAGATGGTTGATGTGGTGGCGATCGAAGGAGATTGCAAGCTGGTATGCTATCCAGAACATGGCTTTATTACCCAGACGCGTGGATGATCAGTTTCATTGCAGGCTGTTTCATGTTTAAATGCCCAAAACTGGTTATGGACAGCATGCAGGCTGATGGGTGAGATGAATGGAACACTGAGCCATGAGCTGGATATGCTGGGCGTCAATCTAGGTCAATCATGGAAAACCACCAGCGAATTTCATGTGATGGTTGGATGACAAGCTGAACGCCAAGCTAGATCGTGAGCTGGACATATTGTGCGAAAGGCAGGATGAATGCGTTTTGGTGTTAATTTTCCCAAACAAACTATAAAATCCACAAACGAATATACATATCAAATAATACATTAAATATGTTGTAAATAATATAATTTTGAGTTAATAAAATCATAAAAATGATATTAATAACCAAAGTTGTAATAACATCAAATTTGTTCTTACCTTTTGCTGAAATAACGATTTGCATGACATAAAATATACTAAAGATAATAAAATATGTGTTTAAATGTGTTATTTAATTGCCAAAAATTAAAATAAAATGAGGCTCAACAACCTGCTGCATTCAACGTCTTCTTGAACACCCACTTATTGTTAACATGTTTCCTTCCATTTTGTAACGCGACTAGATACCATCTTTCATTCTTTCTCAAGGATTCCATTTCCTCTTCCATGGCCCTTTTCTAGATTTTTCCTTCTGTCAAGTAGAACACTTCCTTTACAGAGTTGTGATCATCTTCTATGGGAGATAACACAAAAGAAAAGTGAAAATTGGGTGGACTATACCTTTTTTCTTGTTGCCTTGCTCGACTAGACCTCCTGACATCTGGATTGTATTGTTCCACCACTTTATTGGATTTAATCAACTCAGCTAAATCAAAACTTTCATCATTTATTTTAAACTCTTGCTTTTGTGGTTCATTTCTCTGTTAACCTCTTCAAGTTCAACCCTGGAAATGCACCTAACTTTTGTATGTGAGGGAACATTTTCCTTGAATAATAAAACATAAAATAAAATAGGATAAGGGAATTGTATTCCAAGAAGATAGGTGGTGTCTAAATACACCCTTTACAACGCATAAACACAACACATTGTGATTATAACATCACAATTCATATTCAATATTGATAAATCGACCATTAGATACATTTGATTTGATATCAACATAATCCATATTGTCCTTCTTTTATAGTCTCCATATCTAACAAACTATCTTGAAGTGAGGATGATTGGATCCACAGATAGGGATTGTTTTCTCTAACCATTTCCAAGAAATAAATGATGTCTCATAGATTAGTTGGTTTCTCTAGTTGATACGACCACATCCTTGTTGACAACTCATTCGATCCTCCAGTCAATTGCTCTACTATATAATTGTTGTCTATCAATTAATTGTATACAAAAGATCTAGGGATGTCATGAACCTGCATAACCTTTGGTTCCAACACCCCCCCCATCGACACTATGCCCTAGATATTCATGAGGTGAATTTATGTTCTTTGAAAAACCACCCATAATTTCATCTTCCTAAAGCCCAAGCATAGCCCAAAGTTTTACAAACTTAGCTTCTGGTAGAGGCTTCTTGAACATATCAACAATATGATCATATGTCCTACAATAAATAAGAGATACAAGATTGTCATTAACCAATTGTCTCAAATAATGAACATGAAGCTCAAAATGCTTAATTTTGTTGTGAGAAACATGATTATCATCAACCTATATTTTACTATGATAGTCACAATGGATAATATTCGATGCCTAAATAGGAAAACTAAGCCCTGTTAAAAGCTAATGGATCCAAACTACCTTTGTTCCTACATTGACAACGCCACAATATTCTACTTCTATAGTCAAAAGAGAGACTACCTTTTGTTTCTTACATGACCAGAACAAGGTTCTATAACTAAGTCAAAATACATATCCATAATTGGACTTGTGATCATCGATTCCACCTCCCCAATCAGAATCAGTAAATCCGATAAGTAGTTCTTTACTGTGACAATATTTATTAGCATACTAATAATTTCCTTTAATATAGCGAACAATTATCTTTGTAGCTTTCCAATGGATTTCTTGAGGATCCTTCATGAACTAAGAAACCATACTAACAACAAAAGAGATATCATGTCAACCTTGAGTTAAGTAAATCAGGCTAACAACCAACTATCAATAAAGAGTGGCATTGAATCATGGAGAGTAATAGTCCTTAGAAAATTTTATGTCTGACTGATAAGGTGTAGTACAAGACTTATAGTCATACATTTTGGATCATTTCAAAATCTATAAGGCATATTTTGGTTGAGAAAGAAAGATACCATCATCCATTTGCAAAATTTGAATGCCCAAAAAGAAATGTAAAAGACAAAGATCAGTCATTTCAAAGGTATCTACAAGTTGTTTCTTCAAACCCAAAATCATATTGACATTGTTCCTTGTCAAGATTAAATCATCAACATACAATTCCACTATCAAAGTATCACCATGAACATGCAATACATAAATATTGTGATAAGATTCACAATGTTTGAAGCCAATATTGATAAAAGAACGATCGATCTCTTCATTTTTTTCCTTGGAAAATTGGTAATTTTATTTCTATAATAGAACAAAATTATATTCATAGCAATAACATAGTTATCCTTCACTGCCCATACATTATACAGTTTATAGATCAAAAAGAAAAATGGCAATATATCAAGTCCATACATAAGATGACATAGTATAACCTATCATATACAATTTATGATAAAAACCATGTAGACTGTGCTACTGAAAAGCATCTACAAAAACATAATATCTAAGGATCCTGTGCTCTTCATAACAAGTATGAAGAGCTTGTTTCAAACCATACAATGAATTCTTGAGTCGACAAACAATACTAGAATCTATCACAAAATGAGAAGGTTGTTCCATATAAGTTTCTCTAGATAAGTCTCCATGAATAAACTTCACTTTTAACATCCAGTTGATGAAGTTCCCATCCAAAACAAGTAGTAAGGGAAAGAATCATTCAAACGAAGTTCACCTTTGAAACCAGGGAGAAGGTCTCAGTGTAGTTGATGCCTGTAACACCCCGGTTTTGACCCCGTTTGCATTAAAAATGTATGTGATGCATATATTGTAATTAATCGTGGTGTGGAGCTAAATGAAAAATCCCCACGATCGATTTATCGTTTTATGTTCCGGTGATTAAAATCGTTGCTGAAGGTATATTTCATGCTAGCCGGCACAATATAATTTTGTCATCATGTAAATATGCAATTTAATTAAAAAACCCCAACCAACTATGTCTATGCAACAAATAATGAGATGGGGGCATGACTTTCCTAAGGATAAGGAGGGGGAAATATTTAATCTTTGGGGCCAATGGAGAAAATCCAAATGTCAATGGGAGAACCCATCAAACAGTCAACTAAATTTCTTATCTCATTCACCCAATCATTTAATTTTGCCAGAAATTGGTTGAAGTAGTTATTGCATGGGGATGGGAAGAGTATGGGCATGCCATTTCGAATTTGGGGAAAACCCATTTTTGGGGAAAATCGTTTTTGACTTTTGGGGCAAGAAAGAACCCAAAATGCATGCCCATTTGCCCATACACCCACATTATTCATTTGCTCACGCAAGGAAATCTTGGGAGTTGTTTTACCTTCACGTTTTTGCTCATTTTCCTCATCTTGCATGCCCATAAATCCATTTTTGGTGTTGTTCAGCAAGTGGGAAAGTAATATTTTCATTTTGGGAGTTTATGGCGGTCATTTGGTTCCTGTAATGCTATAAACATCCTCAGAATTCATGGGCAAAGAAGATTCACATTTTTTGTGGTCTGTGGAGGCCATTTTTTCCCACGTGAATCCAATGAACATTTGCTGAAATTGATTTTAGCTCCTAGGGTTGTTCTAACCACTTACCCTCTTTGATTTTAGCTTCCAGGATGTTTTATCCATGCCCAACACTGTGACTGTGGTGTATTGAATTTTTTTTTGGCCATGTTAGGGCCAAAACTCCCCTAGGAAATCGAATTGTTGTTAGGGGTTGCTCTTACCCTCCTTGGCAATAAATTTTGTGGCCGAACTGCTTTCCTAAACCCAAAAAATGCGTATATTCATTTGTATGCAATTGGTCTTTGGACTGTGCAGGAGTGGGAAGGAGTTTGCTTGACAAACCTAGTGTTTTGCAGGAGCCTCATAGGCAAAGCTAGAGGAATGACTCTCTTCTCTACACCCCCTGAATAGCACTGGAAGGGAATTCATGTCCTGAGAGACTGTGCAGCAGAGAAGGGAATGATTCCTTATGTTGGGTGTGTTTGGATGTCTTAGGAGTCAAGCTAGTTCTGGTGTAGGAACCCTTAGCTCTTCAATGAGCCCACTAGCTTAGCAGATAGTGCTCCCATCTCCTGATAATATGATAAACCCAAGCATAGATTTGGCTTGACTGAGTTTGACATATCCTTTGCTATATGTGAGTCTTCTTAGTTTCCTTTTCCTTGGGGAAATCATGGCCAGCTCAGGGGTGGTAGTTTTGCTGAGAGATTAAGGATCACACTGGCCTATGGTTGGAACGTTGCAATGACATAGATGGTTGCAAGGAGCTTCATTCAAAGATAAGTGTTCTTGTGTAATCACCCATGTAATTTTTTTGTTTATGTGAATAATGATGAACATGTAAAATGTGTTGAATGCTTGAACTAAACGTAATTTTCTTCCGCTGAATGTTAATTCTTTATGTATCTATGTATCTTGAGTTCAATGCATTTTATTTTACATTTATGGGGCTAGTTCCCGGATTGAAGCAGCAGTAGTCACATCCTCTGTCCGGTAGAGGGGCGATGACGTTACAATGCCTTCTTGTTGAGAAAATCCCTTGGCTACTAGGAAAGACTCATGGCATTTGAAACACCATTGCAAGTAAACTTGGACTTTTAGAACCTGTTGCTGCCGCAACCTTTTCCCCGACTTCAGTTTTTCACTTCAATTCTGGGACCCCTCCTTATCTTGATTGATTTGAATCTAAGGGTGAGTTTTTGGCGTCTTTGAGTTTCTTTGTTTTAAAGATTGAGCGTTTCCGTCTTGTTGGCTGGTTGCGTTCGGTTCAATTGGAGTAGTGAGATCGGGTTTTAACACTTTTAAGAGTGTGAAGGTTTACCTTAGCGTTTTCGGTTTTTTGGCCTCCTTTGAGCCTTAGCGCTGTTAGTTCGTCTCTTTGGATCGGGCCTCTTTCTGAAGTTTCCGAACCTCATATCACCCACCGTTGCGGCTCCCTATCTGAACCTTCCACCCGACTGAGGTTTCACCCGACGCCCGTTTCGCTGTGAAGATCGCTGGCTGTAGTATTTGGTTCGCCCGCCGTTGGGGCCAGGGGGTAGGAGTTGACCTCCGATCTGCTTGTCACCCAACGTCCGACTTTTTGACTGCCACCCGAACCTTTTTTCTTTTACCTCGTCGCCCGCCTCTGACTCGCGTCCCGTCCGCCGTTACGGGTGACCGAACCTTCCAACTTCCGACTCACTTCCTGCCACCACCCTATTTCCTATGGCGCCCGCGTTTTCGCTTCCCCTCTTCTGGCACTCCTCCACCGTTGCGGCTCCTGGAGCCTTCTCCCACCCGGTAAGAACTTTGTCTCATCCGATCTAAGAACTGCCCAACTGCCGATTTACCTTTGCCGTTGCCATTCCAAGCCCCCCGCAGTTCCTCACCCGGATGAACTAGGCTAGCTCTTTGTGAATATATCATTATAATTTATAAAATTATGGATGCCTAATGTCTAAATTCAATGGATAATGCACCAAGTTTGTATGCAGAGATCATCTCATGAATCGCTGAAGCAGAGCATCGCGCCGGAAAGGACAACGTGAGCGAATGACCGAGGCGCCAATGGGACATTTTATTTTCAGCGGTTACTGTCAGAAAATAAACGCCTGTGGAAATAATGGAGAAGGTGAAACGACCAGGAAAGAAACTAAATCGTCAAGGGCATTGAAAAGACGCGTGGAGGGAACCCATGGGGGATCGGTGGTAGTTTAAATAATGGGAAGCTCGATGAAAGGGGGGCTTTTTCCCTTAGAAAATTTTGTAATGGTGGACTTGTAAGAGGAACTATTTAGTTTTGCAAAGTAAACTACAATTTTGTCTGTTGGAAAGAGTGAAGTAGTGAAATGTACCAATGCTATTCAATGAATAATGCTGAAGAAGAATTTTTTTGTGTTCAGCTGTATTTCATGCGCTGTAAGGATATTTGATGTTTGGAACCTAAGTTCTTGTTAATTATTTTGCAGTCTTTTCTGGGATGCATTTGCACTATGAGCAATAATTGTTGTTATAGAATGATCGGCTAACTGGTTATTTGAATATTTGTAGTTTTCATGTGCTGGGGAAAAGTATCAGCTATCTGTAAATTTTTCCTACCGTATGCGATTTTATATTGCTCAGTTAAGATGATAGCCTCGCTCCCTAGGGATAGTTTAGATAGTTATTTATTTCTGTTCGTATCTGGTTTGTTTGCTTGTGAGCATAAGACGAGAGGTAAGAACCTACGCATCACTTTGTGACCGCCCCTTGCATTTAAGCCAGCCTGCATTTAATTAGACACGTGCATATCATTCCTTTAAGTCAAAATACAAAAAAAACTCGGTGGGCCGGGCCGCAACCGGTAAAGCCTTTGTTTGTTACTTTGACCTACGGTAGCCGGACCGCAAACCGGACGGATTCCCTATACCAAACAGTCAGTGGGCTAGTTGGGAACGCTGATTGGGGAGAATCCCTTACTATTGCTTCCTGCGAATTTCCAGGCCTCAACAGTTTTGGCGCTAGAAGGAGGGCCGCCAGTGTATGGCTGGCCGAGGAAACCCGTTTTCCTGAGAATATTCCACTGGTTACAGTTCTGAAAGTAGTATACCACGCAATTCTATTCCGGAAGAAGAAGAAAGAGAACATCTATACCCTGTTCGCAACGAGATTGTTAACGATCTGAGAAGACACACCAGGGCATACTTAAAGAAGATTGGAGGATTACCTGTCATCCCTGAGTTGCCTAAAAGAGAATACAAGAGAAGAGACCGTCCTTTAATAGAAGATTCAGTGTTGGTTGGAGATTGGCAGGAGCTGGTTGAGACTGCCTTACAAGAAGTTGAACTCCCTTTGAGTCAAGAGGGCCCGGAGACTCCCTACGATTCTCCTGTTCACACCCCTGTTGTTTCACCTCCGCATTCTCCACCCCGACTCATGGCCGGTGTTAACACCAATCAACCCCCACCTAATCCTCCACCGCCCGCATGGAAAGCCAGATCACCTCTGAACCTGACCGCACCTTTGCACGACCTACCTCAAGCCTTCAAAAAGTTATTGCCTAAGTTTGATCCCAATGAGAAGATATTGGTAGATGACCACTTGCAGATTTTTTATTTGGCTATAGAAGGATTACGGGCAGGGGAGCATGAAGATGTGGTTTGTAGACTCTTCCCACACACCCTTAAAGGAGCCGCTGCCTCTTGGTATTTCGGTTTGCCAGCCAATTCCATTCCAGATTGGAATACTTTCGAAAGAATGTTTAGAAGTAAGTATGCAGTCCAAAAGATGCATGCTGCCCTGATGAAAGGACTTTGTGCTTTAAAAAAAGAAAAGAGAGAAAAGGTGCACAGTTTTACACAAAGGTTTACAGCCTATCTTAAAAACTTCTCTGATCCAGATAAACCTTCAGAAAAGGTCCTAATCGAGTATTATACATCAGCTCTAGGTCCTGACCTGGCCATGTTCGCAAAAGGTAGGGCCAAACCCACTTTGACGGAAACTTATGAAGAAGCAGAAGTAGTGGAAGCAGAAAGGGAGAGCATTGAAGATTACCCTGAACAGTCAGGGGAGAAAAGGAGAACACTGCTGTTTACTAAGCCCAAAGAAGAGAAAACACCAGATTACGAAGGCATGGCCAAAATGGTACAGAAGCTGTCTAACAAGGTCATAGATTTGGAGAAAGAAAAAGAAGCACAAAAGTTTTTTAGGCCATATTATAAGAAAAGGGAGGATAGCAACCAGACCCCTCCTCCCTCTCAGAAAACTGCATCCATGAACCTCACAGAGATAGGTATGGATAATTTCTGTACTTTTCATCAACAGCCCCATTCCGAAAAGAACTGTCCGCAATGGATAAATTCGATGACATTGGTCATGAATCAGATGCTGGATTCAAGATTGACGGAAGAAGATGAGGATGAAAGGAAAGAAAAATTTGTTTCAACATCTACAGAAGAACAGGAAGAAGAGACTATGGCTTTATGGAGCTCCGTCTCTGTACTAGATGCTGAAGAAGAAAACAATCAGGGACGCAAAGAGGTCAGGGAGGCTAATGTCAACACCAGGAGCAAAGGGGAAGTTAGTGATGATAGTGTGCTGCTCCCAAAGATTCGAAGGCTGCAAAGAAATATTAAAAAGAAATTTCAAGACAAATCCGTGGCTAATCAGATTCCGGAAGTTACCATTACCAGCCAGGATCCGAAGCAATTTAGAGCACCGCCTAAGCCAACCGAAGAAAATGTAAGCGCTAATAAACCCCAGTCCACTAGACAACTAATCGAATATGACGTCGTTGAAGATTTAAAGAAGATAAAGGCAAACGTCCCACTGTTCGAAATGTGCAAAATACCTCAGCAGAAAGAAAGATTGTTGAAAGCGCTGGACACATCGGAAGAAAAGTTACCCACTGACAATCAGCCGCGGCAAGAAGAAGAAATCGGGGAAGCCAGCATTAGTGGTAAGTCCAAAACCAAACACCCACCTTTCCTTTTAAATTTTGAAATTTTTAATCATAACGTGCACAATTGTCTAGCGGACTCAGGGGCGTCGATCAATGTCATGCCCATATCGGTTTGTAAGAAAATAAATGGGCAGCCTAAGCCAACCACGTGGAAAGTGGTGCAGCTGGACAGAACCGACGTCAAGGTAGTTGGCGAGATGGAAGACGTATTAATCCGCTTGGCATCCGATGATAGAGTGTACCAAGTCATCAACATTGTAGTGGCTGACATACCAGATGC
>LPNX010742864.1:349710-452474 GCA_001517045.1 Pseudotsuga menziesii
ATGCTGATTGGGGAGAATCCCTTACTGTTGCTGCCTGCGAATTTCCAGGCCTCAACAAAACCATTGACAGGTAAAACATTCTTTCCTTATGGTAGAGGAACCAATTCCCAAGTCTGATTCTTCTTCTACGAATCAATTTTAGCAGCCATATCATTTTCTAATTCAAGCACTCCCTAAGCATCTGCATAAGTGTCAAGATCATAGGTTTCAAGAAAATTTTCCATCAGCGAAACACTATCATGATGTTTTTTACTCCAGGTCTGCCAACCAATACTGACATCTCTAGCACCAGGTCCAACAACTTCAATTGTTTTATCATCCCACCGAGCTATACACATCGGTGGTGATTTAGGTCAGTGATTGCTAGTTGAATGAGAAGGTGTTTCAACATTATCAATCAATATAGACCGACTATCGGTCGACTAAGGAGCAGAATTCATCAGTCTAGTCGAATATCCAAGGAAGGGTACAATCAATCCATGTTCTTTAGTAATATCAAAAGGATCACTATGCAATAGACCTAAAGAAGAGTTAAAAATTTGATTACCTGAAAGATTCTCATCAAAGATCACATTTATGCTCAGAATAATTTGTTGTTTAACTGGGTCAAACATTTGATAGGATTTTGATTCATCAGAATAGCCCATCATAATGCAAGCATGACTCCTTGCATCAAATTTCTTCTTGTATTTATCATTAATATGCTCTCAAGCAACACATCCAAAGGTTCTAAGGTGTTCAATAGAGGGTTTCCTTCTATTCCACTTCTCCACTGGAGTCATGTCATTGACATATCTATTCGAAAAAAGGTTTCTGATATAGTTTGAACAGTAAACAACTTATGCCCAAAATTTAGTCAGAAGGTCTTTAGTTTGTAGTAGTCACCGAGACATTTCTAACAAATTCTAATTATTTCTCTCTATGGCTCCATTCTACTAAGGGGTGTGAGGGATGAATCTCTTCCAATAAATTCCACTTTGAAATATATATTCTTCAAACTGTCAACTCACATATTCTTTACCATTGTTTGATCTGAAACATTTGATGGGTCGAGCGTATTGCTTCTTATCCAATGCCCTAAATTCCTTGAACCTTTCAAATACATTAATCTTATTATTCAATAGATATACCCAATAGAATATGGAGAAATCATAAATTAAAGTTAAAATATACTTCACACCTACTAATGAGGTTTTTTCATGCAAGAAAGATCAATATGAACAAGTTCTATCCAGTCTTGTGCTTTCCATGATTTCCTGGAATCAAAGTGTCTCTAATGATGCTTTCCAAACACACATCCTCTACAAACTCCATCAAGTAGAAAATTCTTTGGGATACAAGTAACCATGTTATTTGTTACCATCATCTTCAAGCTTCAAAATTTCAAGAGACCAAGTCATTCATGCCAAATTCAACTTATGTTTTCGGTCTGAGCAATGAGTGCAATTGGTCTAGTCAGTCGGAAACAATTCTTGGGAGAGTCACAAAACTTGTAAAATTTTTCTTTGGGATATAAATATCTTAAAGAAATTTTTTCCCCCCCAAACCTCAAATCGTTTTTGATAAATCAATCCAACCAAAATGCAATAGTATTCTTAGTCTATGTAAGTTGTGCGATAAAAAACAAATTTGTCATCAAGCTAGGTACATGATAGACATTGGATATTCGACCATGATTGTATTCAACATCATCACTTCCAAAAACCATGAGATCATAGTCATCGGCTACATAAATATTCTATTATGTAGCTCCACATATAGAAGAGAGCAGAGAAGCAACCTTATCCATATGATGAGAACAATGAAAATCAACTATCCATTCTTTCTGAGTGGTATAGGAATTTAATTCCCAGAAAGTGATAATAGAAAAGGTAAAATTTTCTATAGGTTGATTGATCGAAGGACCATTCAATGCACTTTCTTCAAGGTGCTTGACCTTTTCTTCCAAGACCTTTGTCTTCTTCCAACAGGTTTTCTCCACATGTCCCACCTTTCCACAACAGTGTTAGGATTTATTCTTTAGATTCTTCTTCATTGATGTTGAATCATAAGCCTTTTGTTCAATACATTCTGGTTGATGATTCAATCAACCACTTTATTTATAATTTTTATTGACCTTTCTTTTGAGTAAGTGAGTCTGGTTTTTGCTACCAAGCTTCCCTTCTTTAAGAATTTTTTGTTGTTCTTTAATTAATAAATAATAGAATATATCAAAGGTGAAATCCTTTCCATATTGCTTGTGTGACCTCCAATTGTCACAAAAAGAAGAGCATAATCCATCATAAGGTTTTATTTGGTCCATTAGGACCAATTCAATGAGTTGTCCATCCTTCTTAGGAAAACCCTAATCACATTCTCCCAATTTCAACTGTATCTCCTTGATGCGAGCTAAATAGTCCTTGATCATTTCAAAGGAATGGGGTTCTAGAGAGATCAACTCTTTCTCTATCTGCATTACTTGAATTTCATTAACCTAGTCAAATAGTGACTTTAGCTTACTTCAAATGGCATGAGGGTAGTCGATCCCTCTTGTATGGAAGCAAATATCCCTTTAAAACTAGATCATGATGACCCCAACAACCTCATCCTTCTTTCCATTGATGAAAAAATTAGCTCGAAAATCTATTAGATATGGAATAGAGACCTTACTATACTTCCAAAATCCCTTTATTTTCAACAAAGTTTCCATATCTAATTCCCACATTACATAGTTATGTCCATTCAGAAGAATGAGTTACATATTGGAATCCATGTTTATAATCAAATAGATCTAATCCAAGTTCAAAGAAATGTATCAATAGAAAAATATTCATCCCAAATTCTATCAATCCTATATCTTACTTAGCATGATTTGCAGACAAGATGTTAGGTAAAAACCAATAGCTCTGATACCATGCTAGAAAACCTTCTCCTTTAACAATGAAACATAAAAGAAACTAGCAGAAGGGAACTATATTCCAAAAAGAGAGGTGGTTTCTAAAGTCATTGTTTATATTAGTTAAGAACAACATATTGTGATCAAACATCACAATGCATCTTCAACAATAGAAAATTGATCATTCGATACATCTGATTTGATATCAACACATCCCATAGGGTCATTCTTTTATAGTCTACAGATCTAACAAACTCCCTTGAAGTGAGGACGATCTAGTCCAAACATAGGGGTCATTCGTTCTAACCGTTTCCATGAAATCCATGTAGTCTCATATATTATTTGTTTTTTCTAGTCAAGTTGACCACGACCTCATCAACCATTCAATCGATCAATCACTCAAGCCTTCAATAGACTACTCTTCTAGCCAAATGTTTTTGCATGATTGGCTATCTTTAGAAGATCTAGAGGTGTGATGAACCTGCATAACCTTTGGTTCCAACATTCTAAATATCACATCTCTACTATAAACAACATTCCTTGTAATCATTTCCCACAATTTATACCATTTGACTCCATCCTTGTACCCAATGAAGATGCATTTCTCTGACTTGTTGTTGAGTTTGCTTCTTTTCTCCTTTGAGATATGCACAAAGGAATCACACCCAAAAACTATGAGAAGTGTAAGAGAGGCATTTATATAATCCCATGCCTCATATGGATTCTTGTTGACCAGAGTCATTGACGACAACCTATTCACTAGGTAACATGTCATGTGATCAACTAACTCTACCCAAAATTGTTGTGTGATTCTTACAGCATTCAGCATTCTCTTATACTTCTCCATCAACGTTTTGTTCATTCTTTTAGAAAATCCATTTTGAAGAGGCATGTAGGGAGTTATGTTTTTCTAAGATATACCATGTTGTCTACAAAACTAGTCAAACATCTTCCCACAAAATTTTCCTCCATTATCAATTCTAATCACCTTGATCTTTTTACCAATATGATTTTCCACAAGAGTTTTGAACCCTTGAAACCTTTGAAATATCTCAGAGTTTTTCCTTAAAAAATACAACCATGTCATCTTGGAGAAATCATCTATGAAATATATTTAATATTGTGATCCTCCTAGTGAAGGGATTGACATTGTTCCAAACACATCATTATGTATTAACTCCAATATTTTCTTGTTCAAATTGTTACCATAGCTTCTTTGCATTGTCTTCTTCCAAGACATTTAGCAATGCATAATCTTCTAAACAAATTTTTATTGTAATCCTTTCCTTTCTGTTAATTTTTTTCCAATATTGCTTTGACACACTAGTCAGAGTTGATCATGAGTTGACTACAAACCATTGTTCTTGAACCATAAGGAGATCGTCCATTTTCATCTTCCAAAGATCAAAATTCCGCCCATTAAACTTTCAATTTCTATCCTATGTTGATGTTTTAAGCAAAATCGGAGATTATTGAAATTTAAAACTTTTATCAATCAATTTAAGCACATATGAGTCTCTTAAATAAATCATCCACATATGAATCTCATAAATAAATCAGCCACATATGAATCTCATAAATCATCCATATAAATCAATCAACCATAAGAGATAAGGTATACCTTGGGAAAACCCTCCAAATATAAAGGATGAAAAAACCAACAATTATTTGAGTATGATAGATAGATTTGCAAAGAATGGTTTACAACACATACGCAGATTCACCGATAAAGATGTCACCTTAGCAGTAGAGGAGAGAGATCTACAAAAAAAATTAACGAGCTTTCCAAGTGCCCGACACTTTAATAACAAGTAAAAACACATGTCATGCAATGTTTTCCTGACACAAGTGCAAACATGCACTTCAATTTCGTATTTTCCTTCAAGGGTTTCAAGTTGGTGCCTTGGATTCTTCATCATGCACAAGGATATGCACTGTATCTTCCAACAATAGATTTAACTGAATGATAATTGTCTTTGAATTGGTCTTCAATCTTTTAATTGAAAGCATGACCACTTAGTTAGGTGGCTATGTAACACCCCATTTTTTACCCCATGGTATTAAAATTGTACATGATGTATATATTGTATTTGAATCATGGAGAGGAGCTCAAGGCCAAGGCCCTGCCATTGATTTGGTGTTTTTTGTATAGGTGATCAAGGTTGATGCCGATGGGTATAGTGATAAGTCAGGAACATTACATTTTGAAGTTATCATGTAAATATACAATTTAATAAAATACCACAACTAGCTATGCACTGCAACGTAAGAGATGGGGGCATGATTTCACAAGGAATAGGGAGGGGAGTTATTCAAACCCCTGAGCTAATAGGGTGAGACCAGATGTCGATGAGAGAAACCATAAGCTCTCATATACCCTTTTCGTTCCTTTGTACTCAATCATTCAATTCTTCTAGAAGAGTGGTTGAGGTAGTTAATTCCTTGGGTAGAGCAAGGCATGGAAGTCAATTTCATGATTGAGCCAACGTGTATTCTGAGCAAACCTACAGCCTGTAGTCAGGGGAAGCCACATTCTTTCTTCTGAAGAAAGTAAGCACGTGAATGTGTGCCCAGTCCATCTCCCCCTAACTGGCGAGAAGTTTTTGTTGTTGTTCTTGGCGGATAGATATTGTGGGGGATACACCCATTGTTCAGATGTTCACTATCCCGAGTCACGGAGCGGGTTGTTCTGCAATGTTTCTCCTATGTACAAGTAAAAACATTATTTCTCTTATGTTAGAGTGGTATGAAAACCTCCCTGTCTATGTTACCAAGTGGAGCCTTGTGTTGTTGGGTCTTCTTATGGTTTGTTGTTATGTGTGCCCTAGTTTGGGTCTGAACTGCATGCAATACTTAGGAGTGGAAGAGACGTTGAATGAGTTTGATAAACCTAGTGCAGAGAGGAACCTCACCAAAAAGATAAGAGTTGTTGGTGAATCTTCTATGCACACCCTAAAGAGCATTGGAAGGGAAGGAATAACCCAAGGGACTATGTATCATAGAAGGGGATGCTTACTTGTGTTGGGTGTGTAGGTATTGTGAATTCCAGGTGTTGATGCCTTGAAAAATCCCAGGTACTGATAGTAGGCATTCTCCCCAATAACCATTCCCAATTAGATCATTTATCGTTTGGTATGGGGAATCTATCTAGTTAGCAGCCCTAATACTGTAGAATTAAAGGAAAGTTTAAGTCTATTTTACCGGTTGTAGCCTGGTCCACCGTTTATGTAATTTTTTAAGTTTTATGAATTATATGAAAGTGCCTAAACTAAATGCAGGTGACTGTCAAAACAAGAACCTCACAAGCAGTTAGTCGTGTAGTGAGCTGTGCAGGGTTATACCTCTCACCTTACATGAATCAATTTCCCCTTCAATCACCAAAAGCAAAGAACAACTAATTTACTCTACTCTAATCTAAACTATCCAGAGGGAGCAGAATTATATTAGGATGAATGATGTACTGTATGTTTGCACATGGGATTTTACATATAGCCATAAAATTCTGAATACATAGATGAAACATAAAAATAACACAAAGGTAGCTTTGTTAAGTTAAGACATTCATCATTCATTAATTGCATAAGATTCATAACATAACATAAAATCATTCATGACACATAAATAATTCAGCGGGCTTAGAAAAATCTCACATATTTCACAGCATGATAAAATAGAAACAATTCCTTATTCAACGATCTACACAACATGCTCTGAAACTCATGCAATCCTCTCTCCAGCAAAATTTCAGTCCTCTTTATTATAAAAAGAAATAGTTATCCTTACAAAAAGCTTCAGCGTATGGGAGCTCTAAAAAGTCCTTTTTCTATTCTATTCTACCTATACTTATACATTTACAAATGACCTTTGATTATCCCCACCCTTTGGGTTTCCCCAACATTCGATTACAAAAATATTTGTCCTTTAGTGCTCACTAAACAAATAGAATAAATACAAAATTGTACATCGAAAATATCCATGTTTGAATAGGGAAAAACACATCAAGTGGGCCCAGTTGAATCATTCATGAACTGCTTCCATGCCACGACATCTACAGCTATGGTGTCAAAATCTATTGGTTCCAAAAATCTAACTGTGACCTCCTGCTTGGACAGCTTGGATTTTATGTCTGCCACCCTTAGTGGAGTTACTCTAAGATGATCCTCCAGCAGGCAATTACTGATAGTAGCTTGAGCCACCAAACCTTTTATCACCTTTTCATTTAGGCCTTTAACCAGCTGTATATGAATCTCGTCCTCTTGCATCCTATCATGCAGGTACTTCAAATGCTCCTCATGAGCTGGAAACTCCTATAGCCTTTTTGTTGAATATGGCTAGCATATGTTGTGGGTTGTCAACACTCTTTTGTAGAATTCTATGCATTTCTCCATAGACTTCTAGAACGAAACTATTAGTCTCTCAGAATATTTGTTACTGAAATTTATGATATCATATTCAATCTATAACCTTTCTGGAATTTTCATAGGTGTGTTTTCCATAAGTTCTTTATTTGTCTCCAACCAGGTCAACTGACCTTGTATAGTTTCTGCAATTTCTTGGCTCCTTGCTTTGAATTCTATGGATATCACTGAGATCTCCTATAATTTGGGCTCTACTTGCTTGATCTTGTAGACCTCCTCTACTAGTTTCACCTGCACTTGATATATCTTATTCTTGAGTGAAAGAGCATGCTCTCTTAGAGGTGTTATATCCATTTTTCTTTCATTTGTTGCTTTCAATAGTACCTCTAAGGATTTATTCTGTGCTTCAAGTTCTGCAATTTGAACTTTAGACTCTTCTTTTTTCTTGTCAGATGCGGATATTTTCATTTCCATCTCTTCCATCTTACTCTCTAGATCCTTCTATTCTCCACAAAGGATTGTATTTGACAATTTTAAAGCATCCTTTTCTGCCTCCAAAATCTGGTAATCCTGCTGAAGCTTCTCTAAGTCCGATAGAGTAGCATCATACTTTATTTTTGCTTCTCGGCCCACTCTCTCTTCCTTCCTCAAGGTTTCCTTCATCTGTGTTATTTTATCCTTATACTGGTCTGCTACTCCTTTTATCTTACTAACGTTATAGGAATTTGCATGATCAATGGAAATACCCATTGAGGCCAATCATTATGGATCCTCCTCTATATTTACTACAACAATTTTCTCAGTTATTATTGTAACTTTGGGCTGGGTACCATTTTTCAAAGTCTTCTCGGTTCTCCATACAATAGATATCCGTTTGGATCAAAAAATACATTTTCCAAACATGCAACTTCATGTTTTTTTACGGTGTCAAAGGTACTAGCCCCAAATCAGCAATAGGAAGGTGAACCCCTGTCAGTATATATCCTGAGGTGGAAGGGAGATTCTCTGTATTGTTCTGAGCAGGACTTCGTTCCTGGTTCTCCCTATCCAAGTCTTCTTGATCTTTCTTTCTCTATTCTTTCGTATCTCCCTTTTGACTTTGCGCTTCCTTGGCTATTAACCTTTCTGTTTCCTCAATCTTCTTTTTAATAGCCTCCTCTCTGTGCCTATGTTCTTCTTACTTTCCTTTCTTTGCATCTTCTGCCTCCTCCTTTTCTAGCTTGGCCTCTTCGGCCAACAGTTTCCTTGCACCTTCTTCTAATATTTGTGTTGTTTTTTCTTTTTCTTTCTTTGAAGCTCATTCATCTTTCCCTTTCTGTTCTGGATTGTTGCTGCTACTACCTTTGCCTCCAGATACTATGATATTCCTCCTGAGCCTCTTGTTTAGAGCGGTCATGTTACAAGCGTTTCGAGATACTTTCTCGTCTTTATCTACATGATCAGTGTATTCGAAGTTCACTTTCAGGAGTTCACAGTGAGCTACAATCTTACCTTGGGAATCATTTCCATGAAAACTCTTTTCACCAAAATGAAAAATTTCTAGCTCTTTCACGAACTCGGGTGCACTCTTAACTTTGGAGAACTTGTAGCTACCGACATAGAAAGGAATCTATGGAAACACAACCTTCTTTAGGTCGAACAAATAACTCCCAAATCCATCCAAGAAGAGGTGTCTGACTGTTTCTTTATGCACTAAATAGTTGGTGGCATACTTAGGAAGTAATGAAGGTGCTTTGGTTCCCCCATACATCCTCAAGTAGGTGCCCTCTTCAGAAAATAAGTAGTATCCAAATTCCTTTATGGAGTCTAAAGCACCTTCAGATAGGAACTTACACTCCTCTAGGAAAACTAATTGGTATAGGGGCATTAAAACCTCCTCACAAACAAGCTTGTAATGACTGTGGTATTTGTGATCCCATAAGATCTGGTAAGCTACATAAATGGGAGCCTTTCCTTCCTTCCACTTGCAGTTGAGCCTCTCAAAAGGATGAAAATAGAGTATGTAGTCAATCAGAAAAGACCACATATAAAACTCATATTTCTGCCGATGTAATCCTTCTTGGGCTGCATTTATGCAGGAGGAAAAATGGTTTGCTACGATATCAGCACAATTAAACACGGTTCCCATCATGGTTACATGGTATATAAGTGGGATCCACCCTATATTGTAAAACCTTCCATTGGCTCTACCGAAAATCATATTCAGCATCAAAGCTACCAGCTCGTATGGGGCGCCCAGCTAGGCAGTTTTGTATTCCCTGAATGTCTTTTTTCAGAAGGTCTTTCCTTCATCTACCATCATCTTTGCAACTCCAATGTAATCCATAGTCATGTTGTTTATCCAATCAGTTGTCATGCTGACTTCTGAAGGTGGCAGGCTGTATGCTTTAGCTATGAACGAAGGGGTGAAGGAGGAAAACCCTTTGTCCTCAACATTGTACATGGTCATCCCCATTGCATCAATTTTAGACAGAATCCATCCAATGACCTCAGGGAAAGGAAACAACTCTAGTCATGCAGACACCTTTGTGATTACCGATCTCGATATGCTATTAAACAATTTTAGATCCTCCAAACCTGCATCTGGAATTGTTTTCTCATGGAGCATATGATAAATATGACCCTAGTTAAATTTAGGCTCGGCTCCCATGATAGATTTAGTGTCTTTGTATATTATCTCTACTCTCGGTGTGGGTGTGATTTCGACGTCATATTCGTCATCTTCAATCTTGGATTTCTTCTTTCCTTTCTTAGGCATGGTGTCTTTCACAAGCTGAACCTATAGTAAAGATCAAACTGTCTGAGCATCCCTTAGTAAGAAACCACATGCATCATATATATCATAAAGAAAACAACACAATAAAATCTTCAATGCATATAAGGAAACCATTATTGCTCTTAGCAGAACAAGCTTGACTAGAAAATTTTACCATATCGTCTCCAACCATAGAAATGACCTTTCAGTGCAAAACTCTGCACACCATCAAAATAAACCTATGACACACTCAAAGAAAGGGAAACATGTCCTAGGGATACTAAACCCAAGAAAACCCTAGCTCGCAAATGAGCACTACCCACATCGTCTCAATCATAACCCATCTTCTAGGGAACAAACTAGCTATTCGTCTAAAACCACCACCGAAAACCTAAACACGAACCTCATATGAGATTCACAACCTACAGGTAGTTAACCAGAGACCAAACATAGCAATGCCCAAGCCTCGACCATCAGGGCCAAAACCTCTTAGCAAGGAGATAAGGTGAAACAAAACTAAAACCCACCCGACTCTGTTGGGGAGAAACTCGCACACCCCTATTCCCAGATAAAATCATGAACTAGGTAAGATATGGCCAGAAAAACACCCAGGTCATCTCAAAAATCATCATTACAGACCAGTGCCATGGGTAGATCATGGCTGAAAAGAAACAGCAAGGGGCGGCTCGAGAGTAGGTAGAGCAGCTACGTTAGGTCAAGAACTAAATGAATGCATCAAAAGAAAGCTTGCTAAACAAATAATGGTTGAGGAGAATGTTCCTTTAAATCCAAAAACAACATGACAACCCTAGCCTCTCCTGACTTATCAAAAAGTGACAGGTCACAACCTCTACCATCCTACCAATCAAAAGAATGCAAACAGAACAAATCCTACCTGGTAGGCGCTCAAAAAATGTTGACGATGCAGTTCCAAGGACTATGTGAGCTCCAAATGGTGGATTCACAACTCATAAAGGATGTCTAAAATGGATAAAACCCACAATTTACCAACTCTTAAATTCTTACAGTCTTAACGCTTTGCAAAACGAACGTCAAAACAGTAAAAACCCCAAACCATATATATAGGGAAACAAAGGGTACAATCATTTAATGTGGTTGGTGGAAAAATAAACCGCAAGAGCGTGAAATAAGCATCGTATTGGCGCCAAGAACACAACGCATCGCCGAAAACCAAATCGGCAGGAAAGGTGGAAAAGACCCGACGACGGCAGCTCAAAGATCGTGACATTGTCGCTACTATCGGATCGTCTCTCGATAAACCACCCGATGGAGGAGATCGGCTAGAAGAGAAAAATAATGCCGTACGTTGCGGCCAGAACTCGAAAAAAAACCCGCAAAGTAAATCGCGGCGTTGACAAGAATAACATTGGATGAAAACGCAAAATTCACCCATTGTTGCAGCCAAAAGGTGACAACGTTTTTGACGTGGTAGGACAACAAACGTAGTAAAATGATGGTGAAAATCGGGCGAGAAAGGAAAAACCTTTCCACCGTTGCGGAAGAAAATAAAATAAAACTCGACGAAGCGAATCAAAACCCAATCGAAAGAGCCCCGATGAGAAATGTGTAGAGATTCTCCTGTTGCGGTGAAAACTCAAAAATTCCTCCGACGTATCAGATAAAAATCAGCCGACAAAGAGCTCATGAAAAACATTCACTCTGGTGGATCAAAAAATACAATCCATCCATTGTTGCGGAAAAAAAAAAAACCAAAAAAATATTTCGGCGTAACGGATAAAATAGACCAAAAACGTTCGTGAAAATATTCGCCGTATCGGACAAAATATCAAAACTCTTCCATTGTTGTAGATCATGGCATGGAAATTCATCCGTTGTTGAGGGTCAAAAAATATTTCCCACTTAGTGCAAAAACCAACTCTTTTGGACCTACTCAGGCTGAAACCAAATCATGGATGATGGATTTCAAAGGCAAGAAAGGTCTAAGTAACAAAAGCTTAAAAATTTAAAGGGGGGCCCTAAAAAATGCAAAATTTTGTGGGGTAATAGTTGCAGCAGCAACAATTGGTGACTGGATGGTGAACACAGATCTCTGGAAAAAATAACTTTTGCAACCCAAAACTGCTTTATGGCATTGTGTTAGACCACCTTATCCCATTTCTTTTCAAGATTTATTTAAATATCTAGACCTTTCTAGGAATGTAATATTTAGAACTTAACATTGATTGCATTCCTATAGGGTAGGGTAACCAGGTTTTCAAAGTCTCGAAAACTCTTCTGAGGCCAAAATATGGGGTTCATTTACCTCTGCATTCGGTTTCTTTTGGATGAGACTAACAGAGTGTGGACATGCGTATTCATTTGTTCCTCATTCCCATTCCTTTTTCATTCTTTTGATGCATTTAGACTTTTGAGTTTTGAGTCTTCCTGGATTGCTTCTTTTTCATTTGAAACTTTATTTAGTTTCTTCCATCCATGGTGTCCTTTTGTGTGAGTGCTAATTTGTTTTCAACTCACAGATGAAGAACCACCTCTGAGCAATCCCATTATCTTACTGATTTTGTTCAGTATATCTTTTTGTTGTATACTTTCTTTCTAGGAAATTTTGACTCTTTGAGCCTTTTGGCTTTGATTTGTGGCATGGGATCATTTTAAATACTATACATCATCCCACTTCCTTTCCATGGGTCCTTTGCTGCAATATTCCTGGGACAGATATTAATGTGAAGTGGATGGAGCCTCAAATTAGTATTCTAGACTTTTCCTACCTTAGTTATTTAACATATTTTAAAACAGGACTTCAATGTGTTCATAAAATAACTTCCTTTAAGTGATCTATTAGATTAAAGAATCTTGTCATGATATATTTTGATACAAGTAAATCAAAATGAGCAATTCCTCGGTTTAAAATATTTGATGTCAGTCCATAACCTAATGTCCCCAAAGCACCAAAAATTATGTTGGATTATTTGAAATGAACTAAACTAAAGCAAAACAAAACTGAATCAAAAGAAAAGAAAGCAAATCAGCAGAAAGAAACCAAATAGAACTATAATAAAATAAAAGCAAATGCAAAATTTATTTATGTATAAAAGACCTCGCAAGCTTTAAGTAAATTAAGGTTTTAGAACCAAACCATTGACAGGCAGATTCTCTTCACATCCTTGTAAATCCTGTAACTTATATGTTGAGGGGCCTAACTTTGCAGCAATATGAAATGGGCCAATACATAGATGTTGAAACTTAGTATGCTTGCCCTTTTCATCATGCGGGTGATCCCATTTGAGAACCAAATCTCTGACTTCATATATTCTATTCCCGGACTTACGTTTGTTGAACCACTTGTTCACAATATCCTGCTGGTGTTTGAATCTTTCCTTAGCCTTGAGCCTAGACTCTTCTAACTTCAGCAAGGTATTGATCCTAGCTTGCAAAACCTCAATACTGGATCCTCTAGATGCTTGGGCCAACCGAGAAGATGGAAACAAAATTTTAGGGGGAAGAATAGATTCCTTTCCATAAAATAACGTATATGGTGACACACCTAAGGAATTATTGGGTGTGACACTATCAGCCCATTATCCATTCGGAAGAGCTACATGCCAACTCCTCTAGTTTTCTATGACAGTCTTCTTTAAAATTCTAATGAGATTTTTATTGGTCAATTCAGCTAATCCGTTACCTTGTGGATAATAGTTAGCAGAATAATGTAATTTTATTCCTTTCTCATTAGTAAATTCAGTGAGTTTAATTGACGAAATGTAAGAAGCATTATAAAAAACCATGGAAATTGGAACCCCAAATCTGGTCATAATATGACCTTGTAAGAAATCCATGACTGCGTCTTCGTTCACTTTCCGTAATGGGATCGCTTCAACCAATCTTGTGAAATAGTACGTGGCTATGAGGATGTATGTCAAAACCCCAAATTTTCACAAAAATTTAACATTTTGAGATCACAATAAATGCTAAAACCTGCGGTTTACTAATAGCTAATGGTTTGCAAATAAAAGAAACAATCAAGTAATTAGTTTCACTAAATCTTAATTATAATAACTTAACAGATCATTTTTGTAACAAGGCTTTAGTCTTCTTGCATGCTGTTTTACTTCAGTTTACTGATTAGTCTTTTCATGTCAAGTAGGTGGAATCTACTTTTGAATCTGGGGCTTACTTAGCAATCGTGCTAACGCAGATGAATACCGATTCTTACAGGTTGACAGGTATGATCGATTGAGTACGTATTAAAATTTATTTAAAGTGTCAGCAGTATTTTATTTGCAATTTAAAAGCTTAGTAATTAAGCTGCTAAACTCTAGACATCTCCTGTAAGGTAAAACCATTTGGCTTCCTTTAGTTTTTCTAGTAGACATGTTCAGAAGTAAGTAACGACAGTAAGATATGTTTGTGACTCTAAGCATTAGAATATCAGTTACAAAGTATTTCTACTTTAGTCTATGTAATTTTTAATGTTATAATGATTGTTTTTGTCAGTATTTATGCAATGGTACATTATCTTGTCTGTGTAATCATTGACCCACATTTTGCTTTTTCAAGATAACTTACAGCTTGATAAATTTTGGACAGTATAACTTTGATTGTGCAAACTACAAACCATCATGCCTTCCTACATAAGATCATGGTTTTCCTATACTTGATTTTCATGTCGAAACCTATGGTCCTAGTAAATTTATGGATTCAATAGGATCATTCCTATTCTAGTTATCTTGTTTAGTTTTATAGCTGCTTCATTACCAAATTGCCCTGGTGAATCTTTAGTAACTTCCAGTTTGAGTTGTAACCCCAATCCATTGAAGTATCGTCGTTATATAAACCGTGCAACAAAATTTCATAATAGTACTCTTACAATAAGTTTGTATCACTTCCAAGTTCTGTTACTATTTGAGTTGTTAGTTTTTGTAAGTCTTATAGACATGCATAATCTGTTTGTTGATAGACATTCAGTCTATAATTAGTTCATGATCATAAACGTATTTAAATTAGACTTTATAATCCTTTGCACTATTACATTATGTCATTTATAAAATTTTGACTTGTAATGTTATTATTACAAGAGATTTACAATGTATAAACTATAGTCTTATTACCAGGAAAACTATAGTTGTTTATTGGTTAGCAAGAACTCTCCCATAAACATTTGATTTCTTATCTAGAGTAATGACATGAAACAATGATCTCTACCTATAGAGAAAACATAAAATATTTGATTTCTATTTTATAATAACAACAACTTTTAAAGAGAAAATATGTAATCATTCAAATTGTAATTGTGATATTGTAATAACATAAGGTTTATAGTGGAAATGAGTCTTATACACAAATGAGTATCGAGATTTAATAAATGTTTAAGAGTGACATTTCTTGAAGGGTCATCATAACCATAAACATGGATATTCTTGCCACTATACTAACATATGATAATGTGCAAATGATTATCGATTTGGATGGAAAATTATTGGTTTAATAATATAGTTCACTCCACGCTCAAATGATTAAATAATTGATTTTTGATTTATGTAGGAACTATAGAACACGTCCCTTTTGCATGGTTTGAATTGTTTTCTACGTGATCGTCTCATTTCCATGCATGGGAGATATAAATACTACCGAAACCTAACCATTATCATTTCCATCCTGCAGTTTTCGTTGGATCTAGGGTTGCTTTGCTTGGCTTCCATGGCAGTCGTCATTCCTCCTCGTTCTAGTTGTCTTGTGCCTTGATGTAATGCTACAATGGTCACCGGTGTGTGGTTTTGAATGCCATTGTCAATGGCTGGGTTCTCACACTGAAACTAGTGGATATTTTCGTTACCTTTAGGTCATTGCCTATGCAATCTCCCATTCGTTGTCTTCATGGCTTGGTGTCTGCTTCAATTACCTTCTTCTGTTCTAGTGGCTTGCCAATGTGTGAGGGTTTTGCCTAATGGGCTGTTTGGGTCTTCATTTGCACAGCCTGTAGGTGACAGTGCTTCGTTGAGGCTGCTCGTTGTTCCCATCTGACAGGTAAATAATACTTTGAGTTCAATTACTTCGTTGCCAATTTACTTTGCTATTACAGTGGTTTGTATTGGTATTGTTAACTGACAGTGGTCTATTACCTTGCTTGCAGGTGCTCACCACTATAAAGCTTTTACGAGGAGAAATATACAGTCTCCAATGAAGGTTGTGGCTCGTGGTTTGTTTTCGGGTAAGTCCCGTGGTCCAAGTGTTGGATTTTTCACTCTACTAGTGTTAGGGTGGTCGATGGAATCGACCAGGGTTTTGGAAAACCCTCCTTCGAATCGCCACGAGTTATGTTGTTGTGTTGTTGTTTCTATAGGCTAATGTTGTAATACTTAGAATCAAACCCTCGCTAGGGTAGACTCGGTTTATCTGAGCACTGTACTTAGTTGAAGTTTTGGCTTTATGGCCGGGTTAAAGTTTGTAGTTTTTGTAATGATAGTGATGTTTTAAATCTCGTTTTGGTTTAACAGATGTCTATGCTACACTCTGTGTAATACTAGGGTTTTACCCTTCTTGAATATAATGAAGTTTATACTTTGTTTGAGTACTCTGTAAGGGTTTATAAATAAAAATTTAATGGTTGATACTTATAGCCGTAACTTAATTCTTTCTTGTTTTGATTGGAGTTATAAATTAGGGTTTGACTTGTAAAAATCCTCGTTTTGATGTAAATTATGCTTGTTATAATAATTATACAGGATTTATCTTTCATCAAAGTACAGATTCAACTTTGAAACAACTCAGAGATTTCAAACTTAACAATTCAGAGCATAACATATAATCATTCATTATTTGTTCACACATAGATATAAACTATAACACAGAAATTAAAAGATAATGGAACATGTTTTTAAAGCTGTATGACAACAGCAATGGGAGGTTGTTCCTCCCTACCAATTCTTGGAGAGCGCTCAAACAGTGACTTCTCAGGACCCCCGAGCCTGTTCTGGTCTCCTTGGCTAGAACTAGGTGGAGAAAACAACAAAGTACTAGTCCTGAGTCTCAATACCAACTCTGCACACTACAGCAAGATCTTTCAGCTGCAAAGCTATACTAGATCACCTTCCTGTTATTTACCCCTCAAACACCTTCCTCAAAATTTCCCTTCCCAATGAATTCCTTGAAGTGCATTCACCTGAATGATTCTTCTCCTGGAAATGAGCAGCCTCAGCTCTCTACATTGGGTACTTTTATTAAGATTGCCTAGGTCTTTTTGGGTTGGTTGTCATTAACTGAGCCACCTGCTCTGATCCCACTTTCTTGGGGGATCATGACCCCAAATGTATGGAGGTTGCCACCTGCAACATAGGAAGTGTTTGAGGATGCTGCCACTTGTCTATTTGCTCTCAACCTAGTCTCCTCCACCACCTTGACCAGTAACACTCTTTTTAACAGCTCTCCCAAGCCGTTGTCTCCACTTTTATTTATTTAAAATTAAAATATTCAGAATTACATTCCACATCCTTGACTCTGTTGAGTCATCAGTTTCAACTTAGCATTAAATTTAATATAATATCTTGGAATAAAATCAAAATAAGATAACGTTATTTTACAAAATTGGGGCATGTGACAATGTACTTGTGTTGCAATTAAGAATTTGGATTGATTTCTCCAATAATATAAATTCCCCATTGCTCGAATGGTTTAGAAACAATGACTGATTGCAAAGGTCCAGCTACCTTTGCTTGTCTCCCACTGCTTCTTTGGCATGTGTCACACTTCCTTTCATAAGGATGAGAATCCTTAAACAAAGTTGGTCAGTAATATCTAGCCCTTAGAATCTTGTCTGTCGTTATATCTCCGGAAAAATGACCTCTAGTGGGACCATCATGTAATTCTTTAACAACCTTGGATGCATCTTCTTGTTCTATACATCTTAAAAACACTCCATCACAGTTCTTCCTAAAAAGAACTCCATCAATTATCTGATAAGATGCTAATTTCAGGCGCAGTGCTCTTATTTGTTTCGAATTCCAATGTTCAGGTAAATATCCTTGTTGGAGATAGTATACCAGATCTCTATACCAATATTCTGGGGCTGTGAATACAGGGCACATATCGATCATATGTAACTCAGCCTCATTCTCCCAATCAATGTCTTCCTTATCTTGACTTTTAGCCATTAACTTACAAAGCCCTTGTCCTTTGATGATAGTGTCTGGTTTAAATTCTAAGTCATATTCTTGTAGAGTTGTTACCCGATTTCCTCTCCTTTCTCGAAATTCTTTTTGTACGAAAAAGTTCGAACTATTGGGTGAGGAATAATCACTTTGGTTCTGCTCTTGAGGATGTATGGTCTGAATTGTTTTACCTCCTTAAAGACTGCATACACTTGTTTATAAACAACAAGGTAATTCAATTCAGCATCTTGCAAACTAGTTCTCATGAAGGATATGGGGTACTCATCTCCCTTTTCTTCTCATTGTGTAAGCACCGTCGCGAGTGAGTTATCCAAAGCAAAAGTGTACAAAATGAAATCTTTTTCAAAATCAGGACCTTTGAGGGAAGGTGCATGAGCTATCATTGCTTTGATTTTGTTAAATGCACCCTTTTCCAAATCGATCCACTTAAACTATACACATTGATTAACCATTTGTTGCAAAGACTTGACTATTTGAGCAAAATCAAGCACAAACATTCGCACCAAATTTATAGTCCCCATGAAAGATTGCATTCATTTCTTATTGCGAAGTAAGAGGATATGTGTTATAGCTTATATCATCTCCAGGTATATGGAGATCCCCCTCTTAGAAATGATGTGACCCAATAGATTTCCTTCTAACACTGCGAAAACACGTTTCTTAGGATTCAAGGAAATACCATATTTCCGATAGCGGTAAAAAAATTGTTTTAGATGAAACATGTGATCCTCTCTCTTTTTGGAGAAAACGGTTACATCATCCAAATAGACTACCACACTGTGGCCAATCATAGCAAGGAAAGCTATGTCCATTTTCCTTTGGAAAGTTGCTCCAGCATTAATGAGACCAAAAGGCATTCTCCAATAAGCAAAAGTTCCCCATTTTGTCTGAAAAGTGGTCTTCAGTCTATCTTGTTTTGCTACCAACACTTGGTTGTAGCCTGAAAACCCATACAATAAGGAGAACATCTCGAATCCTGAAACCATCTACAATATTTTCTCCATGGGCGGGACTGGATAGTTATCATTGTCTGAGGCACGATTCAAGTTTCTAAAATCTACACAAAGTCTTATTTCACCAGATTTTTCCTTACTGGTACCAAATTCGCGACCCATTATGAGTATCTAACTCTGAAAATAATCTTGGCATCAAGTAGCTTCTTCACTTCATTTTGAATCAGGGGCTCCAACATGGGGTGCATCTTCCTTAAAGGGTGCTGAAATGGTTTTACTCCCGCTTTAATTGGAATAACATGCTGAATGATGTGGGTGTCATAAGTCTTAAAATCTTCATAAGTCCAAGAAAATACATCTTTTTACTGTTGAAACAAGCTAATGAATTTGCTTCTTTCACCCAATGAACAACATTTCCCCAAGTTCACATAATTGGGTTCAACTTCTATCCCAAGATTCACCAGCTCATACTGCATAGATGAACTGTGTTTTGACATTGGATGGATTCCTGAATTTTTTATTCAGATCAAACATACATTCCAATGTTCTGACCCGTTTAGGTATGAAGTTCCCATTTTGGAGGTTTGATTGATGTTCTTCATCATCAATTACGAAATCTTTGAAATTCTCATCATTCGTTAGAAACTCCAAAATCTGTAGATCATCATCGAATACTCTAATATTGGTAATATTGTGTGGTACAGCGGGCCTGAAAATCAATTCAATTGAGCATCTATTATTTGTGGGAACTAGTCTTGCAGCAGAAGTAGCTAACAAGTCAGCTGCTGCATTTTTCAATCTAGGAATCAACATGATATTAAATGCATCAAATTTTTTTATAAGATACCAAAATTCATTTTGACAACCCTTTAAATGTGGTGACAAACAATGAATTGTATTTCGAGCCTATTTAACAATTATTTCATAATCACCATAAAACTTTAGATTTATAACTTTGAATTCAATAGCCTTCTTTAAATCCTGGATTAATGCTTTGTATTCGGTTGTATTATTAGTACATTCAAATTCTAATCTACAAGAAAGAAAATGTTTATTTTTTTCTGGATCAATCAGGATACAGTCGACTCTTGATCCTTCTTGAGTTTTAGAACCATCAAAGTATAACAACCAAAATTTATCTTCTAATTCTATAGAGCTAGTGCTACTTTCTACATCATAAACTAAATTAAGTATGTTACAATCAATATTGTCAGTCCATGAAAACTAAAGGGGCTTGGACTGTGTATCTAATTCATCACTGGCTTCCTCTGCTTGATGGCTTCCCAGTTCAAGCTCAATAAAATAATTACCCAAAACCGAATGTGGAAAATTTACAAGCTCATTTTCCCCTCTAGTTGCGTCACATTATACTTCATATGAGGCTCTCTCATCACTTTGATCTGATTTTGATAGTTCTAATAAGGAAACCACATGTGTGACTAGTTAGTTGTGAAATATCCTTCCAGTTTTGTAGACCGGTCCTTGCTCAAGATTAACCCATATGTATCTGGTATGTCCACTACCATGATGTCTATAAATTGGCAAACTCTTTCGTCTACAACTAATCGTATCAACACATCCTTCATCTCTCCTACCACCTTTACTGTTGTTCTATCCAACTGGATGATTTTACCTGAAGAAGATGTGGGTTGACCATTTATCTTTTTACAGACTGAAAGAGGCATAACACTAGAAGATTCTCCATTATATACTAAACAATTGTGCACGTTGTGATTGAAAATCTCAAAAGTAAGTAGAAAAGGTAATGTTTTGTATTTGGATTTACCCCCAATGCTTGCTTCACTAATCTCTTCTTTCGATTGAACATCATCTTGGGATTTGCTAGTTTGTGAATCAAAGGATTCCAAGAGCTTCTTTCTCTGTTGAGATAAATTACACATTTCAAACAAAGAAATATTTGCCTTAGTTTTCTTGATATCTTCTATTATGCCATATCCCATGTGACCATCTATTGTACTTTTCTTGTTAGTATCTATTTTACTTTCAGTGACTTTCATAGGCTTATTGACCGCAAGATCCTCTTGTCTGGTTATGAATAAATCAGGTATAGGTGGGGTCTGAGTATTACTCTTGACTTTCTTCATCTTTTCCTGAATCCTCCTAATCTTGGGCAGTAATATACTTTCATCCATTATTGGTCCCTTGCTTCTTGTTGTGACATTCACTGCTGAAAGTGATACTTCCTCAGTAGGTTCTCCTTCATCCAATCCTGGAGTAGTCATACAATTCCACATAACCATGCTAGTTTCATCAGGAGCCTCCTCTAGTCCATGGGCCTTTTCCTCTTCGACTAGAGGTTCTCATAATTTAGAATCTAGTAACTGATTCATAACAAATTCATGGATTTAATCCACTGTGGGAAATTCCTTTCAGAGTGAGGTTGTTGATGAAATGTGCAAAAATTGTCCATTTCAACTTCAGTGAAATTCATAACCGAAGGACTGTGCGTAGGTGGTTGGGAGGGACCGCTTTCATCTCTTCTCTTATAATAAGGCTTGAATTGTTTCTTGGATTATTTCTCTTTCTCCTGGTCAACAATCTTATTTGATAATTTCTGCACGATCTTCACTACACCTTCTAATTCATTGGAACGTTCTTCTTTTGGTCTGGTCAACAACAAAGGTTTCTTGCTACCAAAATTCCTTATCTCTGGTTCTACAGAGTGTTTGTTTATACTTTCAAGTTCATCCTCTATTTTTACAGATTATTCATAATTTTCTACCAAAGAAGGCTTTACTGACCTCTTAACAAACATTTCTATGTTTGGAGAGAGTGCTAAAGTGTAATATTCGATTAAATTTTCTTCAACAGGTTTGATGGTAGCACTAAAATTATTTAAATGGGAAGCAAACCTTTGACTAAAATCCTGCACTTTCTCCTTCTTGTCCATCCTTAGAGCAAGTAATTCCTTCATCAGAGTAGCAGTGGTTCTTTGGCTCCCAAACTTGCTTTTAAATAATCTTTCAAAAGTATCCCAGTCTGTGATTGAATCTGCCTGTAAGCTGAAATACCATGATGCTTCTTTATCTTTAATAGTATGTGGAAATAGTTTGCATACTACATCCTCATGCTCCACTGTGAAAACCTCTAAGTCCAAGAAGAAACTCTGTAATTGATCATCCACAGAAATGACTTCTCCCAACTCAAATTTAGGTAATGAATTTTCAGGATTAAGAGACAAAGCATGCAATGGAGGAGCCAAGTTGAGTGGCGTTCTGGCTCTCCAATATGGTTGTGGTGGATTAGCTTTATTTTCATTCGGATTTGGGGGTGCATTTCTGACCATGATTCTACAAGGATATAAAGGTGGAGAGTTCGAAGGTGACTGCAAAGGTGAAAGAGAAATGAGGCCAAGTGTTGGTTTTTCACAATCCAAAGTCTGTCTGCGAAAGGTGAACAAATGAAGGTATCGATTTGTTAGTTTTCCGATTCCCGAGTTCCACAGTAGAAGGAGGAAAGGCAGAAGGAGGAAAGTGGAAGGTGAACAAATGAAGGTATTGATTTGTTGGTTTTCTAATTCCTGATTTTCACAGCGGAAAGGCGGAAGGTGGAAGGTGGAAAGTGGTTAAATGATTCTGTCGAATGTTTAGTTTTCGATTCCCGAGTTCTGCAACGAAAGGAAGAAAGTGGTTGAATTACTATGTTGCACATTATGTTTTTGGTTCCCAGACTCTGCAGCAGAAGGTGAAAAGGGGAATGTAGAAAGGCGGAGTGCGAAAAGGTCGGGTTCAGTGTAAAAATGACCTTTCCGGCTATAGAGTGGATCTGTTGATGGAGGAACGATGGCTAGATCAGTTTTTAAGCATAAGAATTAATTCTAAAGGATGTTACATGACCCATGACTATGTTTAAAAGAAGAAATAACAAGTTTTATATTATTTCTCATATCAGTCAAGTGTATGGGAACCGAGTACATGGATATCGTGGTATATCAAAGCAGTGGTAGAATAGTAGGGACACTACATTATGGTTTCAAAGTAGGCTTAGTGGTCATGTTCTCCTCTGAGGCAGGAGAGGACACTACATTGTGGTATCATAGCTATTGGTTACAACATTGGGCCTAGATGGGCCAAGTGAATAGTTTGCAAAGAGAAAAACTGCAGTGGTCAGTGGGTAAGTGGTTTTTAAAATTATGAGAATGTCTAACAGTGTGTTCATTAACACATTTTTGCAAAGTCATAGTGCAGTTTGAAAAAGTTGGTTTTTGGCTCGACCATGAGAACCTACAACATGAATGATGCACATGATTCCTATGAGCACGAAGCAGATGCTATGGGGGGGGAATTTTGAGTTGGAAATGATGAAACAAAGTCCAATGGAAGGAGATACCAAGAGACTCTGCCGTATATTGCAGTCACCATGAGAAGCCTAAGGGAGGGATTGCAAAGTTGTTGAGAATACAATGAAAGGATGATTAAATCTCAGGAAGAGAAAAATCAGCAGCCATGCTACAGAGTTTGACATATATCCAAAGGGATATGAACTCTGGTCACCAGGAAATGAATATTGAATGAAGTAGGAGAGGTGTTAGAAGAATAAAGAGGTCTTCTAGTGGATCATCTAACTCTAAAGAATCCACTGGGGGTTCAAGATCTTCATCTCGCAATGATAATAGGAAGAGGCGTTTCTAGAACAATTCACATGATGAATTTAAGAAGGAAAGGTCACCTACCTTTAATGGTGAGGTAAAGTCTGGTCAAGAAGCTGAAGTTGGCTTCTTGGAATGAGAACATATTTCCAAGTCCAATACTACTCAGTAAATATGAAGGCAAGGGTAGCCATCTTCAATCTGAATGGAAGAGAATCTATATGTTGGGAGTACCTCAAGTAAGTGAAGAAGATCAATGATAGAAAGATTGTGTGGAAGCAGTTCAAGAAGTATTTTAAGCATAAGTACCTCTCTGAAAGGTATTATGATGACAAGATTAAAGAATTCCATGAGCTTAGATTAGGACAGCTGACCATGGAAGAATATGCAAACAAATTCTTGGAGTTGCTGAGGTATGTCAGGTAAATGAAAGATGATAAAGTGAAAATCCATCGTTTTCTAAGTGGGCTACCTCAGTCATACAAAGAAAATATTGAGTTTGATGAACCTAGAACTCTAGAAGAGGCTATAAGAAAGGCCAAGTAGTTCTACGATCAAACTAAAAACAAACTAGATATCCATAAGGCATGGAAGGAAAAGAAGAATGAAAAGTTTGAACAAAGGAAGAAAGGTTTCAAACCTTCTCACTTCCGAAATCAGCAAAGGAAACCATCACAAGTTGTGGCTAAGCCAACTAGAGTGATGGAAGACAGGCGAAGAGATCCAAAAGTGATCAAAGGACCACTCCATTGTTGGACATGCAGAGAGAACCATAAGCTCAGGAACTATCCGCATGAGAATGTGTATGTAAGGAAAGCTCACAACATCCAAGGAGTTGAAACAATGGGTCAAGTAGCAAGGACCGTCCCTAGAATTTATGCAGCGCTAGAGGACCTCCAGGAAGATCATCAATCAACTGTGGTTGAAGTTGAAGGTAATATTGTTGAGCAATCTGTTTCCGTTTTGATTGAATCTGGATCTACTCATAGCTATATCACTCCTAGAATTGTTGATATTTGTGCTTTTAAGAAATTAAAGCATGAAAAATCATGGTTAGTTCAACTAGCCACTGGAACCAAGAGAAAAGTTAGTGAAGTGGTAGAAATATGTCTATTAGTCATGGATGGGTTATTCACTTATGCAAACTTGAATTTTCTACCACTTGGTTCCTATGATATTCTCATTGGAATGGACTGGTTAGAAGTGCACAAAGTTAATCTTGACTGTTACAATAAGAATTTTGAATGTATGGATGAAGAAGGAAACCCAAGGGTTGTAAGAGGCATTCCAAAGGTGATTTCCATTAGGCATATTTCAGCAATGGATCTGAATAATTTTTGTAGGAAAGGTTGTAGATTGTATACATCCCATGTTCTAGAGGCAACACAGAATGAAAATCCTAAGTTGGAGGACTTTCATGTATTGCAATAATTCAGGGATGTTTTTCCTGATGAGATTCCAGGACTTCCTCCCAAGAGAGACATTGATTTTACCATTGACCGTGTGCCTATAGCAGTGCCAGTGTCCAAGACACCCTATAGGATGAGCACACTAGAATTGCTAGAGCTAAAAATGTAGTTGCAGGAGTTGTTGGAAAATAAGTATATCAGGCCTAGTGTGTCCCTGTGGGGAGCACCAGTTCTATTTGTGAAAATGAAAGATGGAACACTCTGGTTATGTATTGATTACAGTCAGTTGAAAAATTTCACAGTGAATAATAAATACCCTTTACCTTGAATTGATGACCTTTTTTATCAAATGAGAGGAGCAAAGGTATTTTCAAAGATTGACTTGAGGTCTGGTTACCATTAGGTAAGAATCAAAGATGAATATATTCATAAGACAACCTTTAGAACAAGGAGTGGACACTATGAGTTTGTAGTGGTACCATTTGGTCTCACAAATGCACCAGCTACACTCATGTGTCTCATGAATAGTGTTTTCAGCAAGTATCTAGACAAGTTTGTTCTTGTCTTCCTAGATGGCATTCTTATTTATTCTAAGAATGAAGAAGAGCATGAAGAACATTTGAGACTGACATTGCAATTGCTAAGGGAGAATAAGGTGTATGCAAATTTGAGAAAATGTGACTTATATATATATATATATATATATATATATATATATATAATTCATTATTTGGGTCACATTATCTCAGATGAAGGAATATCTATGGACCCTAAGAAGATTGAGGCCATGATGAATTGGAAAACTCCAAGAAATGGGACAGATGTGAGATCTTTTATGGGACTTGCAAGATACTATAGGTGGTTCATTGAAGGATTCTCCAAGGTGCACATTCAATCATTTCTTTGCAAAAGAAGGGGATAAAGTTTGAATGGACACCAATATGTGAAGAAATATTCCAACAGTTGAAGAATCTTCTTACAAGTGCACCAATCTTGAAGATTGTAGACCCAGAAAAATACTTTTTGGTGTGTACCGATGCATGCAATCAAGGACTTGGAGGAGTTCTTATTCAAGACAACCACGTGGTATGATATGAGTCAAGAGAGCTGAAGGAATATGAGAAGAACTATGCTACTCATGATCTATAACTTGCATCCATAGTAAATTCTCTCAATATGTGGAGACATTACTTAATGGGAAGAAATTTTGAGCTAAGGACAGACCACTGTGGTCTAAAATATGTGTTTGATCATCCAATGTTAAATGTTAGGCAAGCTAAATGGCTGGAGTTTTTATGTGAATTTGATTTTGAAATCAAACACATAAAGGGAAAATAAAATAAGGTGGTGATGCACTCAATAGGAAGGTGCATGAAATGCATGTGGCATCTCTTAGTACTTGCCAATCAGATCTAAGGTAGCAGATTGTTAATCATACTATCGAGGATGAAATGTATGTGCAGATAAAGGACAAGTTGCAGTAGCAAAGCCTTGAAAAGAAGTATGATGGATATAAATTGGAAGAAGATGAGCTTCTTACTTATAAGAACATAATTTATATTCCAAATGTAGAAAAATTAAGGATAATTGTTATGGATGAGATCCATTAAGCTCCATATTCTAGTCACCCAGGATATCAGAACACCATTGCTACAGCCAAAAAGAAGTATTTTTTGCCAAGAATGAAAAAGGACATTGCTGAATATATTTCAAAGTGCATGAAATGTCAGCAGGTGAAGGTTGAGCATTGACACCCAACAGGTTTATTGCAGCCTTTTCCAGTCCCATAATGGAAATGGGAAGTTATTTCCATGGATTTTATTCCAGGGTTTCCAATGACTGTGAGACAACATGATTACATCATGGTTGTGGTGGACAAGTTGACAAAGGCATCACATTTTATACCAGTCAAGTCCACGTATAAGGCTGATGCCATTGAAAAAATATTCATGAAGGAGATTTTCAGATTGCATGGATTTCCTAAGGAAATAGTCTCTGACAGGGATACCAAGTTCACTTCCAATTTTCGAAGGGTCTCTTTGCATATTTGGGTCCAAAGTTGAACTTCAACACTGCCTACCATCCTCAAACTGATGGGCAGATAGAGAAAGTAAATTGGGTGCTTGAAGACATGATCCACATGTATGTGATGGACAAACCATCCAAGTGGGAGGATTATTTACACTTGGTATAATTTTCATATAATAATGGACACCAAGCATCATTAAGAATGAGTCCATACAAATCATATAGAATTTCATTTCCTGCTAGCACTAGAGCTCATAATTGTTTTCATGTTTCTTTGCTTAAGAAATATGTGCATGATCCTAACCATGTGATAAAATGGGATGTGAGCCAGGTGGAACCCGAGGGAGAGTTCTAAACCGAGCCATTGCGCATCCTCAACAAAAAGGTCACAGTGCTCTGGAATCGAGCTACGATCTGGATGAGGCTACGTGGGAGCTAGAGGATGCCATACGATTGGCACATCCATTTTTGTTGAATTTTGTAAAGAACTGAGGACAATGCTAATGAAGGGGGAGGGGAATGTAACACCCTGGTTTTGACCCCATGGTATTAAAATTGTACATGATGTATATATTGTATTTGACTCATGGTGAGGAGCTCAAGGACAAGGCCCTACCATTGATTTAGTGTTTTGTGTATCGATGATCAAGGTTGATACCGATGGGTATAGTGCTAAGTTAGGCACATTACATTTTGAATTTATCATGCAAATATACAATTTAATAAAATACCACAACTAGCTATGCACTACAACGTAAGAGATGGGGGCATGATTTCACAAGGAATAGGGAGGGCAGTTATTCAAAGCCCTATTCCAATAGAGTGAGACCAGATGTCGATGAGAGAAACCATAAGATCTCATATACCCTTTTCATCCTCTGTACTCGATCATTCAGTTCTTCTAAAAGAGTGGTTGAGGCAATTAATGCCTTGGGCAGAGCAAGGCATGGCAGCTAGTTTTGTGGATGATCTAGCCTGCAGTCTGAGAAAACTTACATCATGCAGTCTGGGGAAGCCGCATTCTTGCTTCTGAAGAAAGTAAGCACATGAATGCGTGCCCAATCCCTCTCCCCCTTAGAGGAGAGAAGGTTTTGTTGTTGTTGTTAGTGGATAGATCTAGTGGGGGGTATGCACATTGTTCAGTTGTTCACTATCTTGAGTTGTAGAGCGGGTTGTTCTGTAGCGTTTCTCCTATGTACAAGTAAAAACCCTATTTCTCCCGTGTTACAGAGTGGTATGAAAACCTGGTCGTCTATGTTACCGAGTGGAGCCTTGTGTTGTTGTGTCTCCTTGTGGTTTGTTTTTATGTGTGCCTTGGTTTATCTCTAAATGATATGTAAGACTTAGGAGTGGAAGGGACGTCGAATGAGCTTGACAAACCTAGTGTAGAGAGGAACCTCACCAAAAATATAAGAGTGGATGGTGGATCTTCTATGCACACCCTGAAGAGCACTAGAAGGGAAGGCATAGCACAAGGGAATGTGTAGCAGAGAAGGGGATGCTTCCTTGTGTTGGGTGTGTAGGTATTGTGGATGCCAGGCTAGATAGATCTTATGGAGGTGTCCCGAGCTCTTGAATGAGCCACTAGCTTAGCCATTCTTCCTTTCTGTTGCCTTAGTAGCCTGAGAAACCCAACAGTATTTGTCTTGGATGTGTCTTGATGTGCATTTGGACATGTGTAATCCTTGGCTAGACAACCTGATAAACCCAACTATTAGTTGGCTTCACTGAATAGAATGAGAAACCCAACAGTAAGATGGCTTGGCTAAGTGGCCTAAGAAAACCATCTATTAGTTGGCTTGGTTGGTCCTTAATGTGAATGTTGGCTTGACTGTGTGCATTCTGATAAATTCAACTGTTGTTGTCTTGGCTATGTATCCTAATAAACCCAGCAGTGTATTGACTTTTTTTCCTATAGCCTGATAACCCAATTGAGTAATGGCTTGGTTGGACAGTTTGATAAACCCCAACTGTAGGTTAGCTTGAATTTGTTGATATGTTCTGGCTATGTGTGAGTCTGATGTTCCCTAGTTCCTTGTGGAAGTCATGCCCAACTAGGGGGTGGTAGTATAAAATTGAGCACATAGATCTATGGATCAACACACAACTCACAAAACACATCACACAATTTTACTCAGGAATTGAAGAATGAAACAGTGAAAAAATGGCTTGCAACCGTGAATGCTTTCATTAATAAAAAATAATTGGATATTTAATTACAATGTAATACATTGGTATTAATAACCAGTCAATTTGAATGCATGAGAGAGGATTTCGAATTGATTAAATCTACCTAACTGCATGTATAACTGGACATGTCTAAATCATTATCGGATCTCAACTAGTTAGCCGTAGTTTCCTCAATCAGTGAACCAGTCAGTTAGAATCAGTTAACTAGCCTAACTAAATGTGGTAGGTGAGGAATTGCGCTTTCCCATGTGCAATCAATCAATGACTAGCGCTAAGTGAATGTAACTAGATGTAACTGAATGTAACTGACTCCTAACTAGAATTATCTAGTCACTAACTGAACTCAACTGAAGGAGGTTGGTTTTGGCATTCCTAGTGGCTCCTAAATTGTAGGGATTGATCTAGGAGGCTCCTAAAGTGATGCATGAAAGTGTAATTAGTGGAAATTAGCCTCAATTAGTGTTCCCACACTCTAGTAACTAGTACATGTGGCCCAATTAGGGCAAGTGGACCCAATGGTGCTAGTGACTAAATATAGACTGAAAGGACTCTTGATTTAGACATAATTGACCAAATTGGACAAGAGAAGATTATAATCCTAACTTGTTGAGAGATTGATGAACACAACTGGCCTATAGTTGGGTGGAACGTTGTAGCGACATAGCTAGTTGTGGGACAGCTTCATCTTCAAGATAAGTATTCTCTATTGTGTTATGTCTTCAATGTATTTGCTTAGGAATATACTGATTATGTAGAATTCTTATGAATGAATTAAGTAGAGTTTACTGTTCATTAAATGTCCCTGCATTTGCATCTATTTATGCCTTGTATTTTCCACTGCATTTGCTTAAGTTCACGGAGGCTAGAATCCTGGTTACAGGGTAAAAAATGCAGCTATCCTAAGGTAAGAAATGTTAGTTTTCCGCTTCCCAGAATTCGCCTGTGGAAGGAAGAAGGTGGAAGGTGGAAAATAGAAAAAAGACAAGGCAGAATGTTGGTTTTTTGCACCCCAGAATCTGCCTGCGGAAGGCGAAAGGAGGAATCGAAAAAGAGTTGAAAACTCTAAGGTAAAGTGTATGTTTTCGGACCTCGGAGTCTGCAGTGGAAGGCGAAAGGCGGGAGGCATAAATCAGAAAGAGAAATGAGGCCAAGTGTTGGTTTTTCGCGATCTGGAGTCTGTCTTCAGAAGGTGGAAGGAGAAAAGTGGAAGGTGAACAAATGAAGGTATTGATTTGTTGGTTTTCTGATTCCCAATTTTTGTAGCGGAAGGAGGAAGGTGAACAAATGAAGGTATCAATTAGTTAGTTTTCTAATTCGCGAGTTCTGCAGTGGAAGGAGAAAAGGTGGAATGCGAAAGGTAGAAATTGGTTAAATGATTTCCTCGAATGTTGAGTTTTCAATTCTCGATTTCTGCAGTGGAAGGCAGAAAGGCAGAAGGAGAAAGGTGGAAATTGGTTGAATGCCTCTGTCGCACATTATGTCTCTAGTTCCCGGACTGTAGTGGAAGGAAAAAAGGGGAATGTGGAAGGCTGAGTGCAGAAAGGTCGGGTTCAATGCAAAAATGACCTTTCTGACTACATAATGGATTTGTTGATGGTGGAACGATGGTTAGATCGGTTTTTAATCCTAATAATGAATTCTAAAGGATTTTACATGATCCATGACTATGTTTAAAAGAAGAAATAACAAGTTTTAAATTATTCCGTATATCAATCAGGTGTATGGGCACCGAGTACATGGACATTGTGGTATATCAGAGCAGTGGTAGAGTAGTGGGGACGCTACATTGTGGTTTTAGATCAGGATTAGTGTCCGTGTTCTCCTCTGAGGCTGGAGAGGACGCTACAGGCTAGATTAAGTGCCATGGTGCTTCACTCTTAGTGTCATCAATTCTTCACTAAAAGTGTCATCAATGATTCACTCTTAATGTCATTAGTGTTTCACCCTTAGTGACATCGGTGCTTCACACTTAGTTCCATCCATGCAAATCACTTATTTACTATTTTTATCTTTTCATGGATCAAAGAGAAATTCCTTATTTAACTAATACATTCTTTATTACAACTAAGGATTTAACTAAAGCCTTTACAATTCGATTTCATATGAATGCATACATAGGAAATTCAAATCCTTTCTCTTTATCTATGCTTTATCTCTTTATCATTTAATATTTACAGCATGGTCCACATGTGTATGAATTATTTATCCATCTTATCATATCATACTCATAAGAATTTTCACACATACTAATGATCATATCATATTACCTTGGGTCATATAGTCATATGCTAAAGCAAATCACTCTAGAGGTAGCTAATATCTAAAGGAGACTCGTAGGTGACCATGAATAGTAATACATCACATAGTATTTATGCTTTACCAAGTAAGGCATGCCACCTCAAGAAATGGAGGTACAGATTCTTAATACAACACAAGACTTCAATCTTGATACAACACAAGATCGTCTCCACAATTAGAGATCCATCTCAATGGGTACCATCTATGAGAATTATTGACTTGATATAAAACAAGTCCAGACTTGATACAACACAAGTCTACAGTATTTATATAATACAAGACTACATTACTAGCATCCCACCTCAACACATTAGGATATAGATGGGACTTGATACAACATAAGTCTCGACTTAATACAACACAAGTCTAGAGAATGACTCCTGATGTTGTTCAAACAACACTCATTCTCAAAGAGGGATACATTCTATGCTTTAACATGAATTTTCTTCCATACCAATCTTATCTCAGAAGTATATAAACTTTGTCATTGACAATGGCCTTGTCCACATATTTGTAGTCTACTCATCAATATCTATGTACTAAAATTTCACTTTACATGACCATGAATTTGATGAATTAAAACTTCATCTAAATGTGTTTTATCATAACACATCTCCAACTAGATACCCATATTTATTGGATACACATACTCAGTTGGATATGCATACTCAATTGGATACACATAAAAATTATGGTTACGCTCTCTAGTCATCACAAGTATGGTATCTCTCTCCAACCATTATATTATGGTCTTATCACAAGTGTGGTCACTCTCTTCAACCATTACATTATGGTCATCCTCTCCAGTTATCACAAGTATGATCACTCTCTCAAACCATCGCAAGTAACTTTATTAGATACTCTACTTCTCAGCTGATAGTACTATCTGCAAAACATGTTTGCTTATGTAGTACTCTCTAACATACATCTTTCTTTTGTAGTACTAGCTGCAATATACTTAGATTTTGCAGTACTAGCCACAATATACATCGCTTATGTTAGAATAAAAAAATATTTGGATAGCACAATAATTCCACCATGTATCAATCACAATAAGGAACCTATTCTAATGTACCTCAAAGGTACTCAAACATATGCTTACTAATAAGCATAAAATACAACAGGTATGCTAAGAGACCAACCAAATACTTATGCATAGTAACATCATCTTGATCCAATCCAGAGTACAGTTTATCTAAAATAGAAACCATGGATTTCAAATCCATCATATACAACACATTAAGTGTGTAATAACATGCAAAAAGAAATTCTCATCTTTTCTTTCAATATTCAACATTTGTTGACTTCTGGAATCTTCTTCTATATATAGAATTTCCCTCTGAGATTTCCATTCTTTGTGATGATATTCAATTCTTGATCACTTTCATAATGATTCCTTATTCTTCTCTTTATACTGCAACACCCCAACTACCTCTCCAAGAGGTTTAACTAGTCTCTAATAGTACAAACTATAAATCTTCTTAAGTATCAATAATCTTCAAGAATTTGTCCATGTCTTTTATCATGTGTATTATCTCCATAAGATATCACAACCATTGGCTCTCCTGAGTCATGTACTAACTGGTGGGGACTTTATCTACTACTTCCTGTGAAGACACGTCGATACTCCCTCTTCAACTATAGGAGTATTTTTGTTCTACAACCAAGGTTTTCCTAGATAGAGGTTTTAGTGAGAATGATGGCAATGCTACTCATTTGCGGATATGTACCATGTCTCAGATATAATTAACTAGAAAACCCATGAAGCTTTACTACTTGACAATATGATATATATGGATAAACATCTCTAATGCGTTCTTTCTTGATCACTATACTAGTCAGAATCTGCATATCCTTTTATTTAATTTCTTGTGACATATTTGAGTCCACGTACACTTGTACAAAGTAGGTACTATAACACATGCTATGTTGTACATTTATATGTACTCGCTGCAAATCATACATCTGGTTTTATAACTAACCAAATACATCTCAACTGACTTTGATATCCTCCAAATTTGAATTAAGAATTATATTCATCTTCATATGAGTGGCCCTAGACTTAGAATCCATCATCCTAAAACTTTTCAATTTATTCAATTACATATTTTTCCTTAATTGAGGAAAATATTTGTCTAGTGTCTACCACACCTCTAATCTAAATAATTATGATAATATTCTTGAATATTGTTCTTAAATTATTTCTTAATATGAGCATCATGCATGTCTCCTCTCAACATGAGGTACATCAATCAGTTTTACGGGTTCTTTCAGGAGCTAGTGAATCTAGATTCTCACTCTCACCATCAAGATGTGAGAATCATAATATGGGTCCTCCATCATGGAGTCTCGTGCTCATTTATGTATGAAGCTCTTCTTCACACATGAATGTAAATAATGAAAGTAAAATATATTCAGGAGTCTTCACAGTTTTCAGAATAGTATTAGGGATTCCATTCTGACTTCTTCTTAAGAACCTTAGGAACTTCCTGATCTGCTCTCTTTCCATATCAGCCATCGGAATGACTCCACATTCATTTCATTATTCACTTGTACATCAGGGGATATGATTTCCCTATAAGAAAAAATATTCTCATGATCAATAACATCTCATAATCAAGAAATGTAAATCACATGAATACTTTTCAAAATACTAAAAATATTAAATCAATGTTCAACATAACCACTTTCATATCTCATGTGATGTTTTGCATCCCTATATCAGTCCAAAAAATTACATTTTATGATAGAAATATGCAGCCCCATATTGATATCTCATGAAGCATGCATGCAACTCTGTATCTGATATATTATGAACAATCGTGCAACCCTATGTCCATAACTCATGAACAATCATGCAACACTATATCTCATATCATATGAAAGAAATATGCAGCCTTATATCAATCCTATATAATTATATATCATATCTCATAATATGGAGTTCGTGATATCTATAACATGCCAATAAAAGATCAACAATATTGCATATGCTTTTCAGGTTATAACACAATTCCAAATCCCGGAATTCCATATTTCTATATGATTGTAGTGAAACACATTAAAAACCTTTAAATCTGACGTTTTTAACAACATATGCTAGCAAAATTATGTACTTAACTTTTATTGTTATGCAGACTCCCTCTTGATCTCTACTTCCTTGCGGAGATTGTCGGAGCCCTTCGGTCTTGATCTCCATGCAAATTTGAGTGCATGCAGGAGGTAGAAATTTTGTTCATGGAGATTAGGGTCCCATGCATACAAGAGTTAATTATCTTCTTCACTAAAGGATATACTCATTTCTTTCGGAGCCCTTCGGTCTTGATCTCCATGCAAATTTGAGTGCATGCAGGAGGTAGAAATTTTGTTCATGGAGATTAGGGTCCCATGCATACAAGAGTTAATTATCTTCTTCACTAAAGGATATACTCATTTCTTCTTTGCATGAAAGACTTCTTGGGGCATAATGGATTTCTCCCTTTCTTCATTCTTTCTATGAGGGAAAGATTCTACTCTTTGGTGCACATAGTTTTTCTATGGATGCACACCTCTTCTTGAATGCAACATGCCATAACCTCTTAAATTTGGGATGCTCTTCTTGGTTGTTTTACCACATCCAATAATTTCTCCCATGAGGATGGGATCCCATCAATGGTGGTTTGAAGAAGGTCATCTTCATCTGTCTCTACATCAATTCTAGCAAGCTAATTTTTCACTTGTAAAATATTTTTGAAGAATGATGCCATAGTCTCATCCTCTCCATCATTAGGTTGTGCAACTTGTTCTTCAAATACCTCTTTTGAGTAGGGACCTTATTCTCATAAAGGTTTGTTAGTGTTTCAAAACACTCCTTTGGGGTCTTCAATGGAGTGATTACAGACATCATATTGTCCTTCACTGAGTCATATATGATCCTCTTGGCCTTTGCTTGATTCTTATTGGAATTAACTCTCCATGCATTAGTGGTAGGTTCCTCTACCATAGAGTTCATGAATGATTCAATATCATGCTCCTTAATAATGTTCAACACTCTTTCCTTCCATGTGTTGAAGTTGGAAGTACCTTCAAGTTGGTCTTCCAATCATGCGTAGATTAATGTCATAGCTGCAATATTTTATTCAACTCTTCAATATCTATGTAGGATTATTTTGATGCACAAAACTAAGCTCCTTCACTCCCTATTCTCTGATACCATGTGAATGTTGGAGAAAAATCGGAGATGCTTGAACTTTAAAAAATTTATCAATCAATTTCAGCACATATGAGTCTCTTAAATAAATCAGCCACATATGAATCACATAAATAAATAAACCACATATAAATCAACCACATAAATCAATCAACCGTTAGAGATAAGATATACCATGGGAAAAACTTCCAAATATAGAGGATGAAAAACCCAACAATTATTTGAGTATGATAGATAGATTTGCGGAGAATGGTTTACGACACATAAGCATATTGTCCGATAAAAGATACCACCTCAGTAGTAGAGAAGAGAGATCCAATAAAAATAGGTAATGAACTTTACAAGTGCCCGCCACTTTAATACCAAGTCAAAACACATTCCATGCAATGTTTTCCTGACACAAGTGCACACATGCACTTCAATTTCGAATTTTCCTTCAAGGGTGTCAAGTCGATGCCTTGGATTCTTCATCATGCACAAGGATATGTGCCATATCTTACAAGAATAGCTTTAACTAAATGATAATTGTCTTTCAATTGGTATTTAATATTTTAACTGAAAGCATGACCCCTTAGTTAGGTGGTTAGCTTAAGTGTCATGGTTTTTCACTCTTAGTGTCATCGGTTCTTCACTTTTATTGCATCAATGCTTCACTCTTAGTGTCATCAGTGCTTCATCCTTAGTGCCATAAATGCTTCACTCTTATTTCCATCCATGCAAATCACTTTATTTACTATTTTTATCTTTGCATGGATAATAGAGAGATTCCTTATTTAACCGATATATGATTTATTACAACTAAGGATTTAACTTAAGCCTTTACAATTCAAGTTCACATGAAGGCATACAAAAGCAATTCGAATCCTTTATCTTTCTCTATGCTTTATATCTTTATCATTTAATATTTACTACATGTTCCAAATGTGTATTGATTATTTATCCATCTTATCATATCATACTCACAAGAATTTTCACACATACTGATGATCATATCTTATTATCCTGAGTCATATAGTCATATGCTAAAGTAAATCACTCTAGAGGTATCTAATCTCTAAATGATACTTATAGCACTTAGTGACCATTATTAGTAATATTTCACATAGTATTTCCTCTTTACCAAGTAAAGCATGCCACCTCAACTAATGGAGGTCCATAGTCTTGATACAACAAAATTCCAGACTTGATACAACACAAGTCTACATTCTTGATACAACACAAGACTACAATACTAGCATTCCACCTCGACACATGAGGATATAGATGGGACTTGATATAACACAAGTCCGGAGAATGACTCCTGGTGTTGTACAAAAAACATCCTCGACATGCTATCCATTCTAACTATAAAACAATCTTTATGGAAATCTCCCATTGCAACATGTATTCACCATATCCAATACCAAGCCAACATCTCACCAAAAAAGGTGTAACCCTGTAGCCAAATATAGCTATGATAATAGTTGTTGGTTCTAGTACCGATTATGGTAGGATTTCAAATTAATTCATATATTTAAACATAATTAGACATACAACAATGGCACTAGTGCATGTGAGAGATATAATTTTCCTTTCATAAAATTTGAATCTTTATTCTAATCAAACCAAGAATGTTAACTAGAAAATCACTTGTTCAAACAACTTATATATTCAAATTCTAATACATCTTTTTCATATTCCACATCTATGTTATAATCATATCTTCATTTCATTTCTAGTATTCAATTTCTAGTTCAACTCCTAAGGTTCATAAATCAACTAAAAATACGTTTTAATACTACTAGTCAAATGACTGACACATAATTCTATATGGTTGGAACCATTACATACTCTATAGAAAATTAATAAGTTTTGTCAGAGTGCACATATGCTATAGGAATTAAGAATCGTTACTAAAATACCTTTGTGTTATAAAAATCAATGGGTGTTACTAGAATTATTTCCTAATATAGAAAGAAGCTTTAACACATCTTTTCAAATTTTTAGTTTGATTGTTGAGAATACCCAACATGCACGTTGCCCTGATTTTGCATCCACTAGTTGTTGAGATTCCATCTTCATCAAATTGAACTAATCATGCCCTGCTTCATAACAAGTACTGATAAAAGCAACTATATAAATTCAGATTTGAAATCTAAGTTCCTGAGTGATGGGGTATGGACTCATAGAATTCATTGAGTGTAATGATAGTTCAATTTCGAAGCCTAGAGAATAGAGGAACAAGTGTGTCTCTCTATCTTACACATTCTACAACTAGGAATTGTATTAAAATCAAACAAAATTGGTTTGTACCCACTCAAAGTTCTTCTTGGATTTGCAAAAACAGTGTCTCAACTCAACAAAATTCCTTCTAATGGTTTCAAGCATAATCCTACTCAACTAGTTTATGAAAATGAGGGTTTAATTTTATAAATAAACACACATTACCTAGAATATCCTCGAAATAGGCAAAATATGTAGACATATATATGGATTCATAATCTTCTTTACCTATTAAACCCAAATCTTTTACATTTCTCCAAATTACCCCTCTTATAATAATTCCACTGCATCTTATACACAACGAGAAAGTTTAACTAGATCCACTAGATATGGATCGATTACCCCATTTTAACATAAATAAGATATTAATCTATTTTCCCTAAACAAACTGATTACATGCCATTTTGAGAGTGACTCACCTTATTCGCCTAACCTATTGTTCTCGCCCAGAAATTTCCTCTCGCTGCAGAAGAAAACTCCCAAGGTATCATCAAACCAAGCTTTCAGATTGGAAGCTAGCCCTTCCAACGAGAGAGGACTCCCTCTTACAACTTAGTCACCCAATGCCACTTTATTAACTGGTTGTGTAATCAGTACAATGGCTATATTCTTTTAAAAGGATTTCAAGTCTAACTGTGGTTGATAGGGTAAAAGACAAACCATTGGGCATGGAGTCAAGGGTTGAGAACTAATCGAAGTGATCAATAAGTAAGTGGTTATGGAGCAGATCAATGACCACGGAAAGGTATCAAATGCTTTCTAGTTGTTTAAACTCGTTGTATTATGGTGGAGGAATTAAGAATCACCACCCATTAAAGTAGAGCATCTAGAAAATGATGAATTCTACATTTAACTTAAGAGGAAAAGGATGGAGTACTTAATTGCTAGAACTTAGAGCATGTAAAATGAATTCTAAATTATGTATGTTCAATCAAATACTGAAGAATAAGAACCGTAATATTTGTACTTCTTATATTGATCACTAAACATATAGGTCTACATTACAAAACATTGCAAAAATATAAATTACATGCTCAAGTTGTTACTAGCTTCTAGAAACATAAAACTAAATTCTAGGAATCAAAACTAATTGATATTCTAAAAATGAACCAAATATGGAATGGTACAAAAATATCTAGAATGTTGGAACTGCTAGAGTTTGTTAATAACTGATCTTTCCACTTGCTCATTTTGATATTCTGGGAATTTACAACTGAATGCCTCTACAAATTTTATACCTTCAAATTTGGAAAAAATCTTTGCCTTCCAAGTGTGGGATTTGATCTCCAAGTGTTTACTTCAAATTTGGAAATAGATGTTAAACACTGCACATTATTTAGAAATAAATGATTTATTACCCCTTATTAATTTTCAGATATAACCATTTTAAATATTTAAAAATTATGATATATTTTGATAAAAAAAATTCTCAAATATAACCTGTAAATCATATTTCTATATTCCCATTGAAATAATTTACTGCCCATTCTTAAGTTCCCCATCGAAGGCAGTAAGGCCAGCTGCAAGGCGTACTTGGCGGGCTCTCTCTATCTCTGGCTATATCTCTCTAGCAGGTAGGCCACAAGTCAAGTTTGTGGTTTTGAAAAGCATGCTTTGATTTCCCATTCATAAAAACCAAAACCATCTTTCGTAACATTTATCCATTTACTTTTCATTTGTTTATGAATTTACTATTTCTAAAAAACCATGTCTTGTTTTGCCAAGATTGGTATATTTATGAATAAACAAATTTCATAAATATAAATCAAAACCCATTTATGATTTAAAAAAAACCATCCATGGGTTTTGGTTTTGAATTTCTAAAATATGAAAAATATGTTCATATTCATGTGCGTCAAAGATTATAACACAGGGTTAAGCATTAAACAATAAATCAATTTATTTATTGTTTTGGCATTTCAAAACTACAGAGAGTGATTTCATAGCTTGAAAGGAATGGTTTATTCATAATTCTTTACGTAATGAAATGCACTAAAAAATAGCACTTTGTAAAAATCAATACATTAACCCTCGAGCTATTAACCGTAGCGAAATACATGTCCGCGCTTCATCAAACTTTTTATTGACTTTGTCATAAGTTATGTTTTGGAAAAATATTAATATAGAATATTTTTAGTTTCTCTTGCAGAGAGACGCTCATCCTTCGCACACGATTGTTCCACATCATATTCTTCTGTTATTCATATAACAGATCGAAATCCTTCTTCCAATTGGGAACTTCCCACAATTATTCCTTCTGAAGTTTATGATTTAAAGTGGTGGAAATACAAGTCTTCTACCCAAGTTAAACTTTCTTCTATCGACGTCTCTTTCTCTGATAGTGATGAACCTATACACATAAACCTATTAGAGAAACATCAAATTGATTGGGCAATAAAACAAGGTTATAAATACGCTCACCTTGGAGCTATTCGTCTTGGACTTGGTCCGTTAGTCCGTCCCTACTTAAATGTTTCCTCTTTATGTGTAGCCGTCGACACCCGTCATAGAAACTTTTATGATGCCATCATTGGAGGTTTCTCAACACCTTTGCATGAAGGTCCTGCCTTTGGCACCATTTTTCCGAAGTATTCTGTGAGTCTCGATGACCCACACATCTACAATCTGCTTAAGGCCTATATTCTTCCTACGGATTTTCCATGATGACTAGATCTAGAATAATCCAATTAAAGAGTCTTGTTTGTGTTCATTTTGGCAATGATACCTTGCCTCCACTTAAGCCTAAAGTCCATGAGAGTTCACAGCTGCTCAGCGTGGTGGAGAAGGATAGATCTCAGCAAGCCCAGCCTATCACCTTTGACTAGACCAATAGAAGCTATCCCCAGAAATGGGAAGTCAGATACAATGAGCTGAGAAATAAGGAATCTATGAAAAATGCTATAGCCAAACAACCTCTTACATTTGACAGACAATCAAGTTCCTTTCGAATCCCTGTTACTCCCACTCCTTCTTTCTCCTCTCCATTAATAAGATCTTCCTCAGTCTCCTCTACCTCTTCTGAGAGAAGAATAAATAAACCACCTTCTTCTATACAAAATCCAGAGACCCAGTCTTTCACAGGTCTCTCCGACTTTGAACATAGATGGCAACATAAAGACTTCCCAACATGCCGGAAAATTCTCCAGAAACTCCAACATTATAAACAGACCCCTACTCTTGGAATGTTCACTCTGCCTCGCCAAAACAATGCTTTTGAAGCCACATCACAAGATAGGAAATCATATTTCCCAGGACGTAATATGCCTGATGTTCCATTTAGGCAATACTCCTCTGATGGTGCTACTAAGAAAGAGTTCCTACAATATAGGTCCTCTTGCGCAGATGAGACAGTCTCGGATGAGGCTAAGTTAGCCAACTGGGGTATTATGCAGCAAAAGTTGACTGCGCAGAACTTAGATGATATGGCTCGAGATCTTCTCAAAATTAAAAGTTATGTTTCAGCAGAAAAAGATGCAGTCACCATGGTAACTACAAAGCTTGAATTGCTTAATCATCTCTTAAGTGATTCTCAAGACATCAAGGAAGCTGTAGCTAAGGCTGCATACAAAATTGAGCGACGCCTGGCTAAGTTAGAAGAATTACTTAGTCAAACCCAGAAGCTAAAATAAAAGGTTCCAGTTAGAAACCCATCTACCTTTGCTATGGCAGAAAAAGGATATCCGAAGAAGGAACCAGAGAAAAAGTTGGAAAGGAGTTGGTCTTTTGGTGTGTTTAATGTCCCAGCCATTGAAGAAGAAGAAGATGATCAGCCAGAATTCACATTCGGCCAAGATGAAGCTGACTTAGAAGAAGTCAGAGATTGGATTGGACAATTTAAGTCCTTTTGTCCTGCCCTTGAGCCTAAATATCTGCAGATGCTTGCAATGCATGAGCATGATGAGTCTTCCGGAGTCCATAATCCACTTGATTCTCAGGGTGATACCCATATGTCAAGTGCTTCTCAGCCTCCAAAGCTGAGTTCTACTTTTGGTATCAATTCAATAAATAATCTAATCTCTTCAATGCCAAAACAGCCTGTTCTGAATATTCAATGTCAAACAAGAGATGAGATTAAGGATGCCTTAACTCTGTTGTATCATTGGTCACTCTATAAGCGATCGCAAGATCCTTCTCTGACAGGACAACAGATAGGTGAATTGATCATTGCTGGTTTATCAGGACTAGCAAATGACTGGTGGAGAAGACTTCCGCAGGAAGCGCGTAATGAAATGCTTAATGCTGTTGATGCTGATCAACAAATCCTCCAGGCTCTAGGATCGCAGTTCCATGGAGCAGATGATCATGACGATACTGATCATTTAGCTTCCCTATATATGTCGGCTAGATTATGTGATTTATCTCAAGCCGAGCTTTATTTCTGCTATATGCAAAAGCTACTCATTCAGTCTGGTAAAGCTAATGATCCAGCTTATCTCAAGCACTATTTGCGAAGCTTTCCAGGCCATGTTCCAGACGCTATTGAAAAATTCATGAAAGATAAAAACATAAACTTTCGCAGTCTCTCTTTGGCACAATTGCATAACCATATCATAGAGACATGGCAAGAGCACTGTCTGGCCAAAAGAGTAGATAAAGATTTCAAGAGGCACTAGTCAATGTTTTCTCCTTCATTCTGTAAGAATGTGGCGAAGATTCCAGAATGGGGATGTGGTGCAGATGGTCGTGGTCATTTACAAGATACATGTAAATGTAAGCATCCAAAGTCGAAGAAAAAAGGGTTTTATTCCAGCCAGCCCCAGTATCATTATCTGGATAAGCCCTTAAAATTCAGAAAGAAGTCTAGGTTTCATAAACCTGCGTATAAACAGTCCCGGCCTCGTAAGTTTATCAAGCACAGATCTAAGAGATCTGATACCGAATATTGTTTCATATGTGGAAGAAAAGGCCATTGGGCTAACAAATGCCCAAAGAAGAAGCAGAAGCCGAAGCTTCCAGCTTTCTGCGAACACTTAGATCCCCATTGGTGGACTATTCCAGCAGCAGATGAAGAACCAAGTGGTGATATTCTATTCTTTCCTTTAGATGATGATTCATCTTCCGATATTGAGTCTGAAGCGGCCTTAGGTAAATTTGGACCCTCCTCCTCATCCTCCTCTTCATCCTCTGATTCGGATGATGTCCCAAATTTAGGGGGGTTTGAGCCGCCTGAGTTCGATTTTTCCCTCAATATGTTCACACTCAGCAAAACTCAAGAGCTTGAAAAAAGGATTGCAGCAATTGACCTGCAGCTATCTACAACTCATCCATTCTAGTATCAGCTTCGAGCAGCTTTAAAAGAAGAAAAGAAAGAATTACTTAAGCAGCTCATCAGAGATAAAGGAAAGCAAGTGATTATTTCCTCTCCTCCTATAATAACCTATAATCCCAGTGATCTATACAAGAATTACCCTGATGGCCATGATGACCGTCAGAAGTACAGGGTGGATAGAGAAGCTGCATTGAAATTGCAGATTCAAGAAAAAAGAAGACAAATAAGAGAACTCTGTTCTGAATTCGAAGATTTGAAGAGTGCTATCAAAGTACTCCAGACAGAAAGAGATCAATCCTCAGATGAGGAAATGAGTAAGTGCTATGACACGGCAATGGAGACACTCAGCCCCAAGAGAAGAATTCCTATCATACAGAGTAGCTCTCCTCCTCCAGAAGATCCACAGCTAGCAATGCTGTCAGGTCCTAAAGTCTTCTTGAAAGTCTAGTTCAATCCCGATGAGTACAAGTCCTATACATTAGATTGTATGGTTGATTCGGGTTTCCAAGTCAGTTTGGCAAAAACTTTGGCATTACCATCTTACTACTAGCAAGAGACAACAGATTCAGGTTCTGCTATTGAAGGTACATCTATAGCATTAACAGCTAAAGAAGAATTATTCCTAGTTCAGTTTGGTAAGGTCAAGGATCGTGTAACTTTGTACAGATTAGATAGCATTTCAAAAGATTGTATATTAGGTTCCGAATTTCTTCACAAAGTCAGTCCTTATTTAGTAGATCATAAGAAAATGACGTTTACCTGCATATTGAATGGAAAGTCTGTCACACTTCCTATATCCTTCCAAGGATCAAAGAAATGTCCAGTTGTTTTACAGAAGTCTGTATATAAGTCCAATACTGCACAGCTTGCGAAAATGAAAAGAAGCAAAGAATTCTCAGACGTTCATGGTGAGAAAATGTTAGCTAACATATCTGAGAAACTGAAGAAAGAATGTTGTGCAGAAAATCCGAATGCATTCTGGAAGTGAGAAAAATACTTTGTATCGCTCCCATTAGATCCAGCACAGAAGATGAAGCCTATGAAAGCGTCGGCCAGAATTATGTCTTCCTTAGAGAGAGAATTCTACGCAAAAGAGGTCAAAGAGCTGATGGAGAAAGGGCCGATCGAACCATCCAGAAGCCCTTGGGCTTGTCGTGCCTTCGTAGTAAATAAGCACTCAGAGATTAAAAGGGGAAAGCCGAGGTTAGTGGTAAACTACAAACCTCTGAATGCGGTCTTGCAGAAAGTCGGGTATCCTCTACCTGATCAAGCTAGTTTGTTACAGAGAATAACAGGCTGTGTAATCTTCAGCAAGTTCGACTTAAAGTATGGTTTCTACCAGATTGGGATAGTGGCTAAAGACAGATACAAAACGGCATTTGTCATTCCCCAAGGTCAGTACCAGTGGAAGGTGTTACCTTTCAGCATCAATAATGCACCCTCAGAGTTTCAAAAGAGGATGGAAGATATATTTAGAGATAAACTCTGGGCACTGGTTTTCATAGACGACAATCTGATATGTTCGAAGAACCTTCAAGAACACTTAAAGCATTTGCAGTCGTTCTATGAGCTTTGTTTTAAGCATGGGTTAGTTCTTTCAGAGACTAAGATGGAAATTGGAAAGACAGAGATTGAGTTTCTCGATTTCAATATACAGAAAGGACAAGTGATTTCGCAGAATCATGTTCTGCAAGTCTTTAGTAAATTCCCTGATCAGATCACTGATAAGACCCAGCTTCAAAGGTTTCTAGGAAGCCTTAACTATATCATACCTTTTTATAAAGGTCAAGCTTCAGATATACTGCTCCTGCAACAACGCCTGAAAAAGAATCCGAAGCCCTGGATAGCAGAAATGACAGAAGCAGTAAAGCAGATCAAGAGGAAAGTCCTCACTTTTCCTCCTCTCTCTTTGCCTACTGGTAATGGCCAGTTAATTATTGAGACAGACGCGTCTTCATCCACCTGGGGTGGAGTTCTGCTAGAAGTTCTGAAAGGCAGAGAGTGTATCTGTGGATATGGCTCTGGTTCGTTTAAAGCAGCAGAGTTAAATTACCCTTCGAGCCATAAGGAAATACTTGCAGTCAAGAAGACTGTAGCCCATTTCATTCTTTTCCTCAAACCAGTCAAGTTTGTTATTAGAACAGATCTTAAGATTATGCCTAGTATCTTTAAGAATGAAAATTTAATGGCAGAAAATAATAGTCACATTCTGAAATGGTTTATATGGCTTAGTAACTTTGATCTTGAGATTGTGTATAAACCAGGTTCACTGAATTGCCTTGCTGACATGCTCACCAGGGAGCAGAGCAGCATTCTTGCCTTACAAATGTTTTCTGTTGGATAATCCAGCTCCGGAGCAAAGAAAGATAAAGGAAAAGCTCCGATGACGCCAGAAGAGCTTAAAGCTAAAGAAGGATTGTTCCTCCTCCCATGGGATGATTCTTTACCAGAGAATGTTCGAATCCAAACACTGGAATATGCTTCTACAGATGAAGCAAAGAGATTTCTGCAGTTAACTCTGATCATCAATATTCGACGGTTTTCCCAATCTACCCAAGGACAGAATTTTTCTAACAGTATGTCTGTCCATCTAGACCAGGTAGTGTTGTATCTCAGGTTTGCAGGGTCTGCACAAATGATTATGCACCCTTCTTCTCTGCAGCATTGAAGAATCAAATTCTATGATTTCCATGTTAAGTGGCCATCACCAATGTCAACATACCAAATTGCTTCTTCATCATCACGGTCCATCCATATTTCTCTGCAATCTCTTAATTTATTTTGAGCATTTTCAAAACTGAAGAAAGCTTCTTTTTCCCAACGCTCCATAATCTCTAGCTTTAAAGGAGAGGACTGGATATTGCTGATCAGAGTTAACTGCAAAAATCTCTTTGCTTCATCTGTAGAAGCATATTCCAGTGTTTGGATTCGAGCATTCTCTGGTAAAGAATCGTCCCATGGGAGGAGGAACAATCCTTCTTTAGCTTTAAGCTCTTCTGGCATCATCGGAGATTTTCCTTTATCTTTCTTTGCTTCGGAGCTAGATTCTCCAACAGAAAACATTTGTAAGGCAGGAATGCTGCTCTGCTCCCTGGTGAGCATGTCAGCAAGGCAATTCAGTGAACCTAGTTTATACACAATCTCAAAATCAAAGTTACTAAGCCATATAAACCATTTCAGAATGCGACTATTATTTTCTGCCATTAAATTTTCATTCTTAAAGATACCAGGCATAATCTTAAGATCTGTTCTAATAACAAACTGGTTTGAGGAAAAGAATGAAATGGGCTACAGTCTTCTTGACTGCAAGTATTTCCTTATGGCTCGAAGGGGAATTTAACTCTGCTGCTTTAAACGAACCAGATCCATATCCACAGATACACTCTCTGCCTTTCAGAACTTCTAGCAGAACTCCACCCCAGGTGGATGAAGACGCGTCTNAAGGGTAATTTAACTCTGCTGCTTTAAACGAACCAGATCCATATCCACAGATACACTCTCTGCCTTTCAGAACTTCTAGCAGAACTCCACCCCAGGTGGATGAAGACGCGTCTGTCTCAATAATTAACTGGCCATTACCAGTAGGCAAAGAGAGAGGAGGCAAAGTGAGGACTTTCCTCTTGATCTGCTTTACTGCTTCTGTCATTTATGCTGTCCAGGGCTTCGGATTCTTTTTCAGGTGTTGTTGCAGGAGCAGTATATCTGAAGATTGACCTTTATAAAAAGGTCTGATATATTTAAGGCTTCCTAGAAACCTTTGAAGCTGGGTCTTATCAGTGATCTGATCAGGGAATTTACTAAAGACTTGCAGAACATGATTCTGCAAAATCACTTGTCCTTTCTGTATCTTGAAACTGAGAAACCCGATCTCTTTCTTTCCAATTTTCATCTTAGTCTCTGAAAGAACTAACCCATGCTTAAAACAAAGCTCATAGAATGACTGCAAATTCTTTAAGTGTTCTTGAAGGTTCTTCGAACATATCAGAATGTCGTCTATGAAAACCAGCGCCCAAAGTTTATCTCTAAATATATCTTCCATCCTCTTTTGAAACTCTGAGGGTGCATTATTGATGCTGAAAGGTAACACCTTCCACTGGTACTGACCTTGTGGAACGACAAATGTTGTTTTGTGTCTGTCTTCAGCCACTATCCCAATTTGGTAGAAACCATACTTTAAGTCGAACTTGCTGAAGATTACACAGCCTGTTATTCTCTGTAACAAACTAGCTTTATCAGGTAGAGGATACCTGACTTTTTGCAAGACTGCGTTCAGAGGTTTGTAGTTTACCACTAACCTTGGCTTTCCCCTTTTAATCTCCGAGTGCTTATTTACTACGAAGGCACGACAAGCCCAAGGGCTTCTGGATGGTTCGATCAGCCCTTTCTCCATCAGCTCTTTGACCTCTTTTGCACAGAATTCTCTCTCTGAGGGAGACATAATTCTGGCCGATGCTTTCATAGGCTTCACCTTATGTGCTGGATCTAATGGGAGCGATACAAAGTATTTTTCTCACTTCCATAATGCATTTGAATTTTCTGCAAAACATTCTTTCTTCAATTTCTCAGATATGTTAGCTAACATTTTCTCACCATGAACGTCTGAGAATTCTTTGCTTCTTTCCATTTTCGCAAGATGTGCAGTATTGGACTTATATACAGACTTCTGTACAACAACTAGACATTTCTTTGATCCTTGGAAGGATATAGGAAGTGTGACAGACTTTCCTTTCAATATGCATGTAAAAGTCATTTTCTTATGATCTACTAAATAAGGACTGACTTTGTGAAGAAATTCGGAACCTAATATACAATCTTCTGAAATGCTATCTAATCTGTACAAAGTTACATGATCCTTGACCTTACCAAACTGAACTGGGAATAATTCTGCTTTAGTGTTAATGCTACAGATGTACCTTCAATAGCAGAACCTGAATCTGTTGTCTCTTGCCAGTAGTAAGATGGTAATGCCAAAGTTTTTTCCAAACTGACTTGGCAACCCGAATCAATCATACAATCTAATGTATAGGACTTGTACTCATCGGGATTGAACTGGACTTTCAAGAAGACTTTAGGACCTGACAGCATTGCTAGCTATGGATCTTCTGGAGGAGGAGAGCTACTCTGTATGATAGGAATTCTTCTCTTGGGGCTGAGTGTCTCCATTGTCGTGTCATAGCACTTACTCATTTCCTCATCTGAGGATTGATCTCTTTCTGTCTAGAGTACTTTGATAGCACTCTTCAAATCTTCGACTTCAGAACAGAGTTCTCTTATTTGTCTTCTTTTTTCTTGAATCTGCAATTTCAATGTAGCTTCTCTATCCACCCTGTACTTCTAACGGTCGTCATGGCCATCAGGGTAATTCTTGTATAGATCACTGGGATTATAGGTTATTGCAGGAGGAGAGGAAATAATCACTTGCTTGCCTTTATCTCTGCTTAGCTGCTTAAGTAATTCTTTCTTTTCTTATTTTAAAGCTGCTCGAAGCTAATACTGGAATGGCTGAGTTGTAGATAGCTGCAAGTCAATTGCTGCAAGCCTTTTTTTAAACTCTTGAGTTTTGCTGAGTGTGAACATATTGAGGGAAAACTCGAACTCAGGCGGCTCAAACCCCCCTAAATTTGGGACATCATCCGAATCAGAGGATGAAGAGGAGAATGAGGAGGAGGGGCCAAATTTACCTAAGGCCGCTTCAGACTCAGTATCGAAAGATGAATCATCATCTGAAGGAAAGAATAGAATATCACCACTTGGTTCTTCATCTGCTGCTGGAATAGTCCACCAGTGGGGATCTAAGTGTTCGCAGAAAGCTGCAAGCTTCGGCTTCTGCTTCTTCTTTGGGCATTTGTTAGCCCAATGGCCTTTGCTTCCACATATGAAACAATCTTTGGTATCAGATCTTTTATATCTGTGCTTGATAAACTTGCAAGGCCGGGACTGTTTATACGCAGGTTTATGAAACCTGGACTTCTTTCTGAATTTTAAGGGCTTATCCGGATAATGATACCGGGGCTGGCTAGAATAAAACCCTTTTTTCTTTCACTTTGGATGCTTACATTTACATGTATCTTGTAAATGACCACGACCATCTGCACCACATCCCCATTCTGGAATCTTTGCCACATTCTTACAGAATGAAGGAGAAAACATTGACTAGTGCCTCTTGAAATATTTATCTACTCTTTTGGCCAGACAGTGCTCTTGCCATGTCTCTATGATATGGTTATGCAATTGTGCCAAAGAGAGACTGCGAAAGTTTATGTTTTTATCTTTCATGAATTTTTCAACAACGTCTGGAACATGGCTTGGAAATCTTCGCAAATAGTGCTTGAGATAAGCTGGATCATTAGCTTTACCAGACTGAATGAGTAGCTTCTGCATATAGCAGAAATAAGGCTCGGCTTGAGATAAATCACGTAATATAACCGACATATATAGGGAAGCTAAATGATCAGTATCGTCATGATCATCTGCTCCATGGAACTGCGATCCTAGAGCCTGGAGGATCTGTTGATCAGCATCAACAACATTAAGCATTTCATTACGTGCTTCCTGCGGAAGTCTTCTCCACCAGTCATTTGCTAGTCTTGATAAACCAGCAATGATCAATTCACCTATCTATTGTCCTATCAGAGAAGGATCTTGTGATCGCTTATAGAGTGACCAATGATACAACAGAGTTAAGGCATCCTTAATCTCATCTCTTGTTTGACACTGAATATTCAGAACAGGCTGTTCTGGCATTGAAGAGATTAGATTATTTTTTGAATTGATACCAAAAGTAGAACTCAGCTTTGGAGGCCGAGAAGAACTTGACATATGGGTATCACCCTGAGAATCAAGTGGATTATGGACTCCGAAAGACTCATCATGGTCATGTATTGCAAGCATCTGCAGATATTTAGGCTCAAGGGCAGGACGAAAGGACTTAAAGTGTCCAATCCAATCTCTGACTTCTTCTAAGCCAGCTTCATCTTGGCCGAATGTGAATTCTGGCCGATCATCTTCTTCTTCTTCAATGGTTGGGACATTGAACACACTAAAAGACCAACTCCTTTCCAACTTTTTCTCTGGTTCCTTCTTCAGATATCCTTTTGCTGCCATAGCAAAGGTAGATGGGTTTCTAACTGGAACCTTTTATTTTAGCTTCTGGGTTTGACTAAGTAATTCTTCTAACTTAGCCAGGCGTCGCTCAATTTTGTATGCAGCCTTAGCTACAACTTCCTTGATGTCTTGAGAATCACTTAAGAGATGATTAAGCAATTCAAGCTTTGTAGTTACCATGGTGACTGCATCTTTTTCTACTGAAACATAACTTTTAATTTCGAGAAGATCTCGAGCCATATCGTCTAAGTTCTGCGCAGTCAACTTCTGCTGCATAATACCCCAGTTGGCTAACTTAGCCTCATCCGAGACTGTCTCATCTGCGCCAGAGGACCTATATGGTAGGAACTCTTTCTTAGTAGCACCATCAAAGGAGTATTACCTAAATGGAACATCAGGCATATTACGTCCTGGGAAATATGATTTCCTATCTTGTGCTGTGGCTTCAAAAGCATTGTTTTGGCGAGGCAGAGTGAACATTCCAAGAGTAGGGGTCTGTTTATAATGTTGGAGTTTCTGGAGAATTTTTTGGCATGTTGGGCAGTCTTTATGTTGCCCTCTATGTTCAAAGTCGGAGAGACCTGTGAAAGACCTGGTCTCTGGATTTTCTATAGAAGAAGGTGGTTTATTTATTCTTCTCTCAGAAGAGGTAGAGGAGACTGAGGAAGATCTTATTAATGGAGAGGAGAAAGCAGGAGCGGGAGTAACAGGGATACAGAAGGAACTTGACTGTCTATCAAATGTAAGAGGTTGTTTGGCTATAGCATTTTTCATAGATTCCTTATTTCTTAGCTCATTGTATCTGACTTCCCATTTCTGGGGATAGCTTATACTGGTCCAGTCAAAGATGATAGGCTGGGCTTGCAGAGATCTATCCTTCTCCACCACGCTGAGCATCTGTGAACTCTCATGGACTTTAGGCTTAAGTGGAGGCAAGGTATCATTGCCAAAACGAACACAAACAAGACTCTTTAATTGGATTATTCTAGATCTAGTCATCATGGAAAATCCCTGAGGAAGAATATAATCCTTAAGCATATTGTAGATGTGTGGGTCATCGACACTCACAGAATACTTCGAAAAAATGGTGCCAAAGGAGGGACCTTCATGCAAAGGTGCTGAGAAACCTCCAATGATGGCATCGGAAAAGTTTCTATGACGGGTGTCGACAGCTACACATAAAGAGGAAACATTTAAGTAGGGACGGACTAACGGACCAAGTCCGAGACGAATAGCTCCAAGGTGAGCGTATTTATAACCTTGTTTTATTGCCCAATCAATTTGATGTTTTTCTAATAGGTTTATGTGTACAAGTTCATCACTATCAGAGAAAGAGACGTCGATAGAAGAAAGTTTAACTTGGGTAGAAGACTTGTATTTCCACCACTTTAAATCATAAAATTCAGAAGGAATAATTGTGGGAAGTTCCCAATTGGAAGAAGGATTTTGATCTATTATATGAATAACAGAAGAATCTGATGTGGAATAGTCGTGTGCGAAGGATGAGCGTCTCTCTGCAAGAGAAACTACTCCATCTTCATCTTGCTCACACTCAAGGCTTAGGTGAGGTACAATATCCATAGATGGGTCCATTACTATGAGGATCTGACTCACTCTTGGTCAAACTTAACAGGGATTTACTTCGCCTAACCCTCGGCTGCTACCCTTCCACTGAACACTTCAAACCTCAAAGGACTTCACCTATTTACTCAATAGCCATTTCTTCTACCTACAGGAGTACTGTGACAAGCTTAGAGAATGTAATCAAAACTGAATGCTGTAATTTGTTACAGGAATAAACTCACAAGATAAATATCACAAAATGCCACGCATAAGACTCTGCTGGCTCAGATACCAAATGCAACCAAGATCAAACAGAGTTATCCTTCTATTTCCAAACTGCAAACTTTCATTCCTTCTTTTTAGAATCACACAGAGTTACAGAGTTACAAGATTATAGAACTGGCTACAGAATCACACTCATAGCTTTTTGGTGCAATATTATAACTTTACGCCAAGTTGCAGAGCATACTTTCTTTACAGACACGCCTCACAACAACGAAAGAGTCTCTGGTGCGTTCTTCTAGCTCGAGGCCAAGACGCAGAGCATATCACTCTTTTTACAGACACATTACAGACTCAATATAAACTGAGTTTCTGATGCTTTCTTGTAGCGCAAAGCCAAGAAGCAGAGCATAATCCTCTACAGACTCAAATCCTAAACTTGCAGAGCGGACTACTTGCTCAATGCAGACTCACTACTTTGCAGAGCGGACTACTTGCTCAATGCAGACTCAAGACTCAGAGCTCTCGACCAAAATACCCGTGCTTTCAAATGAGCCCGAGGGTCTTATTTATACAAACTCAAGCCGGTTACCCGGTGAGTGAAAACAAGCGGTTGTCAGTCAACCAGTCATCCGGTTACCACAAACTTACATCTATAAGTCAGTAATTAAGCCCTTCGGGGTGACATGTGGGGACAGCCACAGTCATTATCTCGTCCCTTCCTCAGTCTTTCGACATATGGGGACCCGGAATTGGAAATACAACAGACTCCACTAGCTTAGTGGGAGACATATTCCCAACAACAATAAACAAAGTGGAGCAACTGGCCCACGACAGTCCTAACTACGAATATTTACACGGTGGAGCATTAATCTGGCCCACGACGGAAATAGTGCAGGACAAAACTAGCCTGCTCAGCTTTCATGACGGCCCACCACAGCTTTCAATCGTATGGGTCACATCCTTGCAGATATTCCCAAATCTCGTCATCAGATGAATAATAGGGATCTTGAGCATCTTCTAACTGAGGAGATCTTTCGGGACTTCGAGGCGGATACAGGAATGGGCTGAAACATTTTTCTACATCCGATCCTTGGAACATCGGATTAGGGTCACATATGAATTCACCTCGGAACTTAGACTCAACCCTGTAGTTAAGTGGTATTTCTCGAACAGTGACTCTGGATTCAATCTGACCATCTTCAATACTTCTTCTGGTAAGCTTTTGTCTAGTGAACACAGTGTGTTCCAATGGTTTATAGATTCCACCTTCATAATGGAGCTTGAACTTGAACCATTGGTTCACTTGGTCTGCTATCTCCATATCTGCTTTCAAATGTGCTATGAAGTTAGCACGACGGTTTTCCCAATCTACCCGAGGACAAAATTTAGAATATTTATGTTAATAATAAATTGTTTTAAATTTTAATAGAGTTTTGGACAATTTTGAAGGTCCCGCCATTATTTTGTATGCTGGTTCAAATTCAGAAGCTCTACTCGTTTAGTTATCTGCTCAAATAAATATAGAAATTCTCTCTATTAGCTCTGCGTTACAGTCTTTGGTGTCATTGTAAACCTTTTATTTATTTATCTCCATTTTAGATTTTTTGATAATTTCATAATAACTGAAATCCAATACTAAAATTAATGTGATAACATTGGCTCTAATGGGGATGCTATCCTCTCTATGAAGTAGCAAAGAACCTGTACACCATGTACCTGTTCCCTACCATTATGGACTAAATTATTCAACCCGTGACTTGTACTTGTCCCCGAACTGTAAGCTGCATATTCATGTTGACAACTGAAAACTTAAACCAATCCCAAGCTGAAAACTTCAAAGATGAGAGTCAAATACAATCAAATTCACACCAACATGATGAGAGTCAAATACAATCAAATTCACACCAACATTTGTACAATCTGAGAGCAAACTGAAATTGAAAAGCTAAGAACTGTTGAAAACTAACTACTCAAATTTGGGAGCTTTTTCGCAAACCATACTACTCTAACAGCTGAAAAAAATTGTTAGATTAAGTGATGAATAATTTCCAATGCATCCAATCAAACAAATGGATAGTTGATTGAGGCTAACATTTAGCTACTCCAAGCAGAAATACATATCTGAAATATGGCAACTTAACACAACTGAAATTTATACCCACAATCTATGAATATTGCAAAGTTTTTCTTCCCCGATGATTGCACAAAGGGATCCTCAAGACCATGAACTATTACCTCTCCTTGATTAACAAAAAAAGGTAAAGTTGCCTTCATTTTTAACTGTTGGTTGTTGTTCTATTTCATTAAACGTAATAGCATTTTCCAAGGGAATAACAACCATTTGCTTACCTTCTTTATCATTCATAGGAGGGAAAAGCTTCAGATGCAACAACCACCTTTTGAACATGAGGAATATCCTTTTGACAATCAAACAATTGTGAATTTGTTATTTCAAGAGATGTATTTTGATGTATTACATTTTCATGTTCAAAATGATGCAATTCCACAACTTCCTTTTCAATGTTTTCTTGCAACTCATGATTATCATTTTGTTAAGCTTGTAGCCTTTCATCATCTTTATTACCTTCATGTGACTTTGTTTGAAAAGTGTCATATACCAGTGTGTTGCTTCTTTGAAACTCTATAATATATATTGACTTACTGCCTTGAGTTTTGTTATATGCAACTTCAAAAACCTGATTTTGACACACTTCTTTGTGAAAAAACGTTTCATAAAATAAATTATCTGAATAGAAATTTGAATAAGTATGCTCATCCTTATCGTGGTCACTTAAAATATGAATATCTTCATCAAAGGCAGGTAAAGGAACATGAATGTATACATCAAGATGTTGATCTATTTCATTTTCATCCAAAGGGAGAGCTACTATTTTGCTGGAAATTTTCTTGAATATAATGGCAACCGGTCTCTACTATTTCTCCCCAATGCTGAAATGGGTTTTCATGAATAGCTTCTATGATTTCGGCATTCATAAAAGAAAAAATTGTCTTCATAAAACTTTCCAAATGTTGAATGAAATTCTCAAAATGATCAAAACAATTTTGAATCAGCAATAAAGATGGATAGGATATTTTATCATTTTCAAAAAAACACTGTATGAAAATCCTTTAAGGACTATAAACTAGCAGCTGGTAATTTTTCATACCATAAATTTTCCTTTCATTCCATAGTGGCTATGAACATATTCATCAAGCAATGTTCATGCCATTCAACCTTTAACTTAAGTGAATGCATATGAAACTTAATCAAATGTAAAGCAACATCATCTTCTTCTTAATGTTTGAATTGTGGCAAACATGTCTACCAATCTATACAAGGCATTCGATTTGAAAAACCTAGAATATGTGAACGATTCATAGGAGTATACCTTGTAGATGAATTCATTTTGAAAATAGTAGATTGACCAAGAAATCCTTTAGGCTATTGATTCTTTGGATAGTGGAGTCACCATGAAATCTTTGAAATATGGTTTTTTTATGAGAATGGAGTTTCCGGATGAGTGATACATAGCATCTTTGTGTATTACCAGTTTTCACCATCAATAATCAGCTCTAATATTTGTCATTTCTCCCAGGGAATATTTCACCTTCTATCCTTGACAATAACACCAAAATTTTATCAGTCAGAAATTTCCTCAAGATGGAGTTGAAAAATACCAAGGTAACCTCAAACCAAGCTCTCATATTGGAAGCTATCCCTTCCAACCCAAAGAGGGTTCTCTCTTACAACTCAGTCACCCATTGTCACTTTAGTTACTGGTTGTGTAATCCGTACAATGTCTAGATATTCTTTTAAAAGGATTTCAAGTCCGACTCTGGTTGATAGGGTCAAAGACAGATCATTGGGAATGGAGTCAAGGGATGGGATCTAATCAAAGTGATCAATAACTGGTTATGGAGCAGACTAATAACTAGGGAAAGGTAGTCAATGATTTCTAGTTGTTTAAACTTGTTGTAGTATGGTGGAGGAATTAAGAATCATAGTCCATTAAAGCAGAGCATCTAGTAAAGGATGATAGTAAAGGATGAATTCTGCATTTAACTTAAAGAAGAAATTGATGAAGTACTTAATTTCTATAACTAGGACCATGTAAAATGAATTCCAAATTATGTACGTTCAATCAAATACTGAAGAATAAACATTGAAATGATAAGACTGTAAAAACTAAACACATTTACAAAGAAAAAAACACAACCAATATTCATTGACACATGAATCTTTGAGATGAAAATCTATGTAATTCTTATACTAATCACTTGCATGAAGCACAAGAAAAATTACTAAACTGATAGGTCATCCTCTTTTTCTCCACCCGAACCCTTGTACATTATAAAACATTGCTTAAATTTTACAAGTTAGATGCTCAAGATGTTACTAGGAACAGGAAAATAACTTCTAGGAATTAAAACTAATTAATATTATAAAAATAAACAAATCTAGAATGGTTACAAAATATCTCAAATACTATAACTATTGGAGTTTCTTAATAACTTATCTTTGCCATTTGTTGATATTGATATTCTAGGAATTTACAACTGGAGCTTTGTGTCAATTTTGTGCTTTCAAATGTGGAAAAACACTTTATCTGCCAAGTGTGGGCTTTGATCTCCAACTGTTTACTTAAAATTTGGAAATAATCTTCTGTCTGCTAAACTCTGCAAATGATTTAGAAAACATTGATTTCTTGTCACTTATTAATTTTTAGAGATAACAATTTTAAATATTTGAGAATAATATATTTCGATAAAAACATTTCTCAAATATTTCTTCAACTTGTAAATCATATTTCTATATTCCCATTGAAATAATTTACTGTGTAGTTTTTAAAACCATGTCTTCAAAACCATGTTTTGATTGCCCATCCATAAAAACCATCTCCCATAACATTTCTCCATTTACTTTGCATTTGTTTATGAATATCATAAATGAAATTCAAAACTAATTTTTCAAAACCATTCAATGTTTCTAAAAACTATGTCCTGTTTTTCCTTAAACGAAATTCATAAATATAAATAAAAAACCATCCATTATTTTGAATCCAGTGGTTTTGAATTTCTAAAATATGAAAAATATGTTCATCTTCCTGAGCGCCAAATATTATAACGCAAGGTTAAGCATTAAATAATAAATAATTTTATTTATTGTTTTGGCATTTCAAACTCGCTCAAAGTGGTTTCGGGGCTTGAATGGAATTGTCTACTCCTAACTCCTTTAGCTAGTGAAATGCATTAAAAAAATAAATAATTTTATTTATTGTTTTGGCATTTCAAACTCGCTCAAAGTGGTTTCGGGGCTTGAAAGGAATTGTTTACTCCTAACTCCTTTAGCCAGTGAAATGCATTAAAAAAATAATATGTGGTAAGACCCAATACCATGGATTGAATTTCGCACCACTCAAAAATATTAACCCTTGAGCTATTATTTTTCCAAAGTTCAATGGCATTTTGTGCCAAGGCTATCTCATAAATTATGTTTTGAAAAAATATTAGTATAAATATTTTTATTAATAATAAACTATTTTAAATTTTAATAGATTCTTGAAAATTTTTGAAAGTCTCGCTATTATTTTATCTGTTTGGCCAAATTTAGAAACTCTGGCAGTTTACTTATCATCTTAGCTAAACATGGAAATTTTCTCTACAAGCTCTTGGTCACAGTCTTTGGTCCTATTGTAAACCTTGATCCTTTGATTTAACCCCATTTAGACCCTTTGATAATTTCATAACAACTGAAAGCTAATATGAAAATTAATATGTGATAACACCTATAATATGATTACCAAAACTAGTTATTACATGGCAAAAAGACATGTATGGTTTTATTCAATGATCTTCCCCATTCCCTCCGACATTGTTTCAGTAGGATTTTGGCATGTAATTCAATAGGTTTATGAATCTTTGTAAAAAAACCTATGTTTTAGTTTTTGCACTTTGTGCAAATTTTGGTATGTTTTGGTTTTAAATAAAACATGTCTTCAACCCATCAAGCTTTTTATAAAGGATATGGAAATTTGGAGTGGCTATGTTTGAGTTTTTGCTTCAAATCACTATTTTTATTTCTTTTGATCTAAAATAAATAGATTTATTTACTGTGTAACATCAAAATTTATTGGCTATATCGAGAATTTAATGGAAACAATACTTTACAACTTTTAAATAGTACAACTAATATTACATATCTTGCCCTCACACACTAAAAGATTGCATTATCAACAAATGAATAAACAAAGCATTCGATTTCAACTCGGTATGATAACAAACATTGCACATTAAAGAACACATTTTTGCACTTGAAATAACAAAGATATTCCATAACTGACGATAAGGTAATTTATGATGACTTTCCGTACTAAGTTGACGTAATGTCAAAGGTTTTCCAACAATTGCATATTTCAGTTACTCAAATTACAATTTAAATGATCAATACAATATTTCACTTTCTCAAGGAACAATTTAAATAATGTATGTAATTGTTGCAATTAAATTCCTAGATTTCCTCATTTTAACAATCCATACATTCATTTACATCATATTCATGGATGCATTGCTTACTATTATATTGAAATTGTTACTTTTTGTATTCGTTTAAGAATTTTATTTTTTCATAAATATCACGAATCATAAAATATATGGAACTGAAACTGCTTTGAAAATAATTTAGTTTCACATTAAATAAGCATCAATTAAACAACTGTTGCAGTATTCCAGCCTACGAAAACATTTCAATACAAACATTGCAGATTATATAACAATTATTCCCACTTGAAATAACAAAGATATTCCATATTTGCTCCACAATTGACATTCAAGCCTTGTTCAAATGAAAACAACATAACTAACGATCATGTAATTTATGATGACTTTCTATACACCACATGTCACAAGACACCATAAGCAGCAATGAACATCAGAATCCAAGATATCCCTTCATCGATTTCAGAATGCAAAAAGAAATTCAAAGTAAAACTAAACCCAACTACTACAAAACAATTTAATTAATGGCATCATGTAACAAAAATCCAGTAACCAACATGACCATAGAGCAACGTCACAATTCAACTTGATGCTAACTCACTATGATAATCCACCATAGCACTTCATAAATTAAACATATTTTTGTCTTATTAAATTACTTTTAATGTTGTAATGCAATGAACCACATTAATTAACATAACCATAAGACAATATATTCATATAGAAATGACACAATCGAACATAACCCTTCGTTTATGTCAAAACAGAATTAACACCTGAAAATATCACTACACCTAATCATTGTGCAACATTACAATGACTTACATATTGTCACATTACCACATTACTCAACATAGCCATAATGCAACATGGCAATTATGTCACATTGTGACGTTTATCACATGTTATGTTACATTAGCGACATTCATCAAGGGTTATGTCACATTGCGATAATGCCCAATATTTGACACATTAATAATGTCTGTTTGGATGTTTAGAAAATTTCTTTAAGAATTATCTTGATATATATATATATATATATATAGAGAGAGAGAGAGAGAGAGAGAGAGAGAGAGAGAGAGAGTCATTTGACAAAAGAAATGGTTGAAACCATCCACATTCTACATAGTAATGTAGAATGTTATGCCAGAATGTGATGTTTATTAAGGTTTACGTTTCACTACGACGTTAATAATGTGTCTTTGGATGTTTAGAAAATTTCTTTAAGAATTTTCTTCATATATATATATATATATATAGACGTTTGACAAAAGAAATGGTTTAAACCATCCACATTCTACATAGTAATGTAGAATGTATGTCGCATTGTGATGCTTTTCAGGTTTACATTTCACTGCGACGTTATCAAGGGTTATATCACATTACAACGTTAAGCCATGGTTTATTACAGTGTTTGGCTGGTATATGTCAACACAACCAAAGATGTGACACATTAATAATGCGATAGTGGACGTTTAATAAGCGTTATGTCACATTGCGACATTTAACATAGTTTATGTTACATTAGCGACATTCATCAAGGGTTATGTCATATTCTGATATTTGTCTAGGGTTATGTCACATTGCGACAATGCCCAAGATGTGACACATTAGTAATGTGTCTTTGGATGTCTTCGAATATTTAATTATTATAATAAATTTATTTTTTTATTCTTTTTATTAACACGTTAATTGTCAATATCACTAGATAACATCAATATAAATATATATACATATATACATATATAATTGAACTATATTATTTATAATTAATTATGATTTTTTTTATAAGTTCAATTAATATCATATATACTAATAATAGTTAATAATTTTGATTAATAAATAAATGGTTTGGATTTTAGATTTTTACAACTAAATATATNAATAATAATAATTAAATAATTAAATAATTAAATAATTATTATATTATAATCAATTAAAATATTCATTTATCAATATTAATAATAAAAAATAAAAGTATAATAATTAATTGTAACATAATAATTTATTATTAATTTGGAGATATGCCTATGGGCCCACCTGTTACTAGCAACAACCACATTAAATTAATTAATGTGTCTGAATATGTCGATAGGCGTAAATTTAGGCACATACTTTTTATATTAATGTTTTTCCCTATAGTATGTGCTTAAATTTACGTCTATCGGCGTATTTAGACACATTAATTAATTTAATGTGGTTGTTGCTAGTTATTACATGGCAAAAAGACATCGACTCTCTCTTTATTCAGCTATCCTAATTCAACAGAATTTCAAACTAAGGGATCACATTCCCTTAGTAAATGTGATTTGGACCTTCTGAAAAGGTCTAAGTTTGAATTTTGTTTGATGCTCCTGCATTAGAATCCTAAGGAACAAAAAGCTTTCATGGACTCATGTCCATGAAGTATTTGAACTTCGTCGCCACATTTCTATATTTCTCAATTGCTCTGGTTGAAAATTCTTTATTGAACATGCATTTGTAGAGACATTTCATCCTATGTCCCATGGTTCTCCATTCAGTAAACTTATTTTGTTTTCACTAGTACAATGTATGTTTGTTTCTTGAAACTTGGTTTTCTGAATTCTTTCAGCAAAATCTCTCAAATATTGATTTCTAGGAACTTGAACTTGATCATTATGCACAAATAGAACAAGATACATATTCACCTTGTCCATCATTCCTACACATGAAACAAACATATTGAAAGAAACAACTTTCTTATTAACTCGTTGGAATTTTTCCTTAGTCATAAAGATGACTTCCATACACATAATTATTAGTATCATTTGTAAGAAGAAGTTATTTGTGTGAATTTTTTTCTGAGGCACCTGATTATGCCTTTCCTTGATTACTACCATCGCTTCTTCCTCACAAGATTCTACACTCTTATTGATTTCAATATAAATTCAGAGTTTCCACTAAAAAACCTTATTATTATCTTTCGAGACAATTTCTTCCTCAACACCTTTTTGTTGTTCATTTATTAAAATTTCTTCTTCCATGACAACTTTTGCTATTGGTTCTCTTGGATTATTTACATTTTCCTTTGACAACTATCCACTGAACATTTCATTAATCACCTCAGTCTCATATTCAATTGGTAAAATCTACTTTTCTAAAAGTGAATCAATTGCCTATAAATCTATAGCAACTGTCTTTGACTTGTCAAGAAAAGTACTTCTTCTTCTTGCTTCAAAAACTCTTTGTATTTCATCATCAACACTTGATTTCTGATTTCAATTTCTGCACTTTCAGTCTTCAAGGGTATAGGGTATGATTCTTTCCATCCATTTCAAAGAAATAGGTGTTTGTTTTCCCATCATGAGCTGAATTCCTTTTGATTACCAAGGTCTACCTAAAAGAAGATGGAAAACATCCATAGGGATAACATTGAACATTACCTTATCTTGATTGCTTCCAATCTGGAACTCTAATGGCATTGCTCATTCACTGGGATTTGGTGTCTCTTCTGCAACCAAGACACATTATATGGTGTAGGATGTATTATCATCTTAGAACCCAACTTCTCGACAATTTCAATGGATACCAAATTGTCTATGCTACCACTATCAATCACAACTTTGCAACACTTACCTCTCGATTTGCATGTAGTTCTGAATAAACTCTTCCTTTTGGATGGTTCCTTAGTTTCCTTTCTTGACTTGATAAAAATCCTCTTCATCAGCAATAATTCATTTACTTCTAGAAGTCCTTTTGTAACTACATGCACATATTTTTGTATTGCTTCTGCTACATGTGAACCTATGTGATTTGTAGGGTTATTCTCTGGTGAGTACCATTAAATATGTCTCATCTTACCACATGTAAAACACCTGGCTTGATTATATTTTCTTCTGCCTCCCTCTCTTGAGAAATATCCTCTTACTCAAAATGAATCATTACCTCTTGAAGATTACTCTTACTGACGGGAGTTGCTAGATTCCTCCTTCTATTCTTTCATTTGTCCTTGTCCCTTCAATTATCCTCTTTCTTCTAAATTTTTTACTCTTACATGTTAACTCTGCTTTCTGGCCAACTTCTCTTCAACCTTCTGAGCAAATTGATAGGAATCCTCTACAATTATTGGGGATAAAAAAACAATCTCATCTTGGATGTCAAATCTTAAATTGTTGACATATATAGAAACTCTCTTAGGAGTATACTCTATGTGACCTACTCTAATGTTCACTTTGTAGATATCCTCAGCATATTCTCTAATTTTCATTGATTTTTGCGTGAGACTATGCATTTTCCTTAGCAAATCCAACTAATAATCCTTGGGTAAGAACTTACCTTTTAACTTGGAACCCATTATGCTCCAACTTTTTATCATAGATTTATCCTTTCTCTTCCTCTCTTCTTGCACTCCATCCCACCATAAAGTTGCATGTCCTCTTAGCCTTGTGATGACAGATTTCACTTGTGTGTCCTCATTCACATCTTCATAGTCAAAATATTTATTCAAAGCAATTATGCAGTCTATTAAATCATCTAGATATAAACTACCATTGTAGGTAGGTATTTTGGCCTTTGGCCTTGAACTAGAACCCAAAATTGACTTTAACAATCTAAATTTTGCAAATGATTCAATTCTTTCCTCTTTTCTTCTAGATATTCCTCTTTTTGACTCACTAGTATCCCCTGTTCCATAATCTCGATGGTTGGCACCTTCCATATCCTCCATTCTTGCTTGCAAAACTCACATCTCTTCCATCACTTCTACATTTTCAACAGGTCGTACTCCTCTTCCTCGAACTCCTCTAATCCTGAATGACATCTTCTGGCACAACAAGTCACTCATGCAGATAAACTTACCCTCAATCATATTGTATTATGATACAAAAATTGGTGCAGGTGAGAGATACAATTTTTCTTTCATACAATTTTATTTTTATTATGATCAAACCAAGAATGTTAGATGGAAATAACTTATACAATCAAATAACTTATATCTTCAAATTCTCATCCATGTGTTTCATATTCCATGTCTCCGTAATCATATCTTCATTTCATTTCTAGTATTCAATTTCTAGTTTGACTCTTGAGGTTCATGAAAACTAGAAGTATGTTTTAATATTGTTAGTTGAATGACTGACACATAAATCTTTATGGTTGAAACCATAAACCCTTTATAGAAAATTTATAAATGTTGTTGGAATGCACATATGCTACATGAATTAAGAAGTGTTACTAAATATACCTTCATGTTATATAAATCCATAAATGTACCAGAATGCTTCAGTGCTACAAATATCAACATAGAAAGAATATTTAACACAAATTTCCAATTTTTTTAGTTTGATTGTTGAGAATACCCAACATGCACTTTGCCCTGATTTTGCATCCACTAGTTGCAAATATTTTTCCTTCATCAAATTGAGCTAGTCACGTCATGCTTTATAACAAATATTGATAACAAAAACTATATAAATTCAGGTTTGAAATTAAGTTAATGAGTGATGAGGTATGGACTCATAGAATGCATTGAGTGTCAAGCCAATTCAGTTTTGAAGCATAGAGAATAGAGGAACAAGTGCATATCTCCATCTTACACATTCTGCAACTAGAGATTGTATTAAAATCAAACAAAACCAATTTGTACTCACTCAAAATTCTTCTTGGATTTGCAAAAACGCACCCTTGGCTCAACAAAATGTTTCCTAATGATTTCAGGCATGATCCAACTGAACTAGTTTATGAAAATGAGGGGATTTTTTATAAATAAACTCACATAACCTTGAATATCCTCATAATAGGTAGAATATGTACACATATATATGGATTGATAATATTCTTTGTCTATTAAACCCAAATCTTTGACATTTCTTCAAATTCCCCCTTGTACAATAATTTCACTACATCTTATACATAGCAAGATAGTTTAATTAGATCCACTAAATATGGATCGAATAACCTATTTTAACACAAATCAAATCTTAATATATTTCCCCTAAACAAAGTGATTGCATGTCATTTTGAGAATGATCTCCCTTATTTGTCTAACCTGCAATTTGATTACAAAAACTAGCTATTAAATGGAAAATAGAGATCGAATCTCTTTATTCAACTGTCTTAATTCAACATAAATTAAAATTTTTAGGGATCCTACTTTCTTAGTAAATGTGTTTTGTACCTTCTAGAAACCTCAGATTGAATTTTTCTCAATGATATTGCATCATGCACTCAACACATCAACATTGTATATAGAAAATTACCTTGGAAACCCCTCTCTCGAGGGGAAACTACCAAACCAGTGATCTTAACACTCATTTATTAATCAAACACTCATCACAGGTGTTTTATAATTGTGATTTGCTAGAACATTGTATCACACTTCATTACATTTGAATATTTTTCTATTTGCATAGACATTCCATCTTATTTATATATGCAATAAAACCAATTTCTCATTAATGGAAATCCATAACTTCCTAACCACTTTCCATTATTTTGTTATAATCAAATTGACTATGTCAACCTTGGGTGATCTCCCATTGAGATTCTGGCCATTCCATCATTTTCTTGTTGACCAGTCATTTGCCTTCGACCAAACAACTATTCTAGTCAGTTGGTTGACTATATTTCCACCATATCTCAACCTTCAACTTCAGTCGACTTATACGAGTTGAATATCGATTTATAGTGGTCGACTATCAACTTTGCTAATCAATTTACATATAAAAAATATAGCATTCACAACATATCACTAAATATCTACTTAATGATGAATTGGGTATTGGTAATAATTTCCACATGTATTTCTAGCTATGATATATGCAACCTCCCATCTACTCATTTCTTAAATTTTTAGATTTTAATTTGTAATCTTTACAGGGTGGTGTACACATATCTAAAATGATAAAAAATCAATAATTGTTCCCTTTTAAAGCTACATGAGTTCTTCCACTCCAAACCATTGATTAGGAGTGAGTAAGGTGAAGTTTATTCATCTAGGAATCCATTTGAAAACTTTTACATCTAATTTTTTCACGTGAATTAATCAAAATCAACATACATCATCTACATGAATTCTTCATTTAAAATTGCATGTTAATAATGTTATTGTATTCATCATTGTACAACATTAAATTCATACACAAAAAATATATAGAATACACTTATCTTTTCAAATAGAAAGATCCAAGGAAAATTATAGTGGGGGTACTAATTTCCTCCCAACCACAATCTATTGAGTGAAGGGTGAGAGACATTAGTCTTTCCTCCAGCCATTTCTTGGTTCCCCAAATGTAGGAGGTAGTTACTACAAAATAGGAGTTATACGCTTTTGCATATGATAACTAGTTTCTCATATTCATATTTCTCTTTCAGTCGATTATTCTCCCATCCAGTTTAACATAGAATTGAGGATAAATTAAAATAGGAAAATCAAAAGGAAGTTTGTGGATAGGATAAGGAATCATCATAAGGCATAGGTAATTCCTGCATTCAAATCCCTTCCCTTTCCTTCCTATGGACTCACAATCTTATTAACGTCCTCCCCACTGACTATCATTGGAACCTTTCATCAACATTAAAATGACCATGTTAGTCATTGTTCAAAATCACCATGGAAACTACATCATGGTGTCAAGCAACATTGATATGGATTATTTAGAGAAAAAAATTAAGGTAACAATATGAAAAGGGAAGAACACACACAAATATTTTGTAGAGCGCACAATAGCACAATAAAACAATAATTCTATTAATGAACGGAATGGGAAAACATTGTAAATTGCAAGAAATACAAACTAGCTCAGATGGTGGTAGCATATCTCTAAAGAGAGATGTGTCAACTACGCTCATTTGCAAGAGTTGATTACAAAGAGAAATAAAATGGACTTTTTATCGCAAGAACAATGTTGGTACCCAACTTGGGGCTTTCAATTATTTATGTGTTTTTAATATAACTAACGTAATAATGACTCAAAGTATGATGTATGAGTAACTAATTACTCATTTAAAGTAGTTTAGAGATTAGGTAAAGAAACTATTATGGTTGTAACTACCCTGAGGTTCTTTATAATGTTTTCTCATGGAGATATGAAAAGTAGATTTGATTTATGGATTGTATTGAGCACTTGGGGTTGAGAGCTCAATTATGGTTTAATATTTTTCCTCCTTGCTTCTTGGGAAAGGAAGGCTTTATGTAGGTTTTATTTCAAGACAAATAAAGGATCTAGATTACTTCTATTTCTCTACACATCGTCTTCCTTTTTCTATGATTTTGAATCAATATGGTTATTTATTTACTCTTGTTGGATGAAAATGGCCAGCACATAGAGACAAAAACCCTAAACATCCAAAAACCCTAACCCTAGGGGATGAAGCATTAAAAGGATGTATGGGCCTCGAAGTGGCTAGGTAGATTCTATGGGGTACAAATTTTCCATACAATCTTTGTTTGTTCATGGACAGGGAATTCCATGGAAACCCTTGGCCCCCCAAATTGCAAAAAAAAAACCATTTCAGGCCACAAAATGACCTTGAAAGTTTTGGGACCCAACAAAATTGTAGAATAATTCCAAGAAGATGGATAAAATTTGAAACTTAGTGGAACAAATGGGTGGACATTAATATCCACTTCGATTAATCCTCCCTTCTTATGGAGAAATGGTCTCCATTGCATCAAGATCTTCCATCATATGGGGAAACTTATATTGAATCTGACTCCCAATGAGCCACTTTCCTTGGTGAAGAAGCTTTCCTACTTTGATGAACCAATACAACTGAATGCTATATTTTTGAGTGATATTCATCTTAGTGTCCATGATTTGGTTGACTATTTCCTTCTCAATGTAGTCAGGATTGATTTATATATGGGCCAAGTGCTAGACTAACTCTAAGGTCTCCAAGAGAGGTGGAAAATATGATCAAAGTAGCTCCACATTAAATACAAGGTGTAAAGGAAGGAAAAGGGGAATACTTAACACAAAATCATTCTCACCCACTCCTTTGGTGATGGTGTAAAGTCCATATCAGACTAGTCATAGTTTTCGATGAGTTCTTATGAGGTGCTATTTCTACAAATATAATCATACCTTATCTCCCACCTAGAACTTTTGTGGAACCCAATGTTGATTATGGAATTTATTATACTTATCATTTGATTTCTACAATATATCATTAACTTCTTATTGGATGTGATGGATATGTTCAAAAAATTTGGTTTCTCAATCAACTTCAGTTTGAGCATGGGAGGTTTCATCCTGAGTAGAATAAATGGGTAGCGCTACATCAATTAGAGATAATGGATGGAACCCCAAGTACATTTGAAAAGGGTTGTAGAGCCATGAAGGGATCTGTTGTAGCTATTTTGAACTTACAAAAAGATCTCATCCAAAGTGTCTGGATGTTTGGATTTGTACATTCTCAAGATATGCAAAATCATAATATTGACCACCTCAATTTATACATTAGTTTGGGGGTGGAAGGTAGTCAAGTTTTTCATCTTGGTATCCATCATCATCCATAGGCTAGACCAAAATTAATTAGGAATATACTATCTCAATCCAAAATAATTGTATGTGGGAGGCCAAAGTGAACCCAAACATGTTTGAATAATATCTTAATAGTGGCCAATATTTTGATTCTATTATTAAAGGGAGTTAAATTTCCATCTTAGAAATATTTTAAACAACCACAAATTCACAGTTGTTTCCATGCTTTGTTGGAGGCAAGCCAAATATATAGTCCATGGAGATAGATTTCCAAGGTCTATCTGGGGTAGGAAATAAAGTGTACAACCCTTGATTCTTAATGATAGGTTTTGCAATGGAACATGTGGTGCATGATTCTATTTACTTGCCAACCTCTATTAGAGAATTGGCTAGTAGAAGTACTTTTTCAATATTGCCATTGTCTTTTTTATGTTGAAGTGCCATACCAAGCAACTGTAATGCACCTCCTAAATTATCTTGCATAATGGATTACATCTCATTGTCATAGGTGGGATATCGATCAACAAAATAAGTGGGTGTCTTGCTCTAATAGGTCATTGGATGTCCATGTTGAGTGAGGAATGCCCCGTTAAAAAAGAAGAGGCATCTATAACCATATTGAAAGGTTGTTGCAGGTCTGGTAGAGTGAGGACCGGAGCTAATAATAGGTGTGATTTTAGATCCTTGAATACTTTATGTTGAGACACACCCCAAGAAAACTTGGATACGAATCCACCCTTGGTCAATTGTCTTAATGTCCAAGAAAAATGAGAGAACCTCAACATGAATATTCAATAAAAGTTGGCAAGGCCCAAGAAGTTACAAAGATTTGTTATAGTCATTGGGGCTATCCAATCATAAATGACTTGGATATTATTTGGGTCCACATACACAAAGTGTTGATCCATGATGTATCCTGTATATTGAATTGTCTCCATGTCAAATGAATATTTCTCCAAATTGGTGTATAACTTGTGTTGTTGCAAGGTTCTCAAGACCTGCTAAATGTGTTGCAAATGTTCTACCCAAATTTTGTTGAAGATGAGGATATCATATAGATATACGAACATGAAGGAGTTTGTGAATGACCACAATATATCATCCATCATCCTCATGAATGTTGTTGGAGAATTAGTCAATCCAAAAGGCATGGCCAACCACTCAAAAATGCCTTATTTAGAATTGAAAGTTGTCTTTGATACATCGGTTTGCTCGATCGAGACCTGGTGGTATCCTAACTTCATATAAATATTGCTAAAGAACTTGGAACTCTTAAGTTGATCAAGAATATCATCAATCCAAGGGATTTAGTATCAATTATTGATAATGTTATTGTTCAAGGATATGTAATCAATGCAAACTTTCCATATCCTATCCTTCTTCTGTACCAACACAATTGGTCTCCCATAAGGTGAGGATATTAGAAAAATGTGTCCCTTTTGGATGAGATCCTAAATATGAAATTTTATTTCCTCAATCTCTAGAAGAGAGTGTCTACATATTGGTCCATAGGTAAGTGTTGGCTCAATCCTCAACCAACAAAACCCAATTGACAGGGGTCCCACTCTATCGACACTTGAATCACCGCAATCTCCCTGAGCATTGGCCCAGACATGTTTCACCCTATCTAGCAACTCCCGTAGAGTGGATGAGGTCTCACCCGAGATGTTCAAAAGAGGACTGACGAAACCAAGTTTCCGCAGTATAGAGGAGGATTAGGGAATCGACGATTCATCAGCTTTATAACCAAAACATATCGACTTCTTTAACATAACCATTCATCATTGCACATCATTCATTCATACTTGTAACAGATCTACCAGTGCGAAACAACATTCATAAACAGTAAACATTGAATCATAGATCCATATTTCAGAGTCACTTAGCATGTATTGTCAATTTTGCAAGAACAAAAAGACAGAAAAAGAGAAGATAACAACGATTTAGGTCAACATCCATATTATCATATTACTTCTGCACAACCATAGATCAAAACATATAATAATTTATCTCTTCATTCAGACCAAAAACATGCCCCAAAAACTATCTATGATCAACTTGATCTCTATAACAGTCATCTATCGATCTATCTCTTCATTCACAATTCTTCTTTCTATATATAGGATTATGCCTTTACATTCATGGTCCACTTATAACTAAATCCTAACTGATTTAACTGACTATTGACCAATATCCACAAAAAGTGGTCAACAAGTACAAAAAGTGACACAAAATAATCAAAAGTAGTCTATCTTTCGCCTATCGCGCTATCTTCGTCTTGCGCGGTGTCTTCTGAGCTTGTGCAACATTTGCAATGCTATGCAACTTATCTAAACCCATTTCCAACATGCCACAAACATAGTCTTGTGGCTCGTCTTCAATCCATTCTAGGCAGACTGAGTGTACTCATTGATCTTAATCTTGAAGTCTTCGTATTGCTTAGAAATTTGTGTGACTTGCGCTTGTTATATTTTTATCTATTTCAACAATATGATCTTAGGATCTTTACTAAGAGAATAATAAGCACAACAATCAAACATAAGAGACAATGAACACAAATATTTTCCTCGGGGAAACCATAAAGGAGAAAACCCCGCAACTTCATAAGAGATAGAATGAGCACCAAAAGTAAAACCCAAAGATACAAAGATGATCTCCCAACAGCAGTTGTCTCTCTCTCTCTCTCTTGTCCTAGCTCCTCTCTCTCTCAGTTATGCGCTACAACTAAGTGTGAGTGACTATGTGATAAATTGAGAGGCTCACTCTCTATTTATACTAATTCCCGACTTGACAATAACTTACTAGGGCCGAATTCTCTAGGAGATTCTAATAACCCTAGTGCCCTGAAACTACGGGAAATTTAACCCTTGAACAATAAGGAGGGTTATCCTCTATGACTTTACATGACTTGTTTACATTATGGATTCTCCAATAGGAACATCGGGGTATGCCATGACTCAATTAAATTACAAATACTTCCTGATAGGAACATCAGGGTATAATACATAAGATATACAAGTGAATACATTCCGAATTTACAAATACATCAACACTCCCTCTTAACTAGGAAGGTATTCTCTTGACATAATTCATCAGCACAAGTATTCTTCTCTGGATTAAGTCTGGATAATCATTGGATCTTCATCAAGTCTGGATCAACACTGGATCTTCATCAAGTCTGGATCAACACTGGATCTTCATCAAGTCTGGATAATTATTGGATCTTCATTAAGTCTGGATCAACACTGGATCTTCATCAAGTTTGGGTCATCATTGTTGTATCATCACGAACAAATGGTGCTATCTCTCAATTATACTCGTCACAAGAAGTTCTATAGAGACAACCCTTTTTCATGCTGGTTGTAGGCCTAGCATCCATGCAAGTCTTCATATTCTTTAGCACTTATATCTGACCCAGTCTGAAAGGCTCGCCAAGCACTTACATCTGACCATGGGAGGAACAAATCCACCACCATGTCAGAAAGCCAATCCTAGCACTCACATCTAACCAGGGAAGGAACACATCCACCACCATGTTATAAAGGCCCAACACTTACATCCAACCATGGGAGGAACACATCCAAGAACCATGTTGAAAGGGCCCAACACTTACATTCATGAGCATTATAGGACACACCTACTATCATCTGTGAAAATACCCAGCACTTATAATCACCAGCATGATAGGACACACCTACTATCATTTGTGAAAAGGCCCAACACTTACAATGACCAGCATGGTAGGACTCACCTACTACCATCTGTAAAAAGGCCTAGCACTTACAACCATCTTCATGATAGGACACACCTACTATCATCTGTGGAAAGGACCAACACTTACAACCATCAGCATGATAGGACACACCTACTATCATCTATGGAAAGGCCCTGCACTTACATCTGATCATGTGGGATCCAATCCCATAGTTATATCAGAATGGCTCTGCACTTACATCTGATCATGTGGGAGCCAATCCCACAGTCATATCAGAATGGTTCTGCACTTACATATGACCATGGAAGGAACCAATCCTATCACCATGTCAGAAAGTCTCACGAACTCATCACTTCCCCTTGGAAGAAACCTCAATCTGGAGAACACCAAGCTTCTCCCTGAAGTACTCAAACTTCACTCTAGCTAATGGCTTGGTCAACACATCAGCTATTTGTTCGTCTGTCACAACATACAGGAGCTTCACTACTCCTCTCTGCACCATATCCTTAATATAGTGATATTTGATCTCAATATGCTTCGACTTGTCATGGAACACTAGGTTCTCTGACAACTTTACACAACTCTGGTTGTCGTAATATATACAAGTAGCATCCAACTAGAGATCAAACAAATCAGATAGTAGCTTCCTCAACCACACTACCTCACAACTAGCTGAACAAGTTGTAACATACTCTGCTTCAGCTGTACTCAGTGCCACATGGTATTGCTTCCTGCTAAACCAAGAGATCACACCTGATCCCATACTGAAGCATCACCTGTTATACCAAAATCCTGTCACCATCATGTGATAAGACATTTGACATACCTACTTTCCCTGAATCCCAGCTCTTGGAGTGGAAACCCATACTAAATGTCAATCTTTCATGAAAATTCCCAGCACCACGCTTACCTTGTTAGCCAAGAGCGGTACCTTGTTCGCATCGCCTATCCCTTGTTATCCACAAGTGGTGCCACTGCTTATGGCCCTTAGTCCATAAGTGTTTCTTATCAGAACCACTCTGTCATTGAAGGAGAAATGCGATACCCTGGGTAAAAAGGGAAAAAGAGAAGTTTCTTGAGGCTTCTAGATGATAAGCCTCATGTCCTCCCTTATCCCTACTGTTGTGGGTTAGTTGAGCTCGAGATCCCCCATCCTAGGATCTTAGAGGCCACCTCACCCACTTATCTCTCAACCATCCCTATCCATTTAGCCTTATAAATACAAGCTTATGGCCATGGTTGAGGGAGAGAACTCTTAAGTTATTGTTATGCTGTTGGATTGATCACTTGGTCCATACCATTGGAGAGCATAGAGAGAGCTAGAGTCAGAGTTTATGGGGATGAGAATGCTTGGTTTCATGGAGATGCATGTCAACACTAAGGCTTGGTTGTAAACTTCTTCATATTTCTATACTAATGCAAGTTGATTTATGTCCGACATATATTGTTGTTGTTTGATTTCACATGTATGTTGTTATATTCCTTAATCACTAACATAGATTAGTAGATTATTTTCTGGCTGCCTTGGTTTGTTTGCATGTTGAAGCTTATTGCAAGTACACAGGGTAACGATCGAAGCATTGCATTCCAGGTATCTATGGCGTCTAGGGAGAGTCTTCAACCTATGTCCTCTATTTGTTCTGGATCTGAACCATTCAGACCAGTGGAACACCTTACTGTCTGCAGGAGGTGAAATATTCCAGCTAACAAATCTGGTGACTCCGCTGGGGAATAGAATTGTGTATCAGTTGTTCTGATCTTCCTCAGTCTGCAACTCTTGTCCAAATCCAGGCTCCTTCTTCAACTCTCTTCAGTTAGATCTACTTTCTGACTTAGTCCATTTGGGTTTGAAACTTCCAGATCTATTCAGATCTGAGTCAATTCAATCTTTTATGCTCTGTTTCCATACTCAATTTAGCAGTGTTTACCTTGATCTAGTCTTTTATGACTGGATCCTTCGTTCTCTTTGTGTTTTGGTCATCTATAGGGAACTATGCCTACACTTTGTATGAGGAGCAGTGCCACCGCCTGTATCCTATTGGCGAGAAGTGGTATTGGGATAGAACCACCCTGTCAACACCAAAGAAGCACGGTGCCAGGTAGGCATCATTCCAAGACCCTTTTTCCTCATTTTTTTTGTAAAACTTTGAGTTTTGTTGCTTTCAGTTCTGCTTATTAGACTTGTGTTATAGAATCTAATGCTTGTGGTTTGAGATTTTATGGTTTAAGATTGATTTGAGTGGAAATTTAAAAGTTTGATTAGGTCTTTTGATTTTTCATCCGCTTCTATGCTTTTTGGTTGTGTTTACAAAGAGATTTCTTGTTTTCTGAAAATCTTAGAATGTTATTAAAATCTCTTTTCATTTCTGCCACATAGACTAAAAGAAGAACACTGGATTAGCTTCTAGGTTTCATTTCTTATTTGAATACTAAACTTCTTTTTCCTTCCTTTAAAAAAGAAAATTTTTGATTGAGACTAGGATATCATCATTGAGCGTTGGACATTGGTTTTCTGATTGGATTTACAATCTTTCAGGATCTTCATGTTCTTTCATCTCTTATGCATTTAGAACTATCTCGATCAAAACAAAAAATATGGTAGTTTTAAGTTAGATTTGCTTATGTTTTGAGAAAATTGAAAAAATAGAGTGCATTTGCATATAGGTGTGCTTCTTGTTTTTCTTTTAGGAAAAGAGATTCTTCCCCTTCTCATTTGCTTTCAGAAAGAAGAAATCAGTTTGGAAAAATATTGCTTGGCTTCGACTTGATGTTCATGACTATTGTTTGGAAGTATTTTTGGTTTTGAAACAAAAGGAAAATACTCTCTTTCCCTCCCGTAAGTAGGCATACTGAACGATAAAGTGAAAATATTTTGCACTAGCATACCACATGGTTTTACTTTTCTGTCAAAACATCATGCATTCACCTAACCGTACAAGTTAAAATTAATGGTAGTTATAGGCTAAAATTTATGTAGCAACTTGAGTGATAGGTTAGAGACGTGTTTGGGCGTCGTTAAGCATAGGAGCTGTCATTATTTGTCAGCACGACATCTCGGGACTCACGCGGTTCTTCCACGTACCATTGGTATATCGAACGACTTTTCACATACCCTTGAGGTATATAGAAAGGTACTTCACGTACTTGATTTATATTGGAAGGCCCCTTGTGTACGGTTATTCATTAGACAACACTACTACCGATTCGAGCTCCCACGTACCTTGAGTATATCGGGAGACCCCACTAGGGTACCTTATCCATCTAAGAAAATCCCTTTGGCCGTCTTGTTTGGAGCGATACACCAAAAAAATTATTCGGGGAGATTACTACGCACGTACCCTCGAGGTATATCGCAAGTGGCACCTTCTTGACAATCTTAGTGAGAGACCTGCATTTTTGAACTCCTCCTATCATTTTAAGTCTGCTTTTTTTAACCTATAGCTTGTGTAGGGAAATTTTTTGGTGTGTTTTCTATATTTTCAGACCCTAGGTTAGTTAGGAACTGTACAAACTGGCTGATTTAAGATAGTCCAGAAGAGTACAGGGCTTGCCACCTGATTTTATTCCTGGTTCAGGATAAAATCCTATGGAAGCTATCGACCAAGGAGCTGCTACCACCTCACAAGTGGGAGATAATGTGGTTGCAAAATGTGGAGTACCATATTCTTCACACTCACCTCCCTTGGTCCAATAGCCTTCTCGGGGAGATTCCTCGTTCCATTCTCCCATGGAAGGATGTGTTGATGATACTGCCCGTCTAGATTTTGGTCCCAATGCTTCATTTTGGGACACCCCTGTAGGTTAGGCCATTGCCTCATTTGGCACTTGTGTAAACTCTCCTGAAGATGAAGAAGAGTGTAGACAATACCGTGCTGCCATCCTCCATGCAAAGGAGATTGATAGGCAGATAGATGACCTTTTAGGCCCAACAGTATTATGGTCCACATTTGTTCCTAGGGGATATCGTTCACTTGCCAATTTTATGAGACCCATTGAACCGATTATAGATCGTCCATTGACGCCCCACAACCCAAGTCAAGATACCACCCCTACCACCTCTCAAGTTATGTCTGTGCCTAATCTTCCCAGGTCTTCTACACCTGAGAATCAATCTTTAATTCCTGTTTCATCTATACCTTCTAGTGCCGGGGGGAAACCCTCGGTACAACCTACGTTATTTGACACCAGAATTGTCCCTAGTCAAGGACAAACCTCTAACATAGAACCATCTATAGTTTATGTCCCTCCCACCCATACTACTGTGGTTAATCCCCCATCTAGTTCAGGTCAACCCTTCGAGGCACAACCTGTAACCATTCAATCTTCTGGAGGTTATGGTTATCAAATACCTATAGGTAATATTAATCATCCACCCAATACTACAGGAATTCCATAGCCTAGTAATGCTTTTATGCCATGGGGGCAACCCAATTGGTCTTACATGCTAGCTATGGGGGGGATACCTATACATACTGCGGGAGGTGGCAGAGGATCACCTTATGGAGGTCCTCCCATTGTGGGGCCTAATGGTCCCAGAGGATATGGAAAATTTACTCCTTATGGTCCTGGTGTCCCTAGTGGTCCTGGGGGACCTAGTGGCTTTCCTCCTTCTGGCCCTCCTCCTAGTGATTTTGGCGGCTCTGGAGGTTTACCTCCCCTTGGTGGCCCTGGCGGGTTTGGTGGTCCACCTCCTGGTGGTCTTGGTGGTCCTGGTGATCCTAGTGGTCCCGATGGTCTTGGTGGCCCTGGAGGTCCTCCTCTCGGAGGCCCTGGCGGTCTTAGCCGTCCTGATCTCGAAAATCAACCCCCTGTGGGTGGATCTTCTGGTATTTCTTCGTCACATCAACCTGTTTATCAGTCCACTTATGGTCCTACTGGTAATTATATGCCATATCAATATTACCAGTATGTGCATCCTAACCAACAGTTACCTTTCCTAGCAACTTTGGACTTACCTAATTTATCCAAGTTGATTACTGACCCCATTCAACACAATCCCTCGTGGCCACCCATTCCAGTAAAGTTACCATCAGATATCCCAAAATTCCATGGGAAGCAAGGAGATGATCCAAAGAACCATGTGATGACATTCCATTTATGGTACTCTTCAAACTCCCTCATGGATGATTCCGTTCGGTTACGACTCTTTCAGCGAACTTTGACCGGTACAGTTGCGAAGTGGTAAATTGAACTCCCACAACATTCGTTTGTGGATATTGGCTCGTTGGAAATCGTGTTTCTCACACACTTTCAGCTCCCTATTCGTTATGAAACGAGTACTGATCTTTTAACCTCTCTGCTAAAGAACACCTCCACCCACATTTTTGATCATATTCATGAGTGGAGAAGGCAGAGATTAAGGCTTATTAAGGCCCCTATTCCAGATCAGTTACTAGCTGATTGGTTCACCAAATCCTTGTTGCCTCCTGTTGCCCAAGATGTGGCTATGGGTGGTGCCGTTACCGAAGAGTAGGCTATTAGTTGGGATCAGTACCTAGACTTGGTATATTCCTAGTCTGGAACTCTTTATGACCTGATTCCTCAAGCTCCTCGCCCCAGCACTGATCCTGCCAAGCCACCAGCAGAAGTACTTGTTGATGGGATTGTTGGTTCAATCCAATCCCCATCAGTAGCGAAATATGCCAAGCAAACCCAAACTGCCACCCCTACTCCTTCAACTCCCAAGTTTTCCATCGAGGTCAATTCCATTCAAAGTACTCAAGCCTCGGGTAATAATAAAAATAAAGGTAAAAATTGAAATAAAAAAGTTGGAAACCAATTGGAGACTCCAAGACCAACCAACAGTGATAACAACAAGGGGAAAAGAAAAGCAAAATATCCCTGTCTTCTTTGCGGTGGTGACCATTTTTCAAAGGAGTGTCCTCGTCAGGACGAAATCTCCCAGTTTTTGAAGTCTAATCCCACACCTGCAATACTTATGGATCCTTTTCCCTCTCAACAACAAATGATAGACCACATGTCTAATCAGGGTCACTCTAGTTCATCAGAGTAAATTCATATGATGTCCTTAGATACCATCCATCTGCAAACTCGAAGTCAGAATTATGACAAACCCACGGATAAAAACGAAGATCATCCATCTTCGGAGAAAATTCCTTCTACTAGTTCTCCTGAGTCCTCGTCTATTGTCCCCTTATCTATTGAGAAGCCCACTCTCGACATGATTTTGCGCCCATGTAAGAGTACTCTTTGAAAGTTAGTATTTAACCCTAATGCCCGAGCTGCTCAATTTTATAATGTCGTTGAAGATCTCGCTCAGGCACCTTGTGCAATGTCTACCCTAGAAGTGCTCCAAAGTTGCCCTACACAGCGCAAAAACCTGTCAACAGCATTAGGAGCTTTAGACCCGGATAACACCAACTTGATTCATTTCAATGTTGAGAACTATAAGTATAGGTTACCGCATAAACTTTCTTTTCAAGTCATTACGAAAGTAGTTGGAAAGAAAGTTTTTCGAATGATACTAGATGAAGGAGCTTTGACCTCCTTTTTGTCTCTATCTTGTTAGAAATCCCTTGGCTCTCTCGAGCTTATCACATCACCTACGACACTCAAGGCCTTTGACAGATGGGGTTTCCAACCCCATGGTCTCATATCAGCCCTAGCGGTTGAGCTGGGGGGAAAAATCATTTCCATTCAAGTAGAAGTGGTAGATGCCCCCTTAGATTACAATCTCCTTCTAGGAAAAAATTGGTTCTATGCTATGAGTGCTGTTGCTTCAACAGTATTTTGAACCGTCCAATTTCCACATCTAGGGAGAATCGTTACTATTGACTAGCTTGATTTCTGTATGCCGGATGTTACTATCTCCACGACTAATAACATCCCCATGTTAGGCCAGTCCCCTCCTCCTTACCAGTTGATTGGGGTAGGCGTGTTGAAGGATTCATCCCTCATGGGAGTTTTTCCATCCACTACTCCTAGCACAGATTCCGCGTCAGTCCATATGATCACCTCATTTGATTGTGAGCCTAAGGGTAAACTTGTTTTTGAGTCCACACGAAGCTATGTATGACACCATTCAAACCTTTTCCAATGATCACACTAATGACCTTCATCTAGTGGTTCGGATCCTTACCATTTACCGTACTGGTTAGAAACTTCTCTCCCTACTATAGATTATCTCTCTAAGACTTTTCCTTCTGATGATTCCATCATAGAGATTATGAATACAAATGAGCCCATTTAGGAGGAACACCATCATAGATCTATGTTCCTCCCCAATACCAGTTCGGTTAGCCATGATTTTCCATCCTTGTTTCCTACTGATATTTTCAACGTACCCCAAAGTCCTATATTCTTGCAAGATACATATTCTGAAGGAAACCTTTGCAACATTAGACAGATGAACTTGATTGACATATCAGCCAAGCCTGATACTATCGAGCACGTTCATGCTGGGCAGAACTGCTCCGTAGATGAATCTGAAGCCTATAAGGCACTTTTTAAAGAGTTTCATGATATTTTTTCCTAGTCCTATGAAGAGATGCCGGGGATTGACCCATCCATTGTGGTCCACGAGATTAAAACCTATCCCTCGGCCAAACCTATCAGGAAAAAACTAAGGCAAGTCCATCCTCGAAAGGCCACAACTATAAAAGCTGAAATTGAGAAACTTTTGAGAGCTGGGTTTATTTATCCTGTACCCTTGACGGAATGGGTATCGAAAGTTGTCCCTGTCAACAAAAAGCAGGGCACCATTAGAGTCTGTATCGAGTTTAGGGATCTCAATAAAGCTTGTCCCAAGGACAACTTTCCTACCCCACACATCGATTAGATTATCGACAACTGTGCTGGAAGTGTCATCTTTTCATTCATGGATGGCTTCTCTGGCTATAATCAGAGTGAGATATCACCCTTCGATCAGCATAAGATGACATTCATTTTCCCATGGGGAACCTTCACATATAAGAAGTTACCATTTGGATTGAAAAATGCTGGAGCCATGTTCCAGCGTGCAATGTCCTATGCGTTTCATGATATTAGACATATTGTTGAACCATACCTTGACGACCTCCCTGCTCATTCACAGTGACAGGAGGACCACCCTGGTCATCTTAGAGAGATATTCCTGAGATGTTGTCATTATAATATACGGCTCAATCCGCATAAATGTGTTTTTTGCGTTGAGACGGGACGTCTACTAGGATTTGTGGTATCCAAAGATGGCATTCAGATTGATCCTTTGAAAATTGTTTCCATTCTCGATCTACCAGCCCCAACTAATCTCCTTTAACTCCAAAGTTTGTAGGGGAAGGCAAAATTTCTCCGCTCTTTCGTGTGCAATTTCACAGAGAAAACACACGGTTATATGCGTCTCCTTAAGAAGAACACACCATTCTTCTGAGATGACCAGGCCCAACGCGCCTTTGATAATATTAAGCATGCTCTGACTCATTCACCCATGATACACCCCCTTGATTATTCAAAGGACTTTCTCTTGTATATTGCTGCCTCCACTACTACCATCGCTGTGGTCTTAGTGCAGGACAATCTCCACGGTCAGGAGCATGTGATTTATTACGCCAGTAAGAATCTCCTAGATTCTGAAACTAAAAATTAGCATTGGCCACGATCATTGCTGTACAAAATTTTCGTCATTACATTCTGCTCCGCACTACCACCGTATTGGCAGACCAGAACCTGATGTACTACATCCTGACTCGTCAGGTGCTCGAGGGCAAGTACTCTCATTGGATTTTCATACTTCAGGAGTTCGATCTGGAATTTTCCAAGGCTACATCAAAGAAATCCTTGGTCTTTGCAGAGCTTATGTGTGATCTTCCCTGTGCTTCGACGGAATCTGAGCCCAGCGATTCATTTTCAGATGAATTCTTGTTCCTGATAAGCACTATTGATCCTTGGTATGGATATTTGCTTATATATCCCCAAACACAACGTTTTCATCCGCATTTATCTCATGATGATTGCCGCCGTATCCGTCACCACATGAAATACTATCTCATCCTGAATGATACATTATAAAGACATCGGATTGACTCTATTCTTCGACAATGCCTCACTCATGAGGAGGCTGAATAGGTGTTGAATGATTGCCACTCTAGAGCATGTAGCGGTCATTTATCTGGGATGGCTACAGCCTAGAAAATCCTTCACGTTGGCTATTTCTGGCCTTCTATCTTCAAATATTGTCATGAGGTTGTTAATAAATTCCTACCTTGTCAAAACTTCTACCCAAAAAAGCGCACCCATCCTGCTCTACTGCACCCTGTCATTGCCATTGGCCCATTCGCCAAATGTGGGATTGACTTCATGCATTATAAGCCTACCTCAGCTGGGGGGCATGGTTACATCATCATAGCTGTTGATTATTTCACAAAATGGGCTGAGGCCATGCCTACATATGCAGAAGATGGTAAGACTGCCACGCTTTTCTTGTTCAATCATATTATAGCTAGATTTGGAGTTTCGTAGTCCATCGTTACTGATCATGGATCCCATTTCCGTAATCAGATGATGGAGGAAATGAGTGCCAAGCTAGGTTTTTGCCATGAAAACTCTACGCCGTATTATCCAAAAGCTAATGGTTAGGTAGAGGCCATTAACAAAGTTTTGAAAACTATGCTTCGTCGGATGGTTGGAGATCATAAATCCAACTGGAACCACGTTCTTTTCTCCGCTCTTTGGGATTATTGGACTTCAGTGAAAACAGCCATTGGTTTCATGCCATTTCAGCTTGTCTATGGAATTGAAGCTGTCTTACCAATCCAATGTCAGATTCCATCTTTACAACTTGTCGTCAAACTTCTCCTAGACACTTCTGCAGAGGAAGAAAGATTTTTGTACTTGAGTAACCTTGACGAGACTCGTAGAGATGCTGCCTTGGCTAATGAGGCACATAAGAAACATGTCAAGGCACAGTATAATAAATCCATCCAACCTCATGTCTTTAATGAGGATGACCTAGTCTTGACTTATGATCAGAGATATGACAAACTAGGGAAGGGTAAATTCAAGTCCATTTGGTACAGACCTTTCGTTATTTCTAAGGTGTTAGAGAAAGGAGCTTACGAGCTCATTGATTATGATGGAATCCCTTTGGGGCAAACTCGCAATGGGTTGTACCTGAAAAGGTACTATGCCTAGGTCTTGCTTGGATAGTATCTTGTATATATGTATATTGATTGGCTTTTAGTGTGCTTTTATTATTTTCAAGATGGTTTTGAGTTTTAGTGTCCACATTTGTTTATACCATGTTTTGGTCATGCAGATGGCTTTCTATGGCTTCACTGATGGTGCTTTCCTCCACACCTTGAATCTCGCCTTGACTGCTTGGGTTCTCTATTCCCCAGCTGAAGATTTGGTCAGTTTAGGAGCAGTTTGTATAGGTCCCGCTACTAATAACATCGCCGAGTATGAAGAATTCATCGTTCTTCTGACTAAAGCTTCCTCCCAAGATGTTCATGATCTAGTATTCTTGATGGACTCACAGCTCGTGGTTCGCCATTTGAATCATGTCTACACCATTAGGAACCCGGTACTCCTTCGCTTCTTCCGGAGAGTGCGTTTACTAGAAAGGTCATTTGAAACTATTACTTATAGGCATATCCCTAGGGAACATAATGTAGTTCCTGACTCATTGGCTAACTATGTCTTAGATTGGCATATTTCCCATTCATGAAGTTAAAATCAAACATGGTACATTATAAATAAACATTTAGAAACACATAAAACTCATAGAAAATGCATTTTCCATTTGAAACATATAAACACCGTGTAAAAGTCTGTATATATATATATGAAAATTTTTACAAAAAATAGGTCCCAAGACCTCCTTTGAAGCACGTAGGCTTTTAGGAAAAATCATCATACAAAATCCTGAAGCTATCAGCTTTTAGTACATGTCTCATACACTAGTGGTGCTTGTGATAGCACATCATTGCTCGAGCTACCCTATGTAGCAGCCTACTGAATCAGCCCGATACTCCCGCTATGGATCTTTGAGATCTCATCGGGAGGTCATCTATGTCAGAATCTGGGATGTCCAAGATCATCCTCTCTAGGTTCTCCTCTAGCTCCCCAGTGATATCATCACCCTGTGGTACAAAGCGAGCTCCAGCTCTCCTATCCAATGAAGATGCTCCTCCAAGTCGCGTTGCTCCAACATCTACATGAGAATTTACAGGTCTCGTCACTAAACATAAAAAATATAAAACTTTAAAAAACATAAAAACATTTCATCCATTTTAGGTTTTCTTGCTTCTTACAGATATCGCCCCACTGGCCGCCAGGTGGGAGTGGTAGGTCAGGATCTTAGGTGAAGTCCGTGCTTGCGTAAGCGTAATCCTCAACCATGAGGATCTGATCTCAGAGCCATCTGAAGAATGGATCGTCGAACTTCACTCTTCCCCTACCTGCTCCTGTATGAGCCATGACATGGACCCACCTCAGCATATGGGGGTCTTGTGCTCTCAGAATCTAGAATACCACATGAGGTCTCATCTATGGAACCCACTCGAAGAAGAAGCAAGTTAAAATGGAACCAAAGCTGAACTGCTTCAGCTCTCCCTGCCGACACTTAAGCAGCTGATCCTTGAATATTGGAAGCATTGCTTCTGCCCAGTTGAACACCGTGGGTGCCATGGCCTCTATGGCATACAACATGTGTGACCTAGAAGCCTGGTGCACACCCTAACTCCTGACCACCCTCTGCATGGTAAAAAAAATGGTTCGTAGGGCCCTATCCATCACTGCTTTGATGGGGATCTTCTTCCCCGATGTACCTGTCCCTGGTGCATAGTGTCAATCTATAAGCTCTCTGGTAGTAATGTCCCCACCATGGGAACCTGTCAGTGAGATGGGGGCACCCCGTCTCGAGAGACCTGTCAAGAAGTAGATATCATCTAGTTCCACCATAAAGATATGGCCCCCCACCTTGAAATACTGCTGCTTTGGATTCCACATACGCAGTATATGTTCTAGTAATTGCTCGTGTGACACCATGCTTAGGGTCCGGAAGAACTTCAGGAGCCTATAGTCCTGTAATAATACAATACAACCCGCATTTCTCTTAGCAGCAACATCCTCATTGTCATACATTATTTCTTTCCATATCACCATGTTTTGTGCAACCTAGACCTGCCAAAAACAATAATGGCATGCATTAGAGTCTTCCCCAATCATTAAAAACAAAAGGAATTAATTTATATTACCCATGCTATTAGTTTAACTTACCCATGTTCGGCACCGCCTGTGCACCATTGGAGACAGACGGTGGCACCACCTGTCCACTGTGTTATTGGCGTGGTTCTCGGGTGGTACCGCATATCCTGCAAGGGGTAGCCGCGGTGCCCACATTTTGGGTTTTAGGGATTGCAATATGAGCCCAAAACCCCACCAAATCTCAAAATAAATGATATGAAATGAAAGATAAAGGTCTTAGCTGTTACTTACAATTGACAATGCTCAAAACGGATAGTGGAAACTCCCGGTATCAGCTGCGGAAGATCTGTCTAAGAAAATGCTCCAAGTGCTCTCTGCTAGAGGTAAATATTGACATGATTTGATTTTTTACTATTTGCTTAACTTATATAGGAATTTTTGGGTTCTACTTACTATAGTTTTGATATAGAATCATGTTTTAGGAAAATTTTATCTGTCATAATCCCTTAATGCTAGTTTTAAATGCATTTAACACTTGTTTCTAAGGCTATTGCAGGATAGGGAACTCTAGCAAAAAAGCTTTGAAAGTTTGTTTATGGCTTTTTCGTACTTTCATAAAATAGAAAAGGTCATTGAGCATTTATTACAACACTTTTTCATGCTCATTAAAATCTAGTATCAAAGGTCCGAGTCCATTTCAAGTTTCTTTCCAGGCTCGTAAAAATCAACATTGTGTAAAGAAGCGTCATGGAGTCTTCTTTTCACATCTTTTTTCAGACTCCTTAAACATGAAAAGATCATCAATTCCGTTTCCGAATCTTTCCAGGCTCGTAAAAAGTGACATTGTGTAAATAATCCTCATGGAGTCCTCTTTAAACTCTTTTTAGGCTCCATAAATACAAAAAGATTGTCGAGCGATCTTGTCTTCTTCACGTCGTTAAAGTATTTGAAGGGTCGTCCGTCCGACAGTAGGTTATCTCTTTTTCGGTTCGGATAGGACTATTTATGAAAAAGGAACACTCTAGCCAATAATTACTAGAAGAGTTCTCTAAGGTATGATTTTATACTTTTTCAGGCCTTAGAGACTAAATCATACGAAAAAGGACCCCTTTGGAGTCTTCTTCCATATTCGTTCAGACTCTCTAAACATGAACGATGCCGAGTTTTATTTCAGTGGGCTCATTAAATTAAACATTGAGAGACCCATTTTTTGAATGAACCCCTCCTCTCTTAGGTTTGTAAAACATATGACTCTGGACTTATCTTCCAACAAGCAATATTGAGTGTTTGTTACCCTCTTTGAACTCGTAAAACCGAAAAGAGGCACTCATCGATCATGATGGGGAAAATGGGAATGGAATCATTTTGCAAATAATGACAGTTGTTTGTCGTTACCTTTGAACATGGCACTTGTCTACACAATCATGTCGGTCAATTGGATATTCAGCTGATCTTCGTCACGATCCACTTTCATGAGTCATGTCACTCCTTTGAGTCTTTCAAAGGAATGCCTGTCCACTGTCGCATTGTGTGTATGTCCCATCTAGTCATGCTACCAAGTATTTTTGTCGTGTTACCCGATGTTCAAAGGGGATTTGAAGAAGTTTTACCTCTGTAGTCTACATAGTCTTTGTGTCAGTATATTTGAGTCAGTCATATGGTTACTACATCCACATCATTCCAAAACTATGTTCCAAGTTTTGTGTCATCGATGTGGGACTCATCATGGCCCTCCTTCGATGAGACTGTTCCCGTCGACATCAGCTCATTATCCAGGAAATAGTCTTAGAAACAATATTTAGTACCTTGAGATCTGTATGCCTTAATGATAGATTCTCTCACTCTCGAAATAGGTTCACATCATTGACCTTTGATCGAGAGAATCGACTGGGTGTTCGACATCAGGATACCTATTCACACTCAGTAGAATGTACTAGAGTACCTTGGGAATCATTGACATTAATGGTGATCTCCCTCGCACTTGTTAACGGTTCACATCATTGGCCTGTAATCAAGTGGTTTCTACCATGTTCGACTTCAGATCATTGTAATCACATGGATAGAATCGTACTTTGTGGAAGACGAAACGAAGACCCTGGGTAGTTGTTTAAAAGCACTCATTGCTTTTCCCCAGGTTGCGATGGAGTTCTGTATGTCTATCATGGATCCACATTTGTATAGTCGTGGCTATGCTCAAATTTGTGTCTGTATGACATAGATATACATTGTATGTCTGGTAGCTATGTCCAATTTTGAGTCCTCTATCACATGGATCTACGTTGTATTCTAGTAGCCATGCTTGTTTATTCCTCTCATGGATCTGCCTTGTGTTGGTCTGCATCCATGAGTCTGGTTACTTGTGTCTATGAGTCAACATACTGATGTATTACAGATGCCTTCTTGACAACATGCTTCAATCGAGCCAACATTTTCATCTCATGGCGACGACTTGTTCTCTCAAAGCTCTCGTTTATCATATTCCTCTAAGACTCATGCTTTGGGGGCATCATGTTATACCAAAATCCTGTCACCATCATGTGATAAGACATTTGACATACCTACTTGCCCTGAATCCCAACTCTTGGAGTGGAAACGCATACTAAATGTCAATCTTTCATGAAAATTCCCAGCACCGCACTTACCTTCTTAGCCAAGAGTTGTACCTTGTTTGCACCACCTATCCCTTGTTATCCACAAGCGGTGCCACCGCTTATGGCCCTTAGTTTATAAGAGTTTCTTACCAGAACCACTCTGTCATTAAAGGAGAAATGCGGTACCCTGGGTAAAAAGGGAAAAAGAGAAGTTTCTTGAGGCTTCTAGACGATAAGCCTAGTGTCCTCCCTTATCCCTACTATTGTGGGTTAGTTGAGCTCAAGATCCCTCATCCTAGGATCTTAGAGGTCACCTCACCCACTTATCTCTCAATCATACCCATCCATTTAGCCTTATAAATACAAGCTTATGGCCATGGTTGAGGGAGAGAACTCTTAAGGTATTGTTATGTTGTTGGATTGATCACTTGGTCCATACCATTGGAGAGCATAGAGAGAGCTAGAGTCGAAGTTTATGAGGATGAGAATGGTTGGTTTCATGGAGATGTATGTCAACACTAAGACTTGGTTGTAAACTTCTTCATATTTCTATATTAATGCAAGTTGATTTCTGTCCCACATATATTGTTGTTGTTTGATTTCACATGTATGTTGTTAGATTCCTTAGTCACTAACATAGATCAGTAGATTATATTCTAGTTTCCTTGATATGTTTGCGTGTTGAAGCTTATTGTAGGTACACAGGGTAATGATTAAAGCATTGCATTCCATGTATCTACAGTGTCTAGGGAGAGTCTTCAACCTCTGTCCTCTATTTTTTATGGATCTGAACCATTCATACCAGTGGAACACCTTACTATCCACAGGAGGTGAAATATTCCAGCTAACAGCACCCTGAAGTGCTCCTCCTATCAATGGCACTACCTACCCGATCTGAATCCACACAACCTTCCAGGTTAATCTTCTGATTCGCCTCATACTTGAGCCCATAATCAACTGTACCCTTTAGGTACCTCAGAATATGCTTTTTAGCAATTAGGTGAACATGTCTTGGATATGCCAAAAACTGGCTGAATGTGTTCACATCAAAGCAAATATCTGGTCTTTTATTTGTCAGGTACATCAAGGACCCAATTATCTAATGATACATCTTAGCATCAACTGTCTCTAATGAAGTATCACTCAATAGCTTCAGGTTCGATGCCATAGGTGTGGTCATGGCCTTGCATTCCATCATCCTGAACCTCTTCAGAATCTCTACTGCATAATTCCCTTGTACTAGGGAGATTCCATTTGTATTTTTCCACACCTCCATGGCTAGAAACTAGTGCATCATACCCAAGTCCTTCATCTTGAAATCGGCATCAAGATTCATCTTCATGTCATCAATCAACCCATCCACACCTTTTACAAATAGGTCATCTACATATAGTAGGAGTATCACTGGGTTTCCTTATTCAACCTTGTAGTAAAGGTTGGAATTTGCTTTACTCTTAGTAAAGCCCAAACTAGATAGGAAGCTGTCAATTATATTGTACCATGTCCTGGGTGCTTGTTTCAAACCATATATGGATTTATTTAATTTACACACATGAGTCTCCCTATCATGTGTCTCAAAACCGAGTGGCTTTTCCACATACACTTCCTCTTCCACTACACCATTAAAGAAAGTAGTCTTGACATCTATCTAGTGTATCTTCCATTTCATTACTACAACCAAATAAAGTATCGATCTTATGGAAGTGTATTTGGATATAGGTGCAAAAGTTTTTTCATAATCTATTCCTTCTTTCTGGGAGAATCCACGAGCCACAAATCTTTCTTTGTATTTCTCTATGCTACCATCTGTAGCATGCTTGATCTTGTAGATCCACTTGGAAGTCACAATAGACTTCCTCTTTGGTCTAGGGACAACATCCTAGACATCATTCTTCATGATCGACTAGTACTCCTAGATCATAGCATCCTTCCATTCTTTCTTTCCTATTGCTTCTTCATAGTTGGAAGGTTCTTTATCAATGATGTCACATAATATGGCTACATATTCGGAGCAGGACCTAGTTCTCTTCCTTTCTCTATGTATTTCTTCTGGAGCTCCATATATTTCTGCACTTTGGATAGCCTCTCATACCCATGCAGGTTTCCTCTTGTGAGGATTCTTTTCTTGAGGTGGATCTACAGGTTCCTGAGGTTCTTCCATTTCTCGATCCTCTTCTTGGTTTGGTTCATTTATTGTTGTATTAGGGATTCTGGGTACTTCTGTTTCTTCAGAGTCTTCAACTGGTCTCTTTCTGGATTTGTTGTAAGATGAATATTTGTTAAATGTTACGTCTCTACTAATTTCGATCTTCTTGAATCATGGGAAGCATATTTTGTAAGCTTTCAAGCTTTCACTATATCCCACAAATATACCCTTATTTCCAGAAGGATATAACTTTGTCCTCTTTTCTTTTGGAATGTGAATGTATACTGGACAGCCGAATATTCTGAGATGGCTGACCTCTAGTTTCTTACCGGAGAAAACTTCTTCAGGTATCTTGTTCTCGAGTACTCTATGTGGAGTACAATTCTGTACATACACCACTGTCCTAGCAGCTTCTATCCATAGATGCATGGGAAGATCTTGATCATGAAGAATTTCCCTTGCAACTTCCATGATCATTCTATTCTTCCTTTCTGCAACCCCATTCTATTGTGGATTATATGGAGTGGTCAACTCCCTCTTAATCCATGAATCTCTGCATAATTATTTGAATTCATTTGATGTGAAATCTCCGCCATTATCTGATCGAAAGGTCTTGATATTCTTTTCTGTGTGGTTCTCAATTAAGGCTTTGAATTTTTTGAACTTGCTGAATACTTCATCTTTGTTCTTCAAGAATTATATCCATGTCTTTCTAGAAAAATCATCAATAAAAGAAACATAGTATACATACCCTCTTAATGAACTAGATGACATTGGCCCTTATACATCGGAGTGAATGATTTCCAAGATTCCTTTTTCCTTGCTCTCGCTATTTGGAAATGTATTCTTTGTGTTCTTTCCTTTTGCACATCCTTTGCTTATACCGTCATGTTTTGTTTGTATTTCTGGAATACCTTCAATATCTTTTCTTGCAAGTGGTATTTCCCTATAGTGCACATGTGCAAGCCTCTTGTTCCAAAGTTCATCAGTCTCTACCGAATCATGGACCAAGGCTTGTTCTAGATGGCCCTTCAATTTGTATAGTCCTCCTTCTTGTTCTCCAATCACTACTACATCATCTATAGTCTTTCCTTTTGGCCACATAAGATTTTGGCCATCTATAAATGCAACCCTCATGCCTTTTGCATCCAATGCAGAGATGGAAAGAATGTTCTTCTTTAGTCCTGGTACGAATAGGACATCATCCTTCATCTTCATAGACTTTCGAGAGTCAAGTTTATAGGAGGATTCACCACTACCTTTTATTGGATACTGGTAGTCATCTCCAAGTTTCACCTTGTGAGGTGACTCATGTTTGGAAAGTTTCACAAAGGATTCCTTGAATCCTGTCATATGTTTGGAAGCCCCACTATCAATGAGCCAATCATTGTTTCCATGTGTAACCGTTCCTGTGAGGGCATAAATCAAAACATATTCTTCTTCACTAGAAGAATCTTCACTTTCTTCTTTGGCTCCCTTTCTGGGAGGTTCATCATCCTCTATAGTGTGAGCATAATGTCTTTTCTTACTTTCCTTCTTCTTATGAGATCCATTTTTGTTTCTAGTACATTCTATAGCATAGTGTCCTATCTCATCACATGTATAGCATTTGATTTTAGTCAAATATTTATTAGATCTTCTAAGATTACTTTTCTGGTGAGAAGGCTTACCTTTGTGATATTTTGTTCTACTACTCTTGGAGTGTACTGTGAGATATTTATCTTCACTTCCCATCTTTTATTCTGGAGCTACTATCTGAGATTCTTCTTGTGATCATTCCTCCCATAGTCTAATAAATTTAACTAGCTTCTTTATGGCACATATCCCTTGAATAAAGGAGTCCCATGGTCTAGGGAGGCCATTCAAGGTGGTTATAACAATTTCTACATTCTCTACTTCTTCATATACTTCTTCAATCTGTTCCTTGATCTGAGAGACCCTTGTGAAGTATGACTGTATGGTTTCCTCATTCTAGATCTTCACATTCTTCAACTGGTTTCTCAAAGTCATCTTTCGGTTTATGTTCTTCCCTTCAAATAGCTTGGCCAGGGCTTCAAACATTACCTTAGGTGTCTTTAGGGAGGACATCTATGGTATGAGTTTATCCTTAATTGAATCAACAATAATCCTCTTATCCATGACCAATTTCTTTTTGTGTAAGGCCGTAGCCTCATCTCCCTTTGGAATTGGAACCTCTTCACCGATGAAAGAGTCCAACTCATTTTCTTTTAGGACCAAGAAGATCCTATACCTCCAGGCTCGGAAGTTATAATCTCCCTCAATATTTTCATCAATCTTGGTATGATGAGACATATTAACTGAGAACCTCAAATGGAAATACACAAGATTTATATCTTACCAATTTGAGGAGCTGAAAACTGGATCTAGAGCCGATCTTCTGCAGTGCTGGTTTTCTGGTTCCAGGGTAGATTAGGGTTTGACTTTCCTGGAGTTATACCCAACCAAAAACCTCGATTCTTGTCTCTAAACTTCAATTTTGAGGAGGAGATTAATCCTATCCTGGGCTCACTCAAAAATTCCTCTTCAGTGAAAATCCCTAATTTCCTGATGTAGTGGTAGGTCAAAAATTGAAAGTGCTCAGAATCATATTTTGCTTCAACAGAAAGATGCGCCCTTCAGTGGAGGTTCATCCTAGCCTCCTTTTGCTGATGGATTGTGGAGAGACCCAAAAAGTAAGAAGCCCTAGCTTCAACAGCTGCACAATGTCTTCTTCTCAGGTTATCTCTAATACCATGTTAGATTTTTATCTATTTCAACAATATGATATTAGGATCTTTATTGAGAGAATAATAAGCACAACAATAAATCACAAGAGACAATGAACACAAATATTTTCCTCAGGGAAACCATAAAGGAGAAAACCCCGCAACTTCCTCAGAGATAGAATGAGCACCAAAATTAAAACCCATTGATACAAAGATGATCTCCGGACAGCAGTTGTCTCTCTCTCTCTTGTCCCGGCTTCTTCTCTCTCTCTCTCAGTTATGTGCTACAACTGAGTGTGAGTGACTATGTGATAAATACAGAGGCTCACTCTCTATTTATACTAATTCCTGACTTGACAATAACTTACCAAGGCCGACTTCTCTAGGAGTGTCTAATAACCCTAGTGCCCCGAAACCGCTGGAACTTTAAACCTTGAACAATAAGGAGGGTTACCCTCTATGACTTTAAATGACTTGTTTACATTATTGATTCTCCCGATAGGAACATCAGGGTATGACATGACTCAATTACATTACAGATACTTCCTGCTAGGAACATCGGGGTACAATACATAAGATATACAAGTGAATACATTCCGAAGTTACAAATACATCAACAGTGCTTTGAATTTCTCAACGACATCCTGACATGTAAGGTGATCCTACTTCAACGGGTGCTCCACCATATTGGAATTAATATATTTCTTGTCGTCCTGCACAGGCTGTAGCGCAGCGACTGCTTTTCCCGACAATTGTGCTCCAATCTCTTGGAACTCGTTGAGCTGGTCACTGTGTTTCCTCTATCACTCCTGTGCTTTTGAAACTCATTGCTGAAGTTCCTTCAGTTTTGTAGATTGTGTGATCGACACAATTGGTGGCATTGTTCTTAGCATCGTCTTCAATGTTTCCAACTAGGTATTGGCTTCCTGCAATTGCTTGGTGAGTTTATATAGCTGCTCATATTGAACGACACTTCCCCAAAATTGTGTCGTTGCCTCTGTGACCTTCTTTGCATCTTTCTCTATTTCATCAAACTGTGCCAAAATCTATTCAATGGAACTCTTCAGTTCTGCAACATGCTGTGGCAGGTTGTCTAGGTAAACCATAGAATTCAACAAGTTGTTGTCCAACTGGAGCTGCACGATGACTTATCCAAGTCGCTTGGCCTTGGCGACTGCATCCAAATCTTTTGTGATTCCATGGATGTACTGGAAGGCATTTGTAATGGACTCTTCTACCTTCCCCTGACTTGTGAACAGTTGCAGTTAGTTTCCTTTTTCAATTCAGTAATTTCTACAACAGTCTTTCACTTCAGTTCCTCCTGCGCTATCTTCAATGCTGCGATCTCCTGCACTTTTTCTTCTACCATCTACTCCCGTACCTGTCACAATTCCTTAAGTTCATTCTTCATTGCTTATTCTTCAGTCTATGACCATAAGTACTGGTTGCTGAGCTCCTTTTGTCTATCTGCCAAATCCTGTTTGGCAACCTGCTGATTGTGTACTAGCATCTGAGTCGATAACTTGTTGATGTCCAATGCAATTTTCTGCAGCTGCTGCAGTGAGGAGTTGATATCCTCTCATCCGACGTCGATTGTAGTCAGGGAACCTAAATGTTCCTGGCCCGTGGCTAAGTTCTAATCAATGCGAAACCCTGCACAACTATACTTTCAGGTCCTATTCTTGCTACAACATTATATATAGAATCTAACTTGGTGCATACCTCAACAAAACCTTCCTGGAAATACCTCTACATTTCTTTTGCGGCAACGTCAGATGAGTCTGTGATGGCCTTAATGAGCCTCTATAATTTGCCTCCAACATGGATCTGGCACTACTGTTGGCATCCTGTTCCATTTTCCTCTTCATCCTTATATCTTTACCGATATGTTGTGCCTCTAGATCCATAGGATTTTATGTTGATGATTCTCCATCTGAATCATGATGACTCTGCTCCTTGTGCACAGGATCTTCAGGGGCATCCACTGGTGGTCCCATCGATACTTCTTCTACACTTATTGGTTCATGCCAGTTTGTAGGCCAATCCTGGACTGTTGTGTTCAATTCCTCATCTATTAGCTTATATCCCATTAGAATCCATTTCTTTCCAGGGTCGCGCCTAGCCTAGATCTGAATATTATGTGGCCTGATGGTGAACTGCATAATCCACTGATATTTCACTGCTGTTGCATCTAATAATATTGGAACTTTAACTACTACTACTTGTAATGCCTCCGAGTAGACCCAAAAGTGGATCACGTAACATTCTTGTCAACTGGGCTCCTCTACCCACCACAATTTTATCGTACCCCTTTGCACACCTCAACAGCTTCAACCGTCATTCTTTGGTAATCCTATGGCTCCATCCAAGACACTAATGCAATTAAGATCAAGAGCCAACTATAAGTGAAGGGCCACTCCTTGGCCTGAACTGTGAATTTATCCTTAGTCAATTGGTTCAACAAAAAGAGGGACCGGTTCATTTGGACTCCCTCGATGCATTTCTGTGCACATGCAATCACCCCCGAAGTGCACTGAATAGGGTGATTCTTCCTGACAATATTACTTGCCAAATTTCCTGTGCTAATACGTATCCCTCTATCGTTAATGCTACCAATGTGATGGGCTCTTCCATTGCGCTACAAATCATACCTCTCCTTCAACCTTGCTGCTAGTTTCTTATCACTATCTCAACCTTTCAAATACTGCGGTGGATCTATCCCATCCTTTGACAACCCTGTAATTTCAGAAATCAAATCAACAGTGAGTGTGATTGGTGTGTCCAACCACAAAATTCCTCCATGGAATCATGCCAATAGTTGTTTGACACATGCATTGGCTTCATTCAGCCATCCAAAATGTGGCATGTTGATGAGCCGCAGCAACCCAAATTTATCCAGGCCTTGCGCCCATGGCTAAGGAATGCGCACGACCGATCCTCCCGTGACCAAAGGAAATGACTCATATGGATCATCCACTACATCCTTCCATAGTAACAAATCACGATCTTCATACTTCATCTTCATCAACACAGGGACAATGCCAATGGTGCACATCATCCCTTTCGATAGTGACAACATTTTCAGTTGATACTTCTGATTTTTGGTCAAGCGCCAAGGCTTTGCACTAGGTCAGGTGGGCACAATGCACCCTAGAATATCCTTCACAAAAACCTAGTGTGAACTATTGATTTGATAACTCCGGAGCTAGATGGACCTATCTGGGCAGTGCCTTCCCCTTGCACCCAGATGGAAGTTCTCGTCTGCCTCTTCTGTGGTGGCATTGAGCTTGGCTTCTGGGCCTTTCGCTTTCCCCTCGGAATCAATGATGATTCGACTGGCATACTCATGATCTATTCAACAATGGTAGTGGCTCGAACTGGTGATTCTTGCTCACTCGAAATCTCCACAATGTCGGGGTTGCTCAGCATGCCGCACCAATGCACCTCACTAGTATAGCTATCACACACCCTTTGCTTCACTCTACAACTTACACATTTCCCTCAACAGTAGCTCTACTCTCTGCAACTCAACTCAACACAACTCAATGGTGCTTTCAACCTACGTCGAGCACCTTCTTATAGCAGGAGGGCGATCCATCCTTCATCATTACTAAATCAGCCATAGTCATCATGACTAAAATCCACATTAATCACCCAAATACACCACTGATTCTTCCAACCCAACGGTCGGATCATCCATAAATGCGCGTCACTTCAACAAGTGCCACTGACTAACTGCTTTTAACTACTCGTATTTATTGCTGATTTGACTAAATTGTATCCCTATGCATTTCACGGGATGGCTACCTAACTGTGCTAATGACCCCTATTCTTATGCAGCCCCTTCCTTCTAGCACGCCCTTCCTTGTTCTATCTATCCTTATTTTTTTTCATTGCGCAGTGCCTTAGGCATTGCGTGGTTATTTCTCTATCCGATAGGGCTTCAAACGGTTTCCATTCACAAGATTTGGTAGCACCGCCCCATTTAACTACTATAATTGAACTACACCCCCAGAGGTAATAGAATTAACAAGATAAGGACCTAACCAGTGCATCTGTAACTTACCTAGATGCTTCAAGAACTTGTTGTCGTAGAGCAACACTAAATCTCCTTGCTGAAACTATTTTTTTTTATCTGACGATCATGCCACGCCTTCTGTCTATCCTTCTTGATGCGCTGATGGAATCCTGCAATAAAATGGTCTTCTTCAAGTTGCATCAGTTGTGCTATGCTCTCTTCCAATGCTGCATCACCATCCATGCTGGTGGCTGCTACAATGCATAGAATGAGAACGATGTACTCCATAGGCATGACTGCCTCTTTCCCATATACCAATTCAAATGGTGTTTTCCCTGTCATCCTTTTGCATGTGGCATGATACTCCCATAGCATGGCTGGACTTTTCAAATCCTAGTCATCTCAGTTAGCATTACATACCTTTGTAAGTGCATGCTCCGAGATTTTGTTGAATTCTTCTACAGTCCTATTTTCCTGAAGATGGTATGGTGTACTTTTCTTGTGCTATATCTGCAGTTCCTCCATCAATGCTCTTACTGTGCAATTGATAAAATGGCTGCCTTGGTCACTCATCAGTATCCTAGGACATCTAAACCATGTCACAATGTTATCAAATAGAAATATTGTTGCTATCGCAGCAGTGCAGTCCACAACTGGGGAAGCCTCCAACCATCTTGTCAAGTAGCTTGTTGTCATGATTGTGTACCGTGCACTAGTTCTTTTCCTGGGTGGCTTGATTGGACCCACAAAATCCACAGCCCATTATCAGAAGGTTGAAAAGTCACATGTTGTACTAAAGGTGTCTCGTCTCGTCGCAATGGTTTCCTAGTGCGTTGACAGACATCGCAGCTTCGCGCATAATCTGTTACATCATTATGTATGGTGGGCCACCAAAGACCTACCCGAAGCACCTTCCTTATTGTTGCATGACCCTCATAGTACCCCCCAATTACTACTGCATGTGCCTCTGCTAAGATATGCCCTTGTTCATATGGTAGGACACATCGCCGCAATATTTCATCTGGTCCCAACTTATACAAGTGTCCAGCAATCAACTGATAATCAAAATCTTTAACCACCAACTGCTTCTTTTGACCTCTGGAAATTTCTTCTAGTGCAACTCCTGTTGTCAAAAACTGGATTATTGGGGCATAATGGTCATCGGCCATGTCAACTCGAAATAACTGCGCATTGGGCAGTCCATCTTCGATATTAGTAGGCTCTTCTCCTGTCTCAATTCTGGATAAATGATCGGGGCCAACATTCAGGCGACCCGGTTTGACAACTATTTCAAAATCAAACTCCTGAAAAAGAAGCAACCAATGACATATATTCCCCCCCAACACAAGCTTATTGACCAGATACTTCAAAGCAGAGTGGTCAGTAAACATCTTGAAGTGACCACCTAAAAGGTAATGCCTGAATTTTTGTAGCACATAGACCATCACCAAACCTTCGCGCTCTGTGGTCATATAATTATTCTCAACGAATGACAACTTCCAACTAGAGAACACAATTGGGTGATCCAGATCTCCTTCTCCTGGCTGCGCAAGCACTACTCCTAGCACAACAGAAGATGCATCAAAATGCACATGGAACTCTTTCTTCCAATATGGGAATACAAGTATTGGTGTTGAAGCCATCTTGGCCTTCAGTGTGTCGAAGCTACTTTGACATTCTAGACTCCATATAAAGAAAACAACCTTCTTCAGTAGTTTCTCCATTGAGGTAGTGATTATAGCATATCCTATAATAATTTTTTGATAGTATCCCATGTGCCCCAACGTCGCCCTGAGCATATTTACATTGGTCGGTGGTGGCAAGCTCAAAATGAGCGCTATACTTGCAGGATCAACCAGTAATCCTTGCTTGAACACAATGTGACCCAAGCTCAAAGAGTACATTTCTTGACTGCCTCCTCCTTCAAGTACTTCATCTATGAACGGAGACAGAATTGGGTCATGCATACATGCATAATTCAATTTTATTAAGTCGACACAGATCCGAACTTCACCCATTTTCTTGTCTTGGAACACCATGGGATTGATCCATCTGATTCTTCCACAGGCTCAATGATTCCAGCATTCAACATCTATTCAAGCTCATTCTTGACTCTTTCTTTGTATCGTGGATTCGGATGATATGGTCTCTGTTGTACTGGTTTCACATCTGGTTTTAGCAGAATCTTCATTTCTCCTAGATCACCCAGTATCCCCTTCATTTCTGAGAACTTTGTCGAAAATAGATCTTGAAATTCATGTAGCAAGTCTATGATTTTTTCCATGGTCTCCTCATCCCAATAGTCCCCAACACTTGTGAATTTTGGGCTCTCTTCTGTCCCAATGTTAACCTTTTCGATCTTCAACGACTGACTCATGGGATCAGTTGTTACATCTGGTGCTGCAATGTCCTTGCTTCCTTCTGTATCTGGGATATTGATATTATGTAGCCCATCACCATATTCAGGTTTGCTAGACATGTTATATCATTCCATTATCGACTGCATGTGGCACTGCGCATGTGGATCCAAGGGGTATGCGACTGGTACAACTTTTAGAACCACATCCTGAATGATCTGAATTGCATTGTTAACATCGAGATTAGCATCTACAAAATGAAAGGTATGCACAAAGCAAACCGTCAGCTCCTCCCAAGTGGTGATGTCCCTTCGCAGCTCCGTTGATACATACCAGAATCTTGGGATTTCATCTAGGGTGTGAATAAAGGCATGGACCCATTCATCCTTTGGCCGCAATGACCAAAATGTTTGGAATTCCATCAAATGGCCACTAGGGTCATTTCGTCCATCATACCTCCTAGCATGGTGTACCTCTGCATTGTCGAATTGAACTGTCATCAAGCGTCGACACTGGGCCCATCCAGTAATTGTCTTTTTATGAGTTGCCCACCAGCGTGCTGTAGTAGCCTCCAGTGCTTCCTCCATTTACAGCAATCACTGCAATTCCAAGACCTTTTCTTCAAATTCAATTAAGAATGCAGAAAGTTCAGGAAGCCCTTCATAAACTGATAATTCTACAATTTCAGGCGTGATTTTGATTTTGCCAATTTTCTATCACATCCTCAGAATTAGAAGATGCATAACTAGCGCTGTGCCAATCGAGTTCTCCATCAGCAGTGAGGTGAATATAATCTTTCGAGATATCATAGGCATGATCCCACCTCCTAACAACTTCATATTTTACAGGTTCAATGTATCACCTACCTTCATCGGGATCCATAGGTGCGATGACCCTAATATCTTGGTTCTCAAAATTCATCATCCGCTTTTTGAAGTTAATGAATGCCATGTTATTGTTGGCCCATCCAACCCCTAGCAATCAGGGCTAGGAGCCTTCACCATTAACAAATTCAATTACATCAAAATTAGCACGAGTACTCATACCTTCAACATCTACAACCAGGTTAGATACCTGTCCAATTGGTTGCACCTTTGATTGATTAGTTAATCGTAGCCGCACGGGGGACCATCCCAACGTAGGCTGTCCCATATTTTCCCATGTCTTCTTTGTTAGGATATTTACATCTGAACCTAGATCCAGAATGATTGAGTCAACTTCATAGTCTCCAATCTGAATATTCATATGCATCTCCTTGCCTATCTTTTTCTTATGTAAATAATTCAACGCAAACTCCTTACCTAGGTGGCGCAACAAATTCTCAATATTAGCTAAAGCGTCTAGGTCTGTTTCCAGTGATAAGAAACTCTCAAAGAAGTGCTTGAAGATACCATGCTGCCACTAGTGTAGAATCAAAAGCAGAAGGCATTTAATAGACGGGTGACTTACCAATATTTCTTCTGATCGCATCTTGGGCTCCAAAAAATGTCTCTTTTTCAGTTGGGATATCAAACAGTGCCTTCTTCTGTCCAGCTAGTCAAATCTGTGGGCATGTCCCATCCTCTCCTATTGTGGCTCATGCATGGGTGACAACAGCAATACCAACGTCCATTGTTCTGGGCTCTATTGAGATAGTCACTATCGTCGACCCTTGATTCTGGTTCATTGGGGGATTCTGAGTTAGTGGCGGATTTTGGTTCAACAGGGGGTTCATAGGTTGATTCATAGTCTGATTATGGATTGGAACTTGATTATGGGTCTACAACTAGTTATGGTTTTGTAGCTGATTATGAGTCTGGACCTGCTCTAGGCTTTGCAACTGAGGAACGTTCCCATCCTGCCATCTTGCGATTAGCTGTGGGCAGTTTTCGATAACATGATCGATCACCATCCAATATATACATGATCATTGCAAGTGTGGGAATTCTCTCTAATAGTTCCCAAATACCCCAGAATTATAATACTATACTGATCCACGACCTCGTCCTCCTCCTCATCGAAAGCCTCCTCCTCTTCCTTAGAATCCTCCGCGAAATCCTCCTTGTTGTTGATACTGTGGCTAAGCCATCTGTTCCAGCCAGGGATTCAGCTATTATTGAACATACTATGCATCTTTAACATATTGTGGCTACGGCTGAGGAATCATCATTTGATTGTACAGTGGAAGTGGCACAAATTGTGGTTGTGGTGTGAACTTTGGCTGCGTTTGCAATGGTAAGAATTGCATTTACGGCAGTGGTGTATACTATGGTTGAGGTCGAGAGTTTTCCATATGAGGCTGCATCTACACTTGCTGTACTATGCAATGCTATTCTCCCTTCACAAATTATGAATCATATGTTCTCTTCTGCAGTAGATCATATGCACGACAGTGTTTGTCTTCATGTCCCACTGATTTACAAAAGGACCGCCATAGGTTGGTTGGTTTTGATACTATCTTCTGCATGTAGCTACACTCTTCGTGCCAGTGCCCATAAAATTGACATATGCTACACCATGGTACACTGCTGCAACTTAATGGATTCAACGCTCCTGAAACCAGATAATTTCAGAAATTGGGGAAGTTATCTTTGGTGTGTCCATTTGCGTGACACCGAGTGCACCAAAGATTGTTGTGATCTTATTTTTCCTTCTTGATGTATTGTAACTGAAGCATTAAATTTTCCAGTTGTGCCTGGACTTGATTCATGCCAACTGCATTCTCCCCCACAAGTGGAGCTTCCAACTTCATCGCAATCTCCAGATCCTCGCTCTTTGTCGCGATCTTCTGCTGCATCAATGGTTTTTGGATATGAGGTACCAAGGCTGCGATAAACCACTCCTTATGCTGAATGTCACTCATATCAAAGCTGACTCATGCCATCGATGTCTTAAACCTTTGGTTGAAGTCCCACATAGTCTAATTCAGAAACTGCTTGATCTCTTTCAACTCAGTAATGTATTGTACCTCTGATTTAGGCTTCCAGAATTCTTTGATCAGTCCCCTCCGAACCTCATCCAATTTTTTTGCAGGGGTCCCCGTAGGAACCTATATAAATTTCATGTACCAATCTAGCACACGACTTTGCAGAGTAGTCACTAGTTGTGTGTTCTTGACATCGTCATCCGTGGCTTGTCTAACAGTCCATACTGCTTCACAGAGAAACCAGTACTGCTCGGGATCATCAATCCCATTCCCGTGGAAGATAGGTAACTTTCTGTCATCGCTCTCCATCCGAGTCCTTCTTCCTACAGATGCTGACCTACTGCTAGACTGTTGTTGGCATGCCAGGCAAGTTGATGTAGAATTTGTGGTTCTCCTTGAGTTTCAAGTGGTGCACAGAGATGTGGGAAGTGCTGCTAGGGTTTGATCTTACCATTGTCCCGGGCGTAGTCTGGGTCTAGTCATCCTCTTCGTCACTGTAGGGTCAATTCATCCTATGTGATTGTCCTTCATGGTTTTTTATTTCAATCACAGAAGGACCTTCCCCTGTCCTCTACCTCTTCTCTTATCAAAACCTTGCTCCTCCCCTTGTACAACCACTTTATTCCTCAGCTTCCCTCACATTCTCGTCGAAACTTGCACCCATATACCCCTTACCTTCCCATTCGTCTTCCCCCTTTAGTCACGGTATCCACTACCTCTTCACACCATAGTTCTACTACTCTAGGTGCATTTGCAATATACCCTTTTCGCAGATAAGCATTTCAATTAACAATTGTAGAGATAATAAGAACTTACCTCTGGGCCCATTGAAAAAATTCCCTTTCTGCTTCACTGTAAGACTTGGTAGTGTTGACTGCGAACTCAGTGATATATCCTTCTAGGATACTATCCATCCATACTGCAATAGATCGTGACGCTCTGTTGTCATTTTCTTGTAGTTCTTGGATCAATTCCGAGGTCCAAGATGTTGGTTCTCCTCCTTGGAAATTTTTCTTCTTGTATGTAAACTAATCCAACCACTCGTACAATATAATGGGAAAACCACAGAAGAAATACTCGTGAGGACTGTCAAGTATGTAATTCTCCAACCACTTTTCTGTTGTCAATCTAAGGTTCTGACTTTCTGCTTCAGCAAATTCCCGCAACCTCTGATCTAACCAATCTTGGATTTTTGGTCGCGTCGGATGCCACATCCCCTCCTCTCAGTCGCAACAAGGTCTCGGTAACGAAACCATTTGTTGGCTCAACCCTTCACTAACAAACCCCAGTCGACAAGGGTGCCACTCTGTCAACACTCGACTCACCGTGATCTCCCTGAGCATCAACCTAGACAGGTTTCACCCTGTCTAGCAACACCCGCAGAGCGGCTGAGGTCTCAGCCAAGATGTTCAAGGGATGGCTGACGAAACCAAGTTTTCGTAGAATATAGGAGGATTAGGGCATTGATGATTCATCAGCGTAGAAACCAGAACATATCGAATTCTTTAACAAAACCGTTCATCATTGCACATCGTTCATTCATAGTTGTAACAGATCTACCAGTGCAAAACAACATTCATAAACAGTAAACATCGCATCATAGATCCATATTTCAGAGTCACTTAGCATGTATTGTTAATTTTGCAGAAACAAAAAGACAGAAAAAGAGAAGATAACAACGATTTAGGTCAACATCTATCTTATCATATTACTTCTGCACAACCAAAGATAAAAAAAGATAATAATTTATCTCTTCATTCAGACCAAAAACATACCCCAAAAAAATTCTATGATTTACTTGATCTCTATCACGGTCATATATGAATCTATCTTTTCATTCACAATTCTTCTTTCTTTATATAGGCTTGCACCTTTACATTCACAGTCCACTTCTAAGTAAATCCTAACTGATTTAACTGACTATTGACCAATATCCACAAAAAGTGGTCAACAAGTACAAAAAGTGACACAAAATAATCAAAAGTAGTCTATC
>LPNX010742864.1:459993-492298 GCA_001517045.1 Pseudotsuga menziesii
GTTTTCAAAGTTGTTTTGTTAGATGGTAACTCTTAAAAAAATTCTAGAACGAAAAACATTGGCATTATCTTTAAAGTTTCCAATAGCTCTTATTATAAGATGTTAACTATAAAAACAAATAAACTTATTATAAGATATTAACTATAAAAATAAAAATAAAAATTGGACCAAAAACATGTTTAGATTTACTTGCCACTTTAAAAAATTATGAAGCATTTGCCATGTAGTCAACTAAATTCCTTCGCATCAAATTATTGGTTTACAAATTAAGTCATGTAATACTTAGAAACATAGGACACTTCGCTTTGAAAACACAAGTTACTTTGTTTTAAATTTTTTATTAATAAATATGATAAGTTGTTGCTTGTCATCTGGATGCAGACACTCTTTAAAAAACCTGCAAACCAGCATGAATATTCACCCGTAGAACGTTATATTGCTGTTATCTTGCAAAACGCCGGCTCATTCACAAAGACAAGTAAACTCATTTTGGATCTTTAATTTGAAGGACTTACTTAATAACTAATTAATTGATATACACATAGAAATATAAACAATGACAGTTACAAGAAGTAACAAGTAATGCAACAACCTATAAACAACAAGTAATCTCACATAGAAATATAAGTACCATGGAAATAAGTAATACATTATTTCAAGTTTGAATGTTTCATAATTTCTTTAACTTTTAGCTTTAAACTATATACAATATCACAATAAAATATTTCTAAGAGGCAGGTATAAGCAGCCTTGTTGCTATTTTACTAACCCACCCCAAAATACATTGAAACAATTAAATTATTTAAATATCATGATACAAAGAAGATCAAGAATAAAAATAATTTTATTTTAACTTTCCCAATGAGAAATAGCTTTACTTGGCCTTATAACTTAATTTATTTTGAAGACTTTATTTTTTTTATTTTAATTAATTTATTTTTTTAATAAAAATTATTAATCTTAAATAACATTATTATCATTAAAAGTATTTTTTTAAATAATACAATAGTAAATCCTTAATAAATCTTTAATAATAATTTATGTAAAAAATAAATATACATTGATTATGATTAATTGACATATCATAGAATTCAAAAGTTTAAATTTTTTTTTAATTGTTATGTCAATTTATATTTGGTATAAATACTTCTTAATAAATAATTTTAAATTTTTATCAAAATATTTTTCATAAATAGTTGTCGATGCCACATCAGATAGTTGTTTCGACAGCCGATACGGAGCGGCAGAAAACTGAAGTGATAAGACTACCGATGATTGGCGATGATTAAAGGATTGGATCGTCGATGATTAGTTGCTGACATAGCCACAACGTCGAAGAATAGATAGCGAAGGCACCAATACGTTGACAAATAATAGAAGATGTTTGAGCCGATGAATCGGCGAAAAGAAGGAATTTCGAAAAAATTTTCTAAGTATGGGAATCGTCGGGCGTTGGCGAAACTTAGTGGATGTGGGAGACGCAGTTTCAGTGAAGATCAGCTAAAGGCCGCTGAAACGCCGGCCCAACTTAGTCGAAGAAACACCTGATATTGAATTTCGGTGTCGGTGAAGAGTAGTTGTGCGGATCGACGAAAATTAGATGAAGGAACCACCGAAACGTCATCGCCATCGGAAGAATTTAGTTGATGAAAGAGCTGACAAGCGGCAAGAAAAAGAAAATTTTTGGAAAAATTATGCTAAGTATCGGACCCTCGGCTCATCGAGGAACTTAGTCTGATGAAGCTCTGACAAGACCATCGGCAATCGGTGACGATTAGTTGATTGGATCGTCGATGATTAGTTGAGGGAGTAGCCGCAGTGTCGACAGGAAATAGTTAATGAAACAACCGATGGAGTGTTGCAGGAAGAAGAAAAAGAAAATTTTCGTCGAGATTTTTCTAAGTGTTGGAAACCATTGGCGATCGGTGGAAGTTAGTTAATGAGACCACCGATGGACACCGATCGAAAAAATTTAAGGGTTGTGAAACCGTTGTTGCGGATGTCTATGAGACTAACCGTCTGATGCCACAACTGGATGTTGCTTTGACCACCGATGCTCCAGTAGATAGTCGCTCCGACCGCTGATTGGAAAACCTTAGTTGTTGAAGCTGCCGACACCACGGATCCATTCAATGTTGGATCACCGAAACGTAGTGGTTAAACCATCTGACGTCGTAGTTTCTAGTCCTTTCGACCGCTGACAGAGTTATGGCCGCAGAAACTCCAGAAAGTTCATTGGTCGTCGTTGCAGAAGCCTAGAGAACTAGTCGCCCAACGGGTAGAGGACCCGATCACCGACGCGGTAGTACTTAGAGGATCTGATCGTCGATAAAGGTTTTTGCAGTACTTATAAAGGGCTCGAAAGCTTAGATGGTTGTAGATCCTAAACAACAGAAGACGTTAGTTGTTTGACCGCCGATGAACAGTCCTTGGCATCACCGATGCAGTGCAAGGATTAATGGTTCTAATCGCCGATAAAGTTCAGAAGGTTAGATGACTATGGACCCAATATAGCGGAGGAAACTAGACGAACATACTGCCGATGAGCAGCGGGGAAAATTAGTGGTTCTGGCCGCCGAAACGTCGAAACATTAGTTGGGATGAGACCCGATCGTGTACAAAGAAATTTGGGTTTTTCTAAGTGGATTTTTCAAGCAGTTTTCGACTGTTTTTTAGTGGATTTTTCAGCAGACTGTCAGTAGATTATAGGTATGAACAAGAAAGGAATTTTTGTGTGTTTAAGCAAAACTGTTAAATATATTTTTTTCTCCAGGAGAAGGTAAGTAGTTCTGGTTTATATCAATATGTATGCATCTAACAGTTTTCTATTTAACATGTTTTCAGAATCATAGTTACCTTCAAGGGCAGTATTTCAGAAATTGCAATTTGATAAGAAAGTGGTGGTTCAGTTATGAGAACCCATGATGGATATGATGCTCAGGATTCTTACGACCATGCAGAAGATGCCATGAGATAAAATGTCCGCAATGGAAATGATGACATAGAGTCTAATGGAAGGAGATTCCAAGAGACACCGTTAGATGTTGCAGCCACCATGAGAAGCTTGATTAAGGCTCAAGAAGAGCAACATCAGTTGAATGCTTCCATGTTGCATAGTTTGGCAGACTTGCAAAGAAAGATAGACTCTAGATGAGGTATAGGAAGACTGGAAGGCAATAAGAGTAGCACTAGGAGAAGGAGAAGGACTTCTAGCAGATCATCTGACTCTGAAGAATCCAGCAGGGATACAAGTTCATCTTCTCGTCAAAAGGAAAAGAAGAAGACACCATAGGGATCGCTATCGGGATGAATTTAAGAAATCCAAACCTCCTACATTTGATGGTGAGGTAAATACTGGACAAGAAGCTGAATCTTGGCTTCTTGGGATAAAGAAGTACTTTCAAGTGCAGGACTATTCAGGAAACATGAAGGCAAGAGTTTCCATATTCAATCTGAATGGAAGAGCATCCATTTGGTGGGAACACTTCAAGCAAGTAAAGAGAATAAATGAAAGGAAACTGAAGTGGAAATAGTTCAAGAAGTATTTCAAGCAGAAATACCTCTCTGATAGATATTGCGATGATAAGATTAAGGAGTTCCATGAGCTGAGATTGGGACAGCAGACCATGGATGAATATGGAAATAAGTTCTTGGAATTGTTGAGGTATGTTCAGTACATCAGAGATGAAAAAGTGAAGGTCCGGTGGTTTCTGAGTGGACTGCCTCAGTCTTACAAAGATAGAATTGAGTTTTATGAACCGAGAACTCTTGAAGAAGCCATAAGGAAGGCTAAGTATTGCTATGAGCAAATCAAGGGTAAACCTGACTACCATAAGGCCTAGAAGGACAAGAAGAATGAGAAGTTTGACCAAAGAAAGAAAGGTTCCAAAACTTCTAGATTCAGGAATCAGCAGGAGAAACCATCCCAAGCTATGAGTAATCCAATGGGAATGACAGGTGGAAAGCCTAAAGAACCACAACAAAAAAAGAAATGTGAAGGACCCCACTTGCGCAGATATTGTCCACTTGAGAATGAAAGTGCAAGGCCAGCTTATAACATTCAGGAAGTAGAAACAGTGGGTCAAGTAGCAAGGGTAGCCCCTAGAATTTATGCAGCACTGGAGGACCACCAAGTAGATCACCAGTCAACTGTGGTTGAAGTTGCAGGTAAGATTGTTGAACAATCTATTTCTATTTTGATTGACCTTGGTTCTACTCATAGTTACATTACTCCTAGAGTAGTGGAGATTTTTTCTTTTAAGAATGTAAAGCATAGAAAATCTTGGTTAGTTCAGCTAGCCACTGGAACTAAGAGAAAGGTCAGTGAAGTAGTGGAGAAATGTCCATTGATTATGAATGGATTGATCAATTATGTAGATCTGAATGTTCTATCGCTTGGTTCCTATGTTGTTCTCATTGGAATGGATTGGTTAGAAGCTCACAGAGTAAAGCTTGATTGTTATAACAAGACTTTTGAATGCACAGATGAAGAAGGAAACACAGTAGTTATGAAGGGTATTCCAAAGGTAATTTCAGTAAGACAGGTTTCAACAATGCAGTTGAAGAAGTTCTGTAGGAAAGGTTTCCAGTTGTATGAAACTCATATTTTGGAGACAAAAGGAGATGAAACTCCTATATTGGAGGGCTATCAGGTGCTACAAGAATTCAAGGATGTGTTTCTTGACAAGATTCCAGGGCTTCCTCCAAAGAGGGACATTGATTTCACAATTGAACTTGTGCTAGGAGTAGCACCAGTGTCCAAAACACCCTACAGGATGAGTACACTGGAGATGCTAGAGTTGAAGATGCAACTGCAAGAGTTGTTGGAAAGGAAGTATATCTTGCCGAGTGTGTCTCCTTGGGGAGCACCGGTTCTGTTTGTGAAGAATAAAGATGGTACACTCAGGTTATGTATTGATTACAGACAGTTGAACAAGGTTACTGTGAAGAATAAATATCCTTTGCCTAGGATTGATGACCTCTTTGATCAAATGAGAGGAGCAAGGGTATTTTCCAAGATTGACTTGAGGTCTAGTTACAATCAGGTGAGAGTGAAGGATGAAGACATTCATAAGACAGCCTTCAGGGTGAGTTATGGACATTATGAGTTTGTAGTGGTACCATTTGGTCTCACAAATGCACCAACTACATTTATGTGCCTTATGAACAACGTCTTCAGCAAGTATTTGGACAAGTTTGTTCTTGTTTTCCTTGATGACATTCTTGTTTATTATAAGAATGAGGAAGAACATGAAGAGCATTTGAGATTGACATTGCAATTTCTTGGGGAGCATCAAATGTATGCAAAACTGAGCAAGTGTGACTTCTATAGAGATAGAATTCAGTATTTGGGTCACATTATCTCAGAAGAGGGTATATCAGTAGACCCTGAGAAGATTGAAGCCATTATGAATTGGCCTACTCCAAGAAATGTGACGGATGTAAGATCTTTTATGGGACTTGCAGGATACTACAAGAGATTCATTGAGGGATTTTCCAAGGTTGCACATGCCATCACTTCTTTGCAAAAGAAGGGGGAAAATTCGAATGGACTCCAAAGTGTGAAGAAAGCTTCCAGAAGTTGAAGAATCTTCTCACCAGTGCACCCGTATTGAAAGTTGCAGATCCAGAGAAAGATTTTGTGGTATGTACCGATGCATGTGGACAAGGGCTTGGAGGTGTCCTTATGCAGAACAACCACGTGATATGTTATGATTCAAGAAAGCTGAAGGAGCATGAGAAGAACTATGCCACTCATGATATCGAGCTTGCAGCCATATTACATGCTCTCAAGATGTGGAGGAATTACTTGATGGGTAGAATATTTGAACTCAGAACAAACCACTGTGGATTGAAGTATTTATTTGATCAGCCTACTCTGAATGCTAGGAAAGCAAGATGGCTAGAATTTTTATGTGATTTTGATTTCAAAATCAAGCACATAAAAGGAAAGGAGAATAAGGTAGCTAATGCGCTCAGTAGGAAGGTACATGAAAAGCATGTGGCATCTCTTAGTATTTTCCAATCAAATCTAAGGCAGCATATTATTAATCGTGTTGCTAGAGATGAATTGTATGAGCAGGTAAAATAAAAATTGCAACAACAAAATCTTGAGAAGAGATATGAGGGATATAAATTGGAAGAAGATGGACTTCTCACTTATAAAGGTAGAATTTATATTCCAAATGTAGCACATTTGAGGAGATTTGTTATGGATGAAACCCATCAAGCTCCATATCCTGGTCACCTAGGATATCAGAGGACAATTGCTACAGCTAGAAATCAGTACTTTTGGCTAGGAATGAAAAAAGACATGGTTGAATACATTTCAAGGTGCATGAAATGTCAAAAGGTTGTTGATAAAATTGTCATTGATGCCAACATGGACTTGCAGTGGCCCTATAGGATGTCATTGATGCCACCACCTTGCTGAAGATGTTGAAGACCCTACTGATGATGCTGAAGACCTTGAAGATGGTCCTGAAGCCTTGATGGATGTTGGAGAAGCCCTCACTTGGTGGTTTGATGATCCCTGCATTTTTGAAGGTTTATGGGGTCTTAGAACCCTTGGAGATGTTCCTAGGACATGAGGAAGACTTGGTACCTACTTATATAGTGGTGTGATGACACTTGGACACTTGCTTGCATGCTTGCCCTTGATAAGGTCCTTGGAGGTGGGAATATGACCTTTTTGCATATGGTCATTTGTCCTTGGTCCTTGATAAAGCCATGGGGGCTTGTGGTGACCTAAGTTGGTTATGGACAAAGGTGGAGCATACCTTAGACCTTGAAGATGATAACAACTTATTTGAAGAAGCCCATGTAAGAACACCCTTGATTATGGTAAGAAAGGGTTTGTGTGTGACAAATAAAAACTCAAAATATATAACAACTCCCAAGCAAGTCGGCTCCATTTAATATTAAAAACATCAATTTTTTTTTGGTATGTTGCCCAATAAAAATATATTAGAAGTCGGCTCATATTTAAAATTAAAATATTTTTTATATAGCAGGTCGGCCCCAAAATGAGGTGAAAAATTAATATAAATACCCCTCACAAGTCTTCATTTTTGCAAAGGAAAATTTGGTGGAGCTCTGTGATTTTTTACTGAGGCAGCCGTAGAATAGCAGGAGCAGGGAAATTCATGGGAGCAGTATGAAATGTTTTCTAGGGAAATTTCGGTGGAACAGCAGCCCGAATTGTAGATGAAGCAACAGACACAGTCCGAGTTTCTTCCAAGGGCATCCATTGTGGCAGCTTGATAAACAGTCTGAGTTTTTTTTTTGGTTAGGGTTTTACACAGACATGCACATCTTGTTCAAGCATTGACAATCCAAAGTATGAGTTTTGGCATGCATTGTTTCCTGGTTAGGGTTTTACACAGACAGTCTTTGAAGTCTTCCTCATCTTGATGATGTTATTGTAGACAACGTTATCTTGATGGTCTGATAGTTAATGATATTTATCATGACATTGATATATGATCAATATTGAGAGTTGACCATGGTGTGGGCAGAGATGTGACAATTAGATTATTATGCCCTAGTTCCAGTTATACAAATAGTAATACATGCTTGATCAGTAAACAACAGGCATTTGAAGACAGTCTTAGTTGAAAATATTTGTAAGTAGCTTGGGTTTTGGAGGCTATTCCACACACCTAAATAGTCTGAGGTTTGTGGATTCTAGGGTTCTCTCCACATACACGCTCAAACCGAGTTTTTGATATGTTCTTTGGGACTAACCAGCATATGGAACTATTTTTTTTGTAGCTCTCTTCCATAGTATATCAGTTTGAATTTTACAGCAGTTCATTATGAACTTGTTTAGGGTTTACCAGCACAAGTTCACCAGGTAAGAAGAAAATTTCGGATAGCTTGAATATTGGGCTGTACGAGAACAATATTGGCATCATTCATTTGTCCAAATGAATTATCGAAACAGACCTTGATTGTAAATTAAAGAGAGTATTGGCTATGACTGTCATATGGTTGATTATATGTGATGCTATGAATAGACTTTGTGCATGCTTCTTGAGAAGATAGTTGAGCATGGTAAATTTGAAGAGACTGATCCTATCATCTATAACTGAATTGAACACCTTATGCATATCTACTTATTATGTTGGAATTGTAGAGCAGCTTTGAAGTCTAGAGTGTTAAACAGTGTGTGGACAAAGACGACTTATCATAAGCAAATTGATTGTGGAAGAAAACTCAGGCTACAGACCTAAGGTAAAGACTGGTCAGTTCTACAATGGTGTGGTAGAATACACTCTAAGTGGCAGAGCATACTCATGTTGAGACGAGGCAAGGTTGTAGAGTAGAAGTTTCTCATTGCTAAATACAAGCCTGAAAGTATGCACAGAGAATGACCTTGTTGCAAAAACTTGATGACAGTGACACCTACAGAAGAATGATTTGACAGAGTGACAAAAGTGGACAACTTGTTGCACACCTTATTATATTAAATATGCTTCAGTTGGTAGCCTTTATTTAAATACTACAGGAAACCACAGTATTCCATCATCTGATCTCTAGTATGTGTTAGAGATATCTCTGAATTTCAGTATATAGAGGGCAGAACAATGATGATGTGTTGATCACTGACAAGGAGTAATTGTGAGCCTGTGATCTGAGGTTGAGGACAGTGACAGGGATGTAATTAACAGGGTGATAAGGCAGCCTCAATCTTCACACCTAAAACAGTATGGTTTTGATAGTGCTTAACCTGCTGAAGAGATGATAGTGTTTTCTTGAACAACGTACAAGAGTATGAAAAGTATGATATACAAGGTATGTGTAATGCTGAGTGTTCTACTAGTGTGATACAATAATGAAGAATTCAGTGACATGTATACAGTATATATAGTGAAGTATCCTGGAGTGTATAAATAGTAATGACGCATTTCTATGTACTGTGATGATGATGACATATACTCTATACTGATATATGATGCACATCGTGCATATAATGTTGATGATGAACACTCCATGCACATAATGATGATGATGAATGCTTTGTACAAGGTGCATGATGTTGTTGAGTGTACAAGTTATGAATAGGAATGCATGTATAGTGAGTAAGTGGCATCTATGCAGTGAGCATACAATGATGTAGACAATGGCCTTGATGCTGATAATGTTGCACACTTGATGAATACTTTCTAACACTCTTGTTAAAGACATGAGAATACCTAGATGAACAAATTCATTGCTGACTTGTTTACTTGTAACATCTACAAAAGCATATCATGTTGTTGTTGATAAAGATGATGCATGAGAGTAGATATTTGTAGCAAGTTGTATGATAACTTGACAGTGACCGACAGATTGATGACATGTTCAGACAGTCCTATATGACAGTGATGATTAGTGATAGCAGCAGTGTCTCTGATGCACTTGAGCAGCAGAGGTTGACAAGCATAGAATAACCAGAGATGATGAGCAGACTTTGATGACTTGGCAGCATTGAAGAGCAGATGAATAGTGAAGATTGAGAAGTGGTTGCAGTAGTATTGATGACAGTGTTGAGCAGATATTCAGCAGTATTGACCAGCAGGATTCCTGACATGATTGATGAGCAGATGAGCATGAGCTGAGACAGTTGACCGCAGATTAAAGAGACAAGTGACTGATGAGTTGATGTAATAGTAAGCTTTAATTGTAAATGCAAGCTTGTCTTTCTTTTGAGGTTAGGATACCTCAAACCCTTCTTAGCAGGGTCTAAGAAAACCAGGCAGGGTCCTGGATATAGAGTAGGGGCTCTATGTATCAGTAGGTGCTGATTTTTCCTAACGGTTTTAGCCAAACCAAAACTAATATAAAAAGATTACAAATTTATATGGTATGGTGTTCTTCTGTGTTATGGTTCTTGATGATTTAAATGCTATGATATGTGAATGATGAAGTTTATGAAATGATTATGAGATTGATAGAATAATTGAATGATGATTTGGTAGTTAAGTGTAGCAAGCAAAGAAAATTTTTTAAATTGCTTTACACTGATTCACCCCCCCTCTCAGTGTCTAACAATTGGTATCAGAGCCGCCCTTCGTCACAAGCCTAGCAAGCTTGAAGGAGATCCTTAGACACAATGGAGGAAAAGAAAGAGTCATCAAGCAATGACATGCCTGTACTTGATGTTGCATATTATTTCAGTTGTAGGATCAAAATGAAGGCTTATTTGAAGAAGTTTGGTATTTGGGAAATTGTCATCAATCCACCCGCTCCATCAAACAAGAAAGGAAAACCAGCTGCACAGAAGGAAGCGAAGAAGGACAACACTACAGCCTTGAAGTTCCTCATGGATGGACTTCCCAGCTCAGTGAAAGAAAGTGTAGGAGAGTACACTTCGGCAAAAGACCTATGGTTCAAGCTGGAGAGTGAGTATCAGAAGGCAAGACCAAAACCTGAAAAGACAGATCAGAAATCAGAAGACAAGCCCCCAGAAGAGCTAAATCAAGAAGAAGATAAACAAAAAGAGGACTCTAGTAAATGTATGGACTCTTGTGATTATAATGATAGCTTGTGTGATGAAATTGAGAAGGTTCTTGCAGAAGATGATGAAAGGCTATCAAAGAATGCACATCAGATACATCTCACGTTGCTAAATATTGATCTTAGAGCCAATTGGTTCCTAAACATAGTAAATATGAACCAGAGTGATTTCACGAAGTTCAAAAAGGAAATCTTGGACTCCTTGAATGAATATCAGTAGAATACCATGTCAATGAAAGTGTTGCTTCTAAAGCTCAAAGACAAGGACAAAGAGTTGCGAAATCAAATGAAAGACAAGGATGCTGAAGTTGAACAATTAAAGATTGAATTGATCAGTCAAAAGGAAGAATCGAAAAATCCTGCTCAAGAGCTTGAAGAAACTAGAAAGGTCAATCATGATCTGAAGACTCAGCTGGAGGAAGCCAAGAGGAAAGAAGAAATCCTGAAGAGTCAGCTAGAAGAAAAGGAGGAGATAGTCCAGAAGCTGGAATTGGAGGTAGTTGGTCTCAGGAAGAAAGTTAAGAAGAACGAAGCCTTGGTCAAGCTCCAGGATAGTTCAATTGTCCCAGATAAGATCTTAGATTGCCAAAGATCTCCACTCGACAAAACTGGTCTGGGTTACAAGAAGAACAAAGAAAAATCTGAAGATGACACTTGGTCCTTGAAGACTCCAGAAGCAGGTCCATCAACGTCCAAAGCTACTCCCCAGGCACCTGCACATGACAACAAGGAGTGTGGAAGTTCAAAGATGAAACAAGGAGTTAGGTCTATTCCTCAAAGCAACTTCATTAAAGAAACAACTCCAAGACCCAGTTATGACAGTGGCTTCAATGGTTATTGTTATTTTTGTTCTAACTTTGGTCATAAGGCTATAGATTGTAGGTTCTATGGAAGAAGAAGGGCTGGAAGCCCCAATGTCTCAGTTAGATGTTGGACATGTAAACAAGTCGGACATGTTTCTACCACATGTCACGCATTGAGATGCTACACCTGCAGTGGGTTTGGACACAAAGCCCATGAATGTGCCATTCAAAGAAGTCAAGCAAGAAGAAGTACTCCATACACATCAACAAGAAGATTTGAAGATCAGAAGACAAATGTTTACAGTCAAGGACACTCTCAAGCATGGAGAAATGAAGTTGATCAAAGAAGTGTTGGAATCTCCAGCAACTCAGTCAGATGCTGGTCATGCAACAATGTTGGTCACATTGTTGTACAATGTTTTACGATGAGGTGATATAGCTGCAGTGGCCTTGGGCACAAAGCTCAATATTGTTGGAGTACACGAAAACAATCCTTGAGAAGTTACCTAGACAGCTCATCAAGGAAAGCCAGTGCAAATGAAGGAACAAGTGCTCAAAGGACAGATGCCAAGAAGCAAGTATGGATGAGGAAGACATAACAGTTGCAGATAGGAGAGGTTGATCAGAGCAGGGAAGATGGCTACCATACGGTAAGCCAAGTGTAAGGTCTCTCAAATAACTTAACACACCTTGAGTTCATGAGGCTGGAGAATGAACTCAAAGGAGAAAAGATGGTTAATCCAGGCATAGAGGCAGGTCCAAGGATCGTGCATATCGTCAGGGGGAGAAAATATCAGTGAGCAGTCAGCAGTGATCAGAGATCTCAGACTCAGGTATGTGGACACCCTTTTCCATTGATGCCAAAGGGGGAGAGATGAAGACAAAGGGAGAGATGCAGACAAAATGGGAGCATGAGTTGTTGTCATCAATGAAAAAGGGGGAGATTGTTGATGAAATTGTCATTGATGCCAACATGTACTTGCAGTGGCCCTACAGGATGTCATTGATTCCACCACCTTGCTGAAGATGTTGAAGACCCTGAAGATGGTCCTGAAGCCTTGATGGATGTTGGAGAATCCCTCACTTGGTGGTTTGATGGTCCCTGCAGTTTTGAAGGTTTATGGGGTCTTATAACCCTTGGAGATGTTCCTAGGACATGAGGAAGACTTGGTACCTACTTATATAGTGGTGTGATGACACTTGGACACTTGCTTGCATGCTTTCCCTTGATAAGGTCCTTGGAGGTGGGCATATGACCTTTTTGCACATTGTCATTTGTCCTTGGTCCTTGATAAAGCCCTTGAGGCTTGTGGTGACCTAAGTTGGTTATGGACAAAGGTGGAGCATACCCTAAGACCTTGAAGATGATAACAACTTATTTGAAGAAGCCCATGTAAGAACACCCTTGATTATGGTAAGAAAGGGTTTGTGTGTGACAAATAAAAAATCAAAATATATAGCAGTTCCCAAGCAAGTCAGCTCCATTTAATATTAAAAACATCAATTTTTTTTGGTATGTCGGCCTAATAAAAATATATTAGAATTCAGCTCATATTTAAAATTAAAATATTTTTTATATAGCAGGTCGGCCCCAAAATGAGGTGAAAAATTAATATAAATACCCCTCGCAAGTCTTCATTTTTGCAAAAGAAAATTCGGTGGAGCTCTGTGATTTTTAACTAAGGAAGCCACAGAATAGCAGGAGCAGGGAAATTCGTGCAAGCAGTCTGAAATGTTTTCTAGGGAAATTTCGGTGGAGCAGTAGCCCGAATTGTAGATGAAGCAATAGACACAGTCTGAGTTTGTTCCAAGGGCATCCACTATGGCAGCTTGATAAACAGTCTGAGTGTTTTTTTTTGTTAGGGTTTTACACAGAAATGCACATCTTGTTCAAGCATTGACAATCCAAAGCATGAGTTTTGGCATGCATTGTTTCTTGGTTAGGGTTTTACACAGACAGTCTTTGAAGTCTTCCTCATCTTGATGATGTTATGACAGACAACGTTATCTTGATGGTCTGATAGTTAATGATATTTATCATGACATTGATATATGATCAATATTGAGAGTTGACCATGGTGTGGGCAGAGATGTGACAATTAGATTATTATGCCCTAGTTCCAGTTATACAAACAATAATACATGCTTGATCAGTAAACAACAGGCATTTGAAGACAGTATTAGTTGAAAATATTTGTAAGTAGCCTAGGTTTTGGAGGCTCTTCCACACACATAAACAGTCTGAGGTTTGTGGATTCTAGGGTTCTCTCCACATACACACTCAGACCGAGTTTTTGATATGTTCTTTGGGACTAACCAGCATATGGAACTGTTTTTTTTTGTAGCTCTCTTCCACAGTATATCAGTGTGAATTTTATAGCATTTCATTATGAACTTGTTCAGGGTTTACCAACACAATTTCACCAGGTAAGAAGAAAATTTTGGATAGATTGAATATTGGGCTGTACGAGAACAATATTGGCATCATTCATTTCTCCAAATGAATTATCCAAATAGACCTTGATTGTAAATTAAAGAGGGTATTGGTTATGACTGTCATATGGTTGATTATATGTGTTGCTATGAACAGACTTTGTGCATGCTTCTTGAGTAGATAGTTGAGCATGGTAAATTTGAAGAGACTGAGCCTATCATCTGTAACTGAATTGAACACCTTATGCATATCTACTTATTATGTTGGAATTGTAGAGTAGCTTTGAAGTCTAGACTGTTGAGCAGTGTGTGGACAAAGACGACTTATCATAAGCAAATTGACTGTGGAAGAAAACTCGGGCTACAGACCTAAGGTAAAGACTGGTCAGTTCTACGATGGTGTGGTAGAAAACACTCTAAGTGGCAGAGCATACTCATGTTGAGACGAGGCAAGGTTGTAGAGTAGAATTTTCTCATTGCTGAATACAAGCCTGAAACTATGCACAGAGAATGACCTTGTTGCAGAAACTTGATGACAGTGACACCTACAGAAGAATGATTTGACAGAGTGAGAAAAGTGGACAACTTGTTGCATACCTTATCATATTAAATATGCTTCAGTTGGTAGCCTTTATTTAAATACTATAGGCAACCATAGTATTCCATCATCTGATCTCTAGTATGTGTTAGAGATATCTCTGAAGTTCAGTATATAGAGGGGAGAACAATGATGATGTGTTGATCACTGACAAGGAGAAATTGTGAGCCTGTGATGCGAGGTTGAGGACAATGACAGGGATGTAATTGACAGGGTGATAAGGCAGCCTCAATATTCACACCTAAAACAGTCTGGTTTTGACAGTGCTTAACCTCCTGAAGAGATGACAGTGTTTTCTTGAACAACGTGCAAGAGTATGAACAGTATGCTATACAAGGTATGTGTAATGCTGAGTGTTATACTACTGTGATACAGTAATGAAGAATTCAGTGACATGTATACAGTATATATAGTGAAGTATCCTGGAGTGTATAAACAGGAATGACGCATTTCTATGTACTCTGATGATGATGACATATACTCTATACTGATATATGATGCACACCGTGCATATAATGTTGATGATGAACACTCCATGCACATAATGATGATGATGAATGCTTTGTACAAGGTGCATGATGTTGTTGAGTGTACAAGTTATGAATAGGAATGCATGTACAGTGAGTAAGTGGCATCTATGCAGTGAGCATACAATGATGTAGACAATGGCCTTGATGCTGATAATGTTGCACACTTGATGCATACTTTCTGACACTCTTGTTAAAGACATGAGAATACCTAGATGAACAAATTCATTGATGACTTGTTTACTTGTAACATCTACAAAAGCATATCATGTTGCTGTTGATAAAGATGATGCATGAGAGCAGATATTTGTAGCAAGCTATATGATAACTTGACATTGACCAGCAGATTGATGACATGTTCAGATAGTCCTATATTACAGTGATGATTAGTGATAGTAGCAGTGTCTCTGATGCACTTGAGCAGCAGAGGTTGACAAGCATATAATAACCAGAGATGATGAGCAGTGATGAGCAGACTTTGATGACTTGGCAGCATTGAAGAGTAAATGAACAACGAAGATTGAGAAGTGGTTGCAGCAGTATTGATGAAATTGTTGAGTAGATATTCAGCAGTATTGACTAGCAGGATTCCTGACATGGTTGATGAGCAGATGAGCATGAGCTGAGACAGTTGACCGCAGATTAAAGAGACAAGTGACTGATGAGTGGATGTAAGAGTAAGCTTTAATTGTAAATGCAAGCTTGTCTTGCTTTTGAGGTTAGGATACCTCAAACCCTTCTTAGTAGGGTCTAAGAAAACCAGGAAGGGTCCTGGATGCAGAGTAGGTGCTCTATGTATCAGTAGGTGCTGATTTTGCCTAACGATTGTAGCCGAACCAAAACTAATATAAAAAGATTACAAATTTATATGGTGTGGTGTTCTTCTGTGTTATGGTTCTTGATGATTTAAATGCTATGATAAGTGAATGATGAAGTTTATGAAATGATTATGATATTGAGAGAATAATGGAATGATGATTTTGTAGTTAAGTGTAGCAAGCAAATAAAAGTTTTTAAATTGCTTTACACTGATTCACCCCCCCTCTCAGTGTCTAATACAAGTAAAGGTTGAGCATCAACATCCCACAGGTTTGTTGCAGCCTTTTCCAGTTCCATAATGGAAATGGGAAGTTATTTCCATGGATTTTATTACGGGATTTCCGATGACTTGAAGACAACATGATTCCATCATGGCTGTAGTAGACAAGTTGACAAAAGAAACATATTTTATATTGGTGAAGTCTGCGCACAAGACTGATGACATTGCAAAGATATTCATGAAGGAGATTTTCAAATTGCATGGATTGCCGAAGGCAATAGTTTCTGACAGAGATGTCAAGTTCACTTCCAAATTTTGGAAGGGATTGTTTGCAGATTTGGGTACAAAGCTAAACTTCAACATTGCATACCATCCTTAGATAGAGAGAGTTAATCAGACAGAGAGAGTTAATCAGGTGCTTGAAGATATGCTTCGCATGTATGTGATGGACAAACCAACCAAGTGGGAAGATTACTTACACTTGGTAGAGTTTTCTTACAATAATGGATAGCAGGCATCCTTGGGGATGAGTCCATATGAAGCTTTGTATGGAAGGAGGTGTAGGACACCAATGACTTGGGATAACCCAATGAACAGAGTTGTGCTTGGACCAGAGTTACTCAAGGAAATGGAGTAAGATGTTGTAAAGATCAGGAAGAATCTAAAAGCAACACATGATAGATAGAAGAGCTATGCAGATAAGCATAGGATGAACATAGAGTTCAGTGTTGGGGATCATGTTTACCTCAGAGTGAAAGCAAGGAAGAGTTCCTTGAAACTTGGAAGTTGTGCCAAGCTGTCACCTAGATATTGTGGGAAGTTTGAAGTGCTTGAAAGAGTAGGGCCTGTTGCATATAGACTTGCATTGCCTGATAGTACTAGAGCTCATAATGTTTTTCATGTTTCTTTTCTTAAGAAATATGTACATGATCCTAACCATGTGATAAATTGGGATGTGATTCAGGTGGAACCCGAGGGAGAGTTCCAAATTGAGCCAATGTGCATCCTCGAAAGGAAGGTCACAATGCTCCAGAACCAATCCATAGGGCAGGTAAAGGTGCAATGGGAGCAATACAGACCTGAATAGGCTACATGGGAGCTAGAGGATGCCATGCGATTGGCACATCCAGTTTTGTTCAATTCTGCGGAACACTGCGGCGATACCAGTGTAGCATTTTGTTCAAATTTTGTAAAGCACTGAGGAGAGTGCTATTAAAGGGGGAGGGGAATGTAACACCCCGGTTTTGACCCTGATGCATTAAATATACGTGATACATATATTGTAAATAATCATGGTGAGGAGCTAAAGGAAAAGGCCACGCCATCGATTTGGTTATGTTATGTTTCATATTGGAATTGTCACCGAAGGTATATTGGGACATACGACACGTATTAAATTATGGCATCATGTAAATGTGCATTTTAATTAATGAAACCCAACCAACTATGCTCACTATAACCAAATTGAGAAGGGGCATGATTTACTAAGGATAGGGGTGGGAATTGTTAAACCAAAGACCCATGGGGAAAAGCCATGTGTCAACCACTAAACTACTGTTAGTTGAGGGCAGTTATTTGCTGAGTAGTGGTGGGTGGCAGGCCTGTCCACACACACCCTCCTCAAGTTGGGTCGTTCCATTCATGTGGGGGAAAGGAAACCAATAGAAAACACTTCCACTCCCCCACTCTCGAAATTTTTTGGCTCACTCTCACGCAGATGGTCTTGGGGGGGGTTCACCCTTCTCATGCACCGGGATCATCATCATATTTCCTCACATAGGAGAATTTTCTCTTCACTGTCCAACTCACGCAGAGACATTGTTCGTTCCCATTTTTCCTCACTGATTGTTGTTATGTGGGTATGTTCTTCCTCCGGCCTATGTAGAGAATTGATGTTCCTTTCACATTATTGGACTGTGTATTGTCATGTCCTTCATCTCTGGATCGTGTGATGTGATTTTACTCACTGATCGCTAGCTGTGGTATCATCCACGTCTTGTTGACCGTGATTCCCTTTTTTTTAAAGTGGTATCTGCTGTACATTACCATTATTGAATCATTTGGCCACTATAGGGCCAAGAACAATTCGGGTTTTGTTTCCCCTGCTAAAGCTGAAATTGCTGGTTTTGCTGGATGCATGCAGTGGTTGGTCTTCAGACGATAATGGAGTGGTGATGAGGGCCTGATTTGCTTGACAAACCTGGTGTGTTTGGGAACCACACAGACAGAGCTAGAGGGTTGGATTTCTTCTCCATAACCCCTGAATAGCACTGGAAGGGAGGTCAGGGCCTGAGGGACAGCGTTGCAGAGAAAGGACTGATTTCCTTGTGTTGGGTGTGTGTGTGGGTGTTCTAGAAGTCAGGCTAGTTCTGGTGTAGGTGTCCTTAGCTCTTCAATGAGCTCACCATCTTAGCATTCAACATTTCCCAGCTCTTGGATGGCCTGATAAACCCAACTGTGTTGGCTTGGCTGATCTGATGTTGGCCTGATAAACCCAATTGAGTTGGCTTGGTTGAACTGTGTATTCCTGATGTTTTGTGTATCCTTGGCTATGTGTAAGATGTTAGTTCCTTATTCCTTGGGGAATCATGCCCACCTTGGGGGTGGCAGCGTTGCTGAGAGATTAAAGAGCACGCAGGCCTATGGTTGGGTGGAACGTTGCAGCGATGTAGCTAGTTTCGGGACAGTTCTTATAAGATAAGTATTCTTGTCTATTTTACTTCTGCAGTTATGTTACTGTTAATGATTTATGATGAACATGTATATGAATGAATGTTATTTTGCTTCTACTGAATATATGTATGATTATGCATCTTAGTAATTTTGATGTTTTAAGCATTTACTTCAGATATTATACATATGTACATGTTCATGGGGCTAGATGCCCGGATGTTTGGTGTTTAGTAGCATCCTCTTCACCAGTCGAAGGGTTGGGGACGTTACAAGATCGATTGGAAATCTTTTTTTGTTTTGAGGAGACTGAAAAGAGCTTAAATATAACTCCTGAACTAGGTTCCTTTTTCACAATCCACTTTTAACGATTCTGAAAAAGCAAAAAAGTATACTTGACACCTTTCTACTGGAATTTTAATGAGCATGTAAAAAGTGTAAAATGGCGCTCAGTACTTTTTCAGTTTTGCTCGAACCTAGAAAAAGAAAAAAATAGCTTACATCGTAGCCATGACCCAATTTTTACCTGAAAAACTCATAAAACACAATTAAAAGCCATGTTTTCAAAACTATAGAAAGTAAAAAATAAAAACCCACTTTTACCAAAATAATTTGGATTTTAAAATTAAATAAATTACAATGTATTTTTGAAAACTCCAAATATTCTATAAATAGAAAGGGTAGGTAAGTTAATTTTACCACTTGTTTTTCACCATTTGGTGAATTTTGGAAGTTGGACTTGATAGAAAGAGTTCCTCCAGTGATTTGGCAAGGGAATTTTACTTCATCATTGTTTCATTCTCCATAGAAGAGGTAAGCATTTGATCCTTTTCTCTTTCTATGTCCAATAAATGTCATTTTGTCTCCTTTGCATTGTTTAATTCCAAGTTCCTAAAATGTTTTTTACTGTTTAAAAGATAAGATAGAAGTTAGATTTTTATTTTGTAATGGTAGGGTATGGGATTAACCATCCCAATAGAATTTTTTAGCCACATTAGAAGGCAAATTTTTTCTTCCTATAGGGTCTTTGGCCGTCAGGTAGCGCCCTCGACGACGCTCTGTCAAGCTGGGATAGAAGTGTCGTAGGTGCTTTGTCCACAACAAACAGCCACCCGACGCTCTGCAAGCCACATGAAGAGGCACTGTGGTGCTCTTTGCATGAATGCTAGCAGCACCGCAGGAGGAAAAAGAAGAAAAACAAAACCCTAATCCACCCAAAAAAATAATTTTTCATGTTTTCTCTTCTTTCTTTGCAATTTGTTATTTCATTTGTCTTTCTGTCTTTTTAGCAATGATATATTTTCTAATTACAAAATTTGCATGTTACAGGTATACCATGGTAATTTGGAAATAAAGGGAACATGAAGTCCCAGATAATTAGACTGTAAATGATCCAGCCACCATTGAGGCTCTACGGAACTGCAGGATTCTTAAATATTTCTGGATACCTGGGATGAAAGCACATATCTGAATGCTAGAATATATCATAGATATGTGGGATCCCAACCAGGAGAATTTTGTGGTGGGAGTTCATATCCTACCTATAGAGGTCGAGGATATTTATTTTCTGACCAGTTTGTCTATGAGGGGAAGCCCAGTAGTTCTATCTGGAGCACGAGGAGGGGAAGGTTCCTTGGATGATATTATTGATCAGCACTGCTCACTAGGTACAAAGACTCAATCGAGGAAGCTACAGATCAAGCCCCTAGTAGATATTCCCTTGAGGACAATGGTGTATACTATTTGCAAGGTGGCAGGTACGAGGGCTTCCCACCTTACCAGCATATCACATATGCTATATGCTTTGTAGTGCATGGATCCCACTGTATTCAACTGGTGTGAAGGCATGCTGGTGTTTCTGAAGAGTCAATTGAACAAGTGCAAAAGAGGAATGCTGAAGCAATTTGTCTATGGAGCAATGATAGTGTCCTTTATCTTACAGTGGGTACCTCACCTGAGACCATAGGTGACCATTACTAGACTTGATCCTGAGGATCTGAGGATGCTTGCAAGGGTTACATCCATGCCTCGCCTTAGAGGTGGAGGGCCCAAAGTTAGCTATGGGTCAGGTTTCTTTCACTAGTTGAGAAACCAGTTACTTTTGGTGGAGGATTATGCCTATGAAGGGACAGACTTCCATGATGACCCAAAGATAGCTCTACCTGATGGAGAAGAATGGGATGACCGAGGTAAGAAAATACATTATCCACTTGTGTTTTTAATTTTTTGTATTTATTTAATTTTTTTATTTTGTAGTATTGAGATAAAAATGTTTTCATGCAGACATTGGGTCTGTCCGTCTAGTAGGGATGTCTCCAATTGTTAGGAGAGCATGTACTAGGGATATGATGCTATACAACTCTGAAGCTGATGAAGAGCTCGGATATCTCAAGGAAAACCTATAGCGCTTGATTGTGGGCATCCCTGACATGACTACTGACGAGGTACCTAGGTGTTATCAGCGCCATACTGCAGGTGTCTCTGGACAGTTCTCTAGGCTACTCCGCAGAGTGGCCCAAGCCATTGCATGCTACCATGAGCATCATGAGGATTAGCTTGCCTTGATTTTCACTTTTTGTATATGTATTACTAAAAGCTTTGAAGCTTTAGGTTTTTCCCTATGTATATGTATTCTGAACTTTTTATGGTCCTGAATGGGCACTGAAAGCTAGAGATGCTTTAGCCCAAATTTTGTATCTCGGTGCTACAAATGTATCTCGGTGCTACAAATTTATATATATATATGACAAAATTTTATATTTACATTTGTGTGTGGGAAAATGTGATGTGTGGAATGATTTATCTACTTATGAATTTACATGTGTTTTTATGTTTCAAAAGGACTTTTAAGTATGAGCAATATGCCAATCCAATACATAGTTAGCTAGGGAATTTTCCACAACATTTAAATGTCTCAGAATGTGATGATATGTAACTTGCTCAAAAGACCTCTCTAACAACCTAACTCTCCAGAAAGTATGAAGAAGCATGGGATTTCATATGGTGTAGACTCGGTTAAGCTGTTGAACAACTAGTTCAGAGTCTCAGTAAACCCTAATTTCCCTTACATCATTAGCTAGGGATTTCATTAAGAATTCGATCACGAATTGATATTCTACCAGATTGTTGGTGGAGGGACCTAAAAGAATACCCCTTGAACTCACTAGCTCACTTGTAGGAGAGTACAGTACACAAGCTCCTGATGCAAGGATAAGTGTATATCGATGAGAACCATCAGCAAAACCAATGAAGGAATTCATCTGTCCATCCGACAAAAGACATGCATAAGTAGGGTTTTATGAAAAAACACATTTTAAATCACACAAAAGACACACCTCTCAATGCTTAAGACACACAACAAACTATAAACAATTTTTACAAAGACCCTATGATAGATGAACTAGGCATAATATATTTTGAGGTAGGTCCCATTTCGAGGCTATCCCAAAAGTATCCCATCATAATCAACCAATTCATATGATCCTTTCTCTAAAACACGACTGACAACATTGGACCCATGCCACATAGACTCAAATTTTCTTGCCCCCAGCTTGTCATGCTTCTGGTCATAAGTCAAGACCAAGTCTCCTTCATTGAAGGAATGGGGTTGGACAGTCTTGTCATATTGAACTTTCATTCTTCATTTATGTGCCTCATTAGCTGAGGCAACATCGCGTTGAGTTTCATTAAGTTTGTTTAGATACAAGAATATTTCTTCGTCTATAGTGGTGTTGGGTAATAGCTCCACAACAATATTTAAAGAAGGGATTTCACATTCTATCAATAGAGTGGCTTCCATCCCGCATACTAATTCTAAAGGTGTAAAACTGGTGGAAGTATTAATAGTAGTCCTATAGGCCTAGAGTGCAGAGAAAAGCTGTAAATGGTAGTTTGACTTGGATTTCCCTACCATCCACTGAAGAATTGTTTTTAATACTTTGTTTATAGCCTCAACCTAGCCATTGGCCTGAGGATAGTATGGTGTAGAGTTATCATGATGAAACCCTAATTTCACACTAATCTCTACCATCATTTTGTTTTGAAAATGTGACCCATGATCGGTCATGATGGCCCTAGGAATCCTGAATCTCGCAATGATATGGTTGAATAAGAATAGTGCAGTAGTCTTACCATATTTAGCATATGTGGGCCTTGCCTCATCCCATTTTGTAAAATACTCCACAACCACAATAATGTAGCCATGCCCCCCAACTGAGGTAGGTCTACAGTGTACGAAGTCTATGCCCCATTTTGCAAAGGGGTCAACTACTACAATGGGATGGAGTAGAGCTGGGTGGGTGCATTTCTTGGAAGTAGACATTTGACATGGTGGGGATTTCTTTACTGTTTCAATGCAATATTTGAAAATAGAGGGCCAAAAATACCTGACATGCAATATTTACTTGGTAGTAGCCAACACAGAGAGATTATCACCACAAGCTCTAGCATGGAAATCATTTAAAACGAACTCAGCCTCCTCATGTGTAAGGAAACATCGTAATATGGATTCAACACCATGGCAGTATATGGTATCATTCAAGATAAGATAACTTTTGTCCTAGTGGAAAACATGACGATATTCATCTCAAGAAGTAGTGGGATGGTATCGTAAGGTCTGGAGATACAAAATGATATCTGTGTACCATGGGTCAGTCGTACTAATGAGAAACAATGATTCATCAGGAAATGAATCAAGGGGCTCTGTAGTCTCAGTAGTACGGGGAAGGTCACATATAAGCTCTGCAAAGATGCACGAGGACTTTACTTAGTGAACATCTCACATATCACGTGCAATCGTGGGATATTAAAGAATACCCTTAATTTCTATAGATATTGACCCAAACTCTTTTTGTTGAAACCCCCTCCCAATACTTAAAACCTCCTCCCCACCCCTTTTTATACCTCAATCCTTATAAACCACCCTACCCACCCCCACCTTAAACCCCTCATCCCCTAATACCTGCAATATATTGGTTCAATTTTTAATAATTTTAAAACCCACAATATGAACTAACATGATAGCATATTGGTCAACAAGTGAAGCCCCCGTGCAAAGATGAGAGATTTCTTAGAAGTTCTTTTAGCGAATTCTAACTCAAATTCCTAGAGAATCACAATCCAACGTGAGTATTTTCCCCCAAGCACTTGCTGTGTGAGAACGCAGTGCATGGGGTTGGAATCCATGTACATAGTGGTGGTGTGAAGAAATATATAATGACAAAACTTCTGGACCGAGATGACTGTGGCCAGATCGAGTTTCTCCACATGTGAGTATCGAGTTTCAGAGTCCAAAAGACTCTTACTTGTGTAATAAATCACATGTTCCTGGTCGTGTTCAGCTACTTGAACAAGGACCATGCCTATGGTAGAAAAGGATGCATCCACATACAAGGAATAGTCCTTAGCATAATTAGGTGGTTGCAACACTGGTGCATGGGTAAGTGCATGTTTGAGATTATCAAACGCGTGTTGTACGAAATCATCTCAGACGAAAGGGGTATCTTTCTTGAGCAACCTCATGAAACCACGTTTCCTTTCTGCATAATTGTAGACGAAACGACGTAGAAAGTTTTCCTTCCCTTGCAAACTTTGGAGTTCATTTACATTCATGGAAGTAGGTAGGGATAAGATAGCTAAAATTTTCAAGGGATCTATACGGATGCCATCTTTGGAAATAATAAACCCAAGAAGTTAGCCAACTTCTACACAAAAAACACATTTATGGGGATTTATACGAATATTGAAATGACGACATCGAAGAAACATAGCTCTCAGATGATTGACATGAATATCCCACTGCTTGGAATGAGCAGGCAGGTCATTAATATAGGGTTCCACAACATGTTTAATGTCATGAAAATCATAGGACATGGCATGTTGGAATGTCGTGCCAACATTCTTTAAATCGAAAGGCAGCTTTCGATAAGCAAAAGTTCCCCAAAGGAAAATAAATGTTGTCTTTCGTTGGTATGACGGGAGAATCTCAATATTATTATAGCCGAAGAAGCCATCCATAAAGGAAAAAATAACTCTTTCGGCATAGTTATCAATTATTTGATCGATATAGGGAGTGGAAAAGTTGTCTTTTGGACAAGCACGATTCAAATCTCTAAAATTGATACAAACCCTAATAGTACCCTATTTTTGTTCATAGGGACTATGTTGGACACCCATTCAATTAATGGTATGGGGTAAATGAAACTGGCCTCGAGAAGTTTCTCAAATTCTTCTTTAATAGCGGCTGCTTTTCGTGGATGGACTTGTCATAGTTTCTGACAGACCGGATTGGTAGCGGGGTAAGTTTTGATCTCATGAAAAATGATAGAGGGATCAATCCCTGGAATTTCTTCATATGTCCATGCGAATACATCTCTAAATTCCTTGAAAAGGGTCATGTATGTTTGAACCTCTTCAGGTGAAGAGTTCTGTCCTATGAAAATGTTCTCAGAAACACCAGGTTTCACTGATATGTCAACAGGCATAGTTTTTGTAATGTTACACCTTCCTTTAGAATCGACACTATGAGTGAGGATCATAGACTAAGGGTTGAGGTCTATATCAGATGAAACCATAGAGGTGAACTGGTCTTCTTCCATATGGCAAGCGGGAATGAAAGAAGATCTTTGATGATAATCTTCCCAAGGAATCTCCTATAATGACATAACTTCCATAATAGATTCATCTGTAGGAAGTGTGTGTGAAATATAATCTAGAGATGGGGGGGATCGAGCCAGTATGGAATGTGATAATGGTATAAGGACACCAACAAATGTTCATTAATGGGTGAATCATTGGTAGCTTGAATTTCATTGTAAATTTCTTCGAAAGGGGAAAAGGATGTTGATTCATCAGCAATTGCTTTTCCTTTGTCTACATGAGAGGTAGAAATCATGTTAATAGATGCAGTTTGCAAAGTAGGAGGAGGATCAGATGAGGGAAAGAATTCCATTAGTGAATAATATTTGATAATACCTACTCCAATGTCCTTATACTGTGGGGTATTCAGGAGCAGAACGCTATTTGCATCATTTGTAATGGCACTAGGTGTGATGAAATCTAACTGATCAACAGTAACAATCTTTCCTCGAAATGGGAACTGGACGATCCAAAAAATGGTCGATGCTACAGCTTGCATAGCATAAAACCAGTTACGAGCTAGGAGTAATTTGTATTCCAAAGGAGCGTTGATGACTTCAATGTGAATGGAGACTGACTTACCCCCCAGTTCAACATGGATGGCAGGTAGTAATCCATAGGGTTGAAATCCGTGACCATAAAAAACCTTAAGGGTGGCAGGTGAACGGTTGATTTCTAGAGAACAAATGGCTCTCCAGCAAGATAAATACATAACAGATGTAGAGGCACCCTCATCCAAAATAGTATGGTGGATAGTCTTTCGAGCAATCTTGGTAGCGATCTGGAAAGCTAGCTAATGTGAGAGTCTCGTCTTGAAATCATCCAATTTGAAAGTGATGATATTACTATTCTCAGGATCCATAGCTCCAAGGGCAGTAAGCAAGTTCTTCCATTGAGTTGGGCAGGTTTGAAGTACCTCTAAATATGACATAGCGCATGGTGCTTGGGCCAAATATTCAACAATATTATAATATTGGGTGGCACGAGCGTTAGGATTGATTATGGACTTACGTAGAGTGCCCTTTGGTGGATGGAAAATTGCTTCTAGAATAGGTTTTTCAATGTGAAGACCATTATTAGGAGGAGGTGTGGAAGTTGATGATTTTTCAAATGGAACATCATCATGTTTCTTTTCTGGAGGAGGGTCATAACTATGTGATCTTGTATTTAAATTAACTGTTTCACTAGACATCATTCGAACTTCATCAGTGGAGGAAGAAGTTTCGTTCAAGGACTTATGATCAATTAACTATTGTTGGGAAGGGAAAGGATCTTTCAAAACTGCTAGGGTGGGTGAAGCTTTCAAAAATTTACTAACTTCCTCACGATGAGGACATTCTTTTGTAAAATGGTCACCTCCGCAGATTAAACAAGGATGTTTTACCTTTCTCTTACCTTTTGAATCAATATCTGAGTTCTGTGATTTGTTTCCTTCCTCTTCATTATCAGGTTTTTTACATTTATTTTCTCCTTTCTTCTTTCTGCTGGAAGGTTCATTTGATTTGATAGCGTTTACTTCAGCGAAAGCAACATGAGAGGGTACAGGTTTGGTAGATGGTGCTGGTTGATTTGACGGAGTGGAGGTTTGATTTTTTTTCTTAGAAGATTTGGCCTCTGTTTGTGTTTGAACTGAACCAAGTATGCCATCAGCAGGTGGTTTAGTTGTGGGTCTTGATGGATCAGTTGTGGGTCTTGATGGATCAGTTGTAGGTCGAGGAGCATGGGGAATCAGATCATACAGAGTACCTGATTGGGAGTAAACCGAGTCTAGGTACTGAACACGGCTAATAGCTTGCTCCTTAGTAACAGTGCCTGCCATGGCAACATCTCTAGCAATAGGTGGAAGTAAAGAATTTGTAAACTAATAAGTGAGCAACTGATCAGGAATGGGGGCCTTAATTAACCTTCGTCTTTGTCTCCATTCATGGATATGATCGGAGATGTGAGTTGATGTGGTTTATAGAAGCGAATTCAAAAGGTTTGTACCTGTTTCATATCATATTGGCAATTGAAAGTGTGTTAAAAATGCCATTGCTAAGGCATTGAAGTCCCAAAAAGAGTGTTGTGGTAACTCGATGTACCAATTTGCGGCAATACCAGTGAGGGTTCTTTGAAAAAGGCATAGATGGATTGAGCCATCCATCAAATAATTTGATGAACACCATAAGTGAAATGTCATCACATGGTTTTTTGGATCTTCACCATGTTTACCATCAAACTTGGGTATATTGAAAGGCAGCTTTATAGGAATGGCAGGCCAAGAGGGGTCATGACTGATTGGGTCATTTATCAATCTTGACAAGTCTAGAAGATCCAAAGGAGCTAGAAATGACAGTTGTTGATTTGGTTGTGGATACTGGTAGTACTGGTATGGCATTTGCTGGCCAGTAGGACCATATGTATATTGATAGATGGGTATTTATGATTCCCTCGAAGCTTGTTGAAAAGGTTGTTGATTTACAGAATTTCCTTAAGGAGGTGGGTCACTCGAGGGAGGGGGTCCTCCAAAAGGTGGTGGTCCTCCAGGTGGTGGTGGTGGTGGTCCTCCGAAGGTGGTGGTGGTGGTCCTCCAGGTAGTGGTCCTCCACCTCCAGGAAGTGGTGGTGGGCCTCCAGGTGGTGGTCCTCCAAATGGTCCACCAGGACCTCTAGGACCACCACCTAGCATGGTGTACCTCTGCATTGTCGAATTGAACTGTCATCAAGCGTCGACACTGGGCCCATCCAGTAATTGTATTTTTATGAGTTGCCCACTAGCGCGCTGTAGTAGCCTCCAGTTCTTCCTCCATTTACAGCAATCGCTGCAATTCCAAGACCTTTTCTTCAAATTCAATTAAGAATGCAGAAAGTTCAGGAAGCCCTTCATAAACTGTTAATTCTACAATTTCAGGCGTGATTTTGATTTTGCCAATTTTCTATCACATCCTCAGAATTAGAAGACGCATAACTAGCGCTGTGCCAATCGAGTTCTCCATCAGTAGTGAGGTGAATATAATCTTTCGAGATATCATAGGCATGATCCCACCTCCTAACAACGTCATATTTTACAGGTTCAATGTATCACCTGCCTTCATCAGGATCCATAGGTGCGATGACCCTAATATCTTGGTTCTCAAAATTCATCATCCGCTTTTTGAAGTTAATGAATGCCATGTTATTGTTGGCCCATCAAACCCCTAGCAATCGGGGCTAGTAGCCTTCACCATTAACAACTTCAATTACGTCAAAATTAGCACGAGTACTCATACCTTCAACATCTACAACCAGGTTAGATACCTGTCCAATTGGTTGCACCTTTGATTGATTAGTTAATCGTAGCCGCACAGGGGACCATCCCAACGTAGGCTGTCCCATATTTTCCCATGTCTTCTTTGTTAGGATATTTACATCTGAACCTAGATCCAGAATGATCGAGTCAACTTCATAGTCTCCAATCTGAATATTCATATGCATCTCCTTGCCTATCTTTTTCTTATGTAAATAATTCAACGCAAACTCCTTACCTAGGTGGCACAACAAATTCTCAATATTAGCTAAAGCGTCTAGGTCTGTTTCCAGTGATAAGAAACTCTCAAAGAAGTGCTTGAAGGTACCATGCTGCCACTAGTGTAGAATCAAAAGCAGAAGGCATTTAATAGACGGGTGACTTACCAATATTTCTTCTGATCGCATCTTGGGCTCCAAAAAATGTCTCTTTTTCAGTTGTGATATCAAACAGTGCCTTCTTCTGTCCAGCTAGTCAAATCTGTGGGCATGTCCCATCCTCTCCTAGTGTGGCTCATGCATGGGTGACAACAGCAATACCAACATCCATTGTTCTGGGCTCTGTTGAGATAGTCACTATCGTCGACCCTTGATTCTGATTCATTGGGGGATTCTGAGTTAGTGGCGGATTTTGGTTCAACAGGGGGTTCATAGGTTGATTCATAGTCTAATTATGGATTGGAAATTGATTATGGGTCTACAACTAGTTATGGTTTTGTAGCTGATTATGAGTCTGGACCTGCTCTAGGCTTTGCAACTGAGGAACGTTCCCATCCTGCCATCTTGCGATTAGCTGTGGGCAGTTTTTGATAACATGATCGATCACCATCCAATATATACATGATCATTGCAAGTGTGGGAATTCTCTCTAATAGTTCCCAAATACCCCAGAATTATAATACTATACTGATCCATGACCTCGTCCTCCTCCTCATCGAAAGCCTCCTCCTCTTCCTTAGAATCCTCCGCGAAATCCTCCTTGTTGTTGATACTATGTCTAAGCCATCTATTCCAGCCAGGGATTCAGCTACTGCTGAACATACTATGCATCTTTAACATATTGTGGCTACGGCTGAGGAATCATCATTTGATTGTATAGTGGAAGTGGCACAAATTGTGGTTGTGCTGTGAACTTTGGCTGCGTTTGCAATGGTAAGAATTGCATTTACGGCAGTGGTGTATACTATGGTTGAGGTCGAGAGTTTTCCATATGAGGCTGCATCTGCGCTTGCTGTACTATGCAATGCTATTCTCCCTTCACAAATTATGAATCATATGTTCTCTCCTGCAGTAGATCATATGCACGACAGTCTTTGTCTTCATGTCCCACCGATTTACAAAAGGATCGCCATAGGTTGGTTGGTTTTGATACTATCTTCTGCATGTAGCTACACTCTTCATGCCAGTGCCCATAAAATTGACATATGCTACACCATGGTACACTGCTGCAACTTAATGGATTCAACGCTCCTGAAACCAGATAATTTCAGAAATTGGGGAAGTTATCTTTGGTGTGTCCATTTGCGTGACACCGAGTGCACCAAATATTGTTGTGATATTATTTTTCCTTCTTGATGTATTGTAACTGAGGCATTAAATTTTCCAGTTGCGCCTGGACTTGATTCATGCCAACTGCATTCTCCCCCACAAGTGGAGCTTCCAACTTCATCGCAATCTCTAGATCCTTGCTCTTTGTCGCGATCTTCTGCTGCATCAATGGTTTTTGGATATGAGGTACCAAGGCTGCGATAAACCACTCTTTATGCTGAATGTCACTCATATCAAAGCTGACTCGTGCCATCGATGTCTTAAACCTTTGGTTGAAGTCCCACATAGTCTAATTCAGAAACTGCTTGATCTCTTTCAACTCAGTAATGTATTGTGCCTCTGATTTAGGCTTCCAGAATTCTTTGATCAGTCCCCTCCGAACCTCATCCAATTTTTTTCCAGGGGTCCCCGTAGGAACCTATATAAATTTCATGTACCAATCTAGCACACGAATTCGCAGAGTAGTCACTAGTTGTGTGTTCTTGACATCGTCATCCGTGGCTTGTCTAACAGTCCATACTACTTCACAGAGAAACCAGTACTGCTCGGGATCATCAATCCCGTTCCCGTGGAAGATAGGTAACTTTCTGTCATCGCTCTCCATCCGAGTCCTTCTTCCTATAGATGCTGACCTACTGCTAAACTGTTGTTGGCATGCCAGGCAAGTTGATGTAGAATTTGTGGTTCTCCTTGAGTTTCAAGTGGTGCACAGAGATGTGGGAAGTGCTACTAGGGTTTGATCTTACCATTGTCCCGGGCGTAGTCTGGGTCTAGTCATCCTCTTCGTCACTGTAGGGTCAATTCATCCTATGTGATTGTCCTTCATGGTTTTTTATTTCAATCACAGAAGGACCTTCCCCTGTCCTCTACCTCTTCTCTTATCGAAACCTTGCTCCTCCCCTTGTACAACCACTTTATTCCTCAGCTTCCCTCACATTCTCGTCGAAACTTGCACCCATATACCCCTTACCTTCCCATTCATCTTCCCCCTTTAGTCACGGTATCCACTACCTCTTCACACCATAGTTCTACTACTCTAGGTGCATTTGCAATATACCCTTTTCGCAGATAAGCATTTCAATTAACAATTGTAGAGATAATAAGAACTTACCTCTGGGCCCATTGAAAAAATTCCCTTTCTGCTTCACTGTAAGACTTGGTAGTGTTGACTGCGAACTCAGTGATATATCCTTCTAGGATACTATCCATCCATACTGCAATAGCTCTTGACGCTCTGTTGTCATTTTCTTGTAGTTCTTGGATCAATTCCGAGGTCCAAGATGTTGGTTCTCCTCCTTGGAAATTTTTCTTCTTGTATGTAAACTAATCCAACCACTCGTACAATATAATGGGAAAACCACAGAATAAATACTCGTGAGGACTGTCAAGTATGTAATTCTCCAACCACTTTTTTGTTGTCAATCTAAGGTTCTGACTTTCTGCTTCAGCAAATTCCCGCAACCTCTGATCTAACCAATCTTGGATTTTTGGTCGCGTCGGATGCCACATCCCCTCCTCTCAGTCGCAACAAGGTCTCGGTAACGAAACCATTTGTTGGCTCAACCCTTAACTAACAAACCCCAGTCGACAAGGGTGCCACTCTGTCAACACTCGACTCACCGTGATCTCCCTGAGCATCAACCTAGACAGGTTTCACCCTGTCTAGCAACACCCGCAGAGTGGCTGAGGTCTTAGCCAAGATGTTCAAGGGATGGCTGACGAAACCAAGTTTCCGTAGTATATAGGAGGATTAGGGCATTGATGATTCATCAGCGTAGAAACCAGAACATATCGAATTCTTTAACAAAACCGTTCATCATTGCACATCGTTCATTCATAGTTGTAACAGATCTACCAGTGCAAAACAACATTCATAAACAGTAAACATCGCATCATAGATCCATATTTCAGAGTCACTTAGCATGTATTGTTAATTTTGCAGAAACAAAAAGACAGAAAAAGAGAAGATAACAACGATTTAGGTCAACATCTGTCTTATCATATTACTTCTGCACAACCACAGATCAAAACAGATAATAATTTATCTCTTCATTCAGACCAAAAACATACCCCAAAAAAATTCTATGATTTACTTGATCTCTATCACGGTCATATATGAATCTATCTCTTCATTCACAATTCTTCTTTCTATATATAGGCTTGCACCTTTACATTCATAGTCCACTTCTAAGTAAATCCTAACTGATTTAACTGACTATTGACCAATATCCACAAAAAGTGGTCAACAAGTACAAAAAGTGACACAAAATAATCAAAAGTAGTCTATC
>LPNX010742864.1:503151-650939 GCA_001517045.1 Pseudotsuga menziesii
TGTTTTATTTTAAAGTTTTTTTATAAAAGTCATTTAAAATTTAAATACTAAATTGGATATTATAAAAAAAAAAAAAAAAATTCTAAATTTTGAGAAAATAATTAGTTTATATTTTTGAGTAATTAATTTTTTTGTTGCTGTTCAAGTTTTCACAGGAAGATGTTACAAAAACCACACACAGGTTCTCCATATGAACTCATCTCAATTTTTTTGTTGTTTTACATAATATAATATTAAATATGAAAAATAATTTTAAAATTTAAAGATTCAATAATAGTTTTGCATTATGGTTTTTAGTATTATAATGCTTATTTATTAATTTTTACATTTCATGAAGTAACATACTTCACCACATCCATAATGTATATTTCAAATTATGCAACATTTATTATTCTTCTACTAGTGCATAATATTTACCAAAAATAACTCATGGAAGTATGACAGACTATGTAGACCTTGAGTCACTCTTGAGATTATAAAGGTCGGTGTAAGCCTTAAATGACTCTTGAGTTATGAATGGTCCACTACATTGCGTTAATTATATACATCTCAATCAATATATCACTTACTACTTTATTGTTGGGTGCATAATGCTTATAAAAAATAGTTCTCATGACTATGAAGGGCTATGTATGCCTTAAATCGCTTATGAGGTTATGGATGGTAGTGTCTACTGTTAGGTGTTTCATGTCTACCAAAAATTTCTCATAAGACTATGAAGGGATACTTAACGCCTAAATCACTCATGGAGTTGTAAATGACCATGAATGATGTCCGATGCTAATTTACTTTACGTTGTTTCTTACATAAGTGGCAGGTACTAAGCAACTGCATTGCTTATTCCACTTGTTATCCTTAATATCTACTCCCAATTTATGTCAATAAAATCTAGAATAACTATTTCTTTCCTCCATTTCTGGCCATGTTCTTTTCTTTCTACATAAGCTTCCTATGGATATTCAAGATTGGTGGAGTGTCCACTCGAAACACATCGATTGTTTAAAACAATTACACAGTGAAATTCCAGGAAGATTATCACCATGTTTAAGCATTGTGAAAGCATACATGCTGAAAATGGGGAATTGTTTTGACCCCATATGATCAGGGATGATTAGCTATAAAATATCCCCTTCTGATGAATAAGGCCCTAGATGCAAAGATCCTCTAGTGTCTAGTCTCCAAATAGAAGGCTTGGTGGAAATCCATTATAACAAAAAAGTATGTTGGTCCAAATAGACTAAGAAGTTTGGATAAAGGCATAAACAATAATCCGTGCTCCCCACTCTAGAACTTATGCAAATCAAATTTATCAATTATACAAGAGAAAATTTCATGGATTCCTATAAATCGATCAAAAATAAGAATTTAGATTGATCGAATAGTAGGGAGTGAACCACTAATCACTAGAGAGGTCTTAACCCGTTGAAGCAGTGGATGGAGATATTTGGACTCATTACCTTATTCAATTTACCCTAGGGGGACTCTAAAGGGATTTGGAGATATTCGAGGGTGGAATATCTCCTGAAAGACTTGGTCATGCATTGGTTGTCCATGCTATCTCACTTAAGGGGAAAATATCTCATAAAAAGGACAACCAACAATAGAAGGCGATGGGCGACAAAAGGAGGATATTGCTCTTTGAAGGCTATATATAACCATCAAATGAGCTCGAGACCAACAACACTACCAAAAGTAGCTACCTGGAAGAAAATATGGTATAGTGAAGCAATCCCTAAAATTAAATTATTTTGTTGGATGAATCCTTATAAAATATCATCTTAAAAGAAGAGGTTTTCAAGGACCTTCTCAATGTCATTTTTGCAAAAAGATAAAACAAACAACCCCACGTCTCTTTTTGGAGTGTGAATTCTCAAAAGAGGTTTGGAGACCCCCCTGTCCAACCTCCTTCAAAATCATGCATGCCTTCAAGTTGGAAGGAAGCATTCACATTGTGGGATATGAAATAAAAAAAAGAATAAAAATTTGTTATTAAAGAGAGTCTAGAAGGTTTTCCCCTTCTTCATCTATTGGATAATTTGGTTAGCTATAAACTTTGTTGTCTTTAGAAGTGAAAAGATAGCAGCAAGTAGAGTAGCCATCCAAGCTTTGGGTCTTCTAGATGAAACCATAAGGCATAAAGTGCATTATCATCAAGCAATTTTTTATTTAGATGCAGAGGAAAAAGAGTGGCTATCCTCTATTTTAAATTCCTCTTCATCTCCTCCTTTGAAATCAAGAAGGAAGTCCTCCTATTAGGATTGTATTTTAAGAATTCGATCAAAGTGTTGGCATTTCTCCCTTCAACCCAGTTCAGACCTTCTGTTGCGTGCAACAAATCCCAAGATATCGGACTGACAAAGCAAGGCTCAGTCAGCAGTACCTGCGAGGCAGATACAATCTCACATGAGATATCACATATGGGTAATTGCCAGAACCAGGTTTCCGCAGTTGGGTGGGGATTTCTTCTCCCTTGGCATGTCACCAACTCACTCGACCGAATATGGTGGATGTATTTCTTATTCTTACTATGCACAGATAATACACTACTTAAATTATATGTTGGCAGAGATTATAACAGCAATAAAATATTTAACACATAGGTTATCTATCAACATTGTGACTTATGCTTAAGAGAACTCATTTATCAGCAAATACATAAACACATTTTCACAATATACATTCCTGCGACTTAAGCACATTCATCATATACATTCATGTGACATAAACCCATTCACCATCTACTCAATGACATAGTATTTAATGTGGAAACCAATCTGGGAAAAACCACAAAGGCGCTCTTCATTTTGCATGAGAAATATACGGCACCTTTTGTCTGTGCACTCAAATGCAGACTCTATTCTAGATATTCTTCTCTTATTTATACAGACTTCTCTCTCCTCTCATGCTCTTTATTCTTCTTCTGTTCAATCTTATCCTACTTACTTTACTGTCTATCTGCACACAACCTAGATCGACTACTCTTCTCTTTGACTCTACTGTCAATCCGCACATAGCCTAGATCGACTACTCTTCTTATAGACACAACTGATTAACTAGGAAAATTAACAGCAAGTAGTAAAACAATAATCTTAAGTAAGTGAGTGAGGAAGTGACCTCCATACAACCTAGGTTCTTCCTTTTATAGTCTCTTTACATGTCGCATTCAACTGACTTCATTCTATTATCCAACAGGATACCATTCCTATTCTAGTTACACTTGTCAATAGGCACTATCAACCCAAAATACAAAGATGATTTTATTCCTTACAACATATGTGAATTTAGCCGACTTCGTAACCAAAATCTCTTAATCAGTCCTTTCTAATCATTGTGTCGTTGCATGCCTTTTCTATCGTGGTTCCTTCTGTTATGGTTGATCTCATCACCTCCTTTCCTTATGTCACATCTTCTCTTTTGTCATGAATTCTCTTCTTTCATGAACTATTCCTCTGACATAGCTTTCCTTTGCCACTACTTCTTTTGTCTTAGATATTTATCTCTGATATGCTTCTATCTTCCTCTATCGCAGCTTCCTCTGTAGTTGCTTCTTCTACCTTATTCTTCCTTCCACGACTTCTTTTATCGCAGCTTCTCCTCCACCTTCATCCAATTCTATCGTAGCTTCTTCTCACAACTACCTGACTATTTATCTTCCAAGAATAATTCTAACTGAGTTATACCTATCTTTTCCTAGGGCCAACAGGCCCCCAACACTCACTTGTGGCTCGTTTGGAGCCACGCAATGTTATTCTGCAACTTCCACATTTATGACAACTTTTCCTTGAAAACTTTGAAATATTTTCACTATCTCATCTGTCTCTTGTCGCACATCTTCCTTTGCCTTCTGAAATTGTTCCGCAAGTTAAAAAATGACGTGTTTCAATGTTACAAGCCATGTGGCCTCTGTTTCTTGTCACACCTTCTAATGTATAGGCTGAATTATGATGTGACTCTTTTTACTTCAACCTGCAACTCTGTGACTCTGTCATTCCTCTGTTGTTGTCCAGTACGAAGCACTACAACTTCATGTTGGATTTTCTTCATTTCCATGGCCTTAGCCATTTTCTCAATTAAGGGTAACTTCTTCATCTCATCCTTCAACTGAGTTTCTCCTGTCTCAACTGTATGTAGCTCCTCTACGACTTTCTCCAATTTTACATCATCGATCAATGCTTCCCAAGGCTGAGAAACTTGGTCAACTTCCTTGGGACACAGTGCCTATCCTTCTTCTATCTTCTTCATAGCCTTTGTTGCTACTTTTCTTCTTTCTTTGGTTTTGAAAAGTTACTCCTTTGGAGCGATAGGACCAAAGAGAGGTAAAATTTCATCGACGTCACCGATTATATCTCAGGCTTCTTGGAAAGCTGAAGACAAAATCCCAAGTTCTTTCCTGGAAATTCTTTTCTTTGAATTCTTCCTCCCCACAGGAATAATATTTTCATCAACCCTTCTTTGTCATCAATGAAATCTACCATCTCATATTCTTCCCTTAACTAAGCATCACCAAATATATCTTGAGATTCTTGTATAGCTGATCGTGATGTTGCAGGATTTCGTCATTGTTTTTTCGTTATCCGAACTCTGGTTCGAACGAGCAAATTTTACCAATGGATACTTTTCATTCTGGTGAGCCTATCTGTGATTGCATCTGGCGGTTTAGGTGGAATATTATTTGGTAGCTGAATTTCAATCGTCAGTGTAACACCCTGGTTTTGACCCTATTGCATTAATGTATATGATGTATATATTGTAATTAATTGTCATGTGGAGCTAAAGGAAAAATCCCCACCATCGATTTATCGTTTTATGTTCCAGCAATTAAAATCATTGCCGAAGGTATATTTCATGCTAGTTGGCACATTATAATTTTTGGCATCATGTAAATATGCTTTTTAATTAAAAACCCCAACCAGCTATTCCTATGCAACAAGTAATGAGACGGGGGCATGATTTTCCTAAGGAATATGGAGGGAAAATATTTAAACCTTTGGGCCAATGGGGAAAATCCAAATGACAAAGGCAGAACCCATCAATCAGTGAACTATCCATTTTGTCTTTTTCCCCAATCATTAAATTCTGCCAAAATGTGGTTGAGTTAGTTATTGCATGGGGATGGGAAGAGTATGGGCAACAATTTCGAATTTGGGGAAAACCAATTTTGACTTTTGGGGAAAGTAATCACCCAAAAATGCATGCCATTTTCTCATACATGGACATTCTTCATTTGCTCATGCAGGGAAGATTAGGAGCTATTTTTACCTTCACAATTTTGTTGGTTGTGTGTTCTTCCTTCATGATTTGGGCTCCCGGGCGTTTTTATCATTATCATTCACCCACGTTGGGGCTCACTCAGGCAGCTAGGCATTTCCTGAGTGTGAAATCCATGATTTTGGGTTGCTTTGTATTCCTTCCTCACGTGGACAAACATGCTTCATTTTCCTGGTGGCTGAGAATTTCATTTTGTGATGTTCTTTCGGTTGGGTTTCTTCCACAATGTTTTATGTTGCATTTCCCTAATGGTTGTCAAGATGAATATCGTTTTTGTGTTGTCCAGCATTGTAATTATTGTGTATGTTATTTGTTTTTGGCCATGTTAGGGCCAAAATGCCCCTAGGATATGTTTTGTTGTTAGTGGGTTGTTCTTACCCTTCGTGGAAATTAATTATGTGGCCAAATTGTTTTCCTAAACCTAGGAATGGTGTATATTGCTGTGTGTGCATATGGTCTTTGGACTATGTAGGAGTGGGAAGGAGTTTTCTTGACAAACCTAGTGTTTTGTAGGAGCCTCATAGACAGAACTAGAGGGTTGGATCTCTTCTCTACACCCCTTGAATAGCACTGGAAGGGAATTCATGGCCTAAGGGACTGTGCAGCAGAGAAGGGAATGATTCCATGTGTTGGGTGTGTGTGTGGATGTCTTAGGAATCAAGATAGTTCCAGTGTAGGAAGCCTTAGCTCTTCAATGAGCCCACTAGCTTAGCAGAAAATGCTTCCATCTCCTAATAATCTGATAAACCCAAACATGGATTTGGCTTGAATGAGTTTGTCATATCTTTGGCTATGTGTGAGTCTGCTTACTTTCCTTTTCCTTGGGGAAATCATGCCCAACTTGGGGGTGGCAGTGTTGCTGAGAGATTAAGGAGTACACTGGCCTATGGTTGCGTGGAACGTTGCAGCGGTATAGCTGGTTGCGGGGAGCTTCATTCGAAGATAAGTATTCTTGTGTGATTACTCATGCAACTGTATTGTTTATGTGAATTATTATGAACATGCTAAAATGTGTTGAATGCTTGAATTAAATGTAATTGCTTCCGATGAATGTTAATTCTTTAGGCATCTGTGTATCTTGGTTCAATGCATTTTTATTTTACATTTTATGGGGCTAAATGCCCAGGTAGATAGCAGAGATTGGTAGCGTCCTCTTCACCGGTCGGAGGGTCAAGGACATTACAGTTAGTGCCGAGACAAATTTCTTCTCATGGGTACCAGAACGCTTATTTGTTGACAAACCAAGTGGGTCGGGTCGTAACCTTACTTCAGGGATGACTAGAACTTGTTTAGTTTTGAGTCAAACCCGTTCCTATGGCGGAACATATTCGGCAATGTATTCCATAATGAGTGTGGGTAACACACCTTCAATGATGGAGTCTATAACTGCACTGGAATTGCGATTCGAAATAGCCATACTTTGTGAACATAAAAACTTACTTCGGCCCTTGGACTTGCGGAGATGAATTCCTCTTTCGAACGCAGCAAAATGAAATGAAGGTCAAGGATGAATTCTAATAACATCTAATTGTTCAATCAGCCAGACCTTCACACATGTGGAAACTTAGTGGAATGGTGACAACACGATCTGTCACGTGGTCCACTTGTCTGAATCATCATACAAAAAAAACTACACAACCCGTAAATTTCCTCTGTCACATCATTGTCATTATTATGTAATCATGACAGAAGTGACTAAAAAGTACGTCGCCAAAATTTCTTAGTATTTTTTTTTAAATTAATGATGTTTAGTTGTCTTAATGATGGCCAACTATATTAATGATGGCTAGTTGTCATTTATGCTCCTCAAATACATCTTGCAGCAACATTACTATTTATTACGACCTCTATCCTTCCTTCGACATATTCGTTTTCCTATGATAGACAAGGTGTTTTCACCTTCATTTTTCCACCTTTAAGACAAAGGAAATGAATTCTTGGATCTAAGAGAGACACCAAAGTATTCTCTTTCTTGATGGGGTATCAAAAGGAAATCCAGGGGTTGTAGATGTGGGGGAGGGGTTGTTATGTGTTATCAGGAATTCTCAACCAGTGCGGACACCGCTTGTTCCTCTGCAATGTAAAACACAACTATAGAACAAAAAGACACAACAATGTATCTTTTCCTTGAATAATCAAATCAATTAGCATAAAACACAATATACCTCAGCCTAGGATCTACTTGTCTTCTCTCCAGAAATTTCTTGCAACGGTTCAGTATCTGCAAACTAGATCACAAGACAAACAAAGATGAGAGCATCATGATAATTGACAATTCATATTGGTGATCAAGGAATCCAATAATATCTAATTACATTCAATACAATCAAATATAGGAAAGGGAAATGTCTTTGTATTAATATATGGATGAGAAAGAAGTACAACAAAAAATCCTTGATGTTGATGGCTTTTGTCTCAACAAGAATGTCTACAATCTCCTATGACTATGAAGACCTATCCAACCACAAGCTAACTCTACTTTGCCTCTGATTCAGACTTCAAACTAGCAGCATAAGGATGTTTTTTTCTGGCCTCCTCCACTCTCTTCATGAAGGCTCCATTTATAGGCCTAGAACTCAAGAGATGACTTGGAAAAAGGATAGGATGAGATCCCTATAGGTGAGGAAGGCAAATGCCACCTCTCCCAAGAATATAGGAACTAACCCTATGGAGGTTTCCACATGGAAGCTTCTAGAAACATATTTTTTTTCTCATTTACTGACCACTGACGCTCTTAGGAAAGTTGTCAGAAGCATCGATCTAGATTTTTTTTCCAAAGAAGAGGGAAAACAACGCTTTTTGCTCAATTGGGAAAGGCATCACCAACGCTCTATGCAAAAAACATGAAGGCGCCACTCCTTCTAGGTTTGGGGAAAAAGTGACCAAGGTGACTCAAACCAGGCTTTCTGAGAGGTTGAAGGTAAAAGTGAAATTCTCATGGAGGCTGCTAAGCAATGTGAGATTTCCAGGTGTAACAGAATGCCCATCAAAGTATGAAGCTAGAAGAAGGTGATAGGTGAAATAGTTTACAAAGTTTTCCATCTGATACAAAGGAAAAGAGAGACAAAATCATATAGTACTAGTAACTAACCTCATCCAAACCAATCATAGATGTGGACCAATACACTGCAGATCTATGATGATGACCATGTCATGGCTACCAATAATACACTGTAGATCCATGAAACTGCTATAGGAGGTAGAACATAGCTACAGAATTTACAAAGTATAGCCATGTCTCTCAACGTCAATATGGAACACAACCACCAAACATACAATGTGGATCCATGTCATGACTCAAAATTATCTCCAAACGCAACCTAAGCATAGGAAATGATGATGTTAAACTTACCACTCAAGGTCTTCATTCTAATATCCAAATGATACAAATCTAACCATGTGATTACAATGTCTTGATGTCGAACATGGTAGAAACCACTTGATTACCAGTCAATAATGTAAAATGTTAACACGTGCGAGGGAAACCACCATTTATGTCAATGATTCCCAAGGTATCTCAGTACATACCATCAAATGTGAATAAAGGACTTGAAGTCGAACACTCGATGAGATCTTTCAATCAAGAGTCAATGATGTAAACTCATGTTGAAAGCAAGGTAACCTGCCATTGAGGCATGCAGTCCCAAGGTACTGTCTAGGTTTCTAGGTCTAATTCCTGGATAATGATCTGAAGTCGATAGGAATAGACTTAACATAGGAGGGCCATGACAATTCCGACATCAACGACATGAAACTAGGAACAAAATTTGATTTGAAGTAATAGGACTGACTTAGACATGACTGGAGTTTAAGGACAAGTGAAGTTATTGATGAGTTATAATTTTGGGAGAGACTTCCTTTAAACAATTTGGTAGCACGACACATGACTTGGAAGCATTGACTTAATGAGAATTGAACCAGGTGTAATGCAAGGAATATGACAAAGCATTCTTTGAATTGACTCAAAGGAGTCAGATGACTCACAAAAGTGGATCGACTTAGAGACAAGCTGAAAACCCAACTGTTCAGATATGCAAATGCGGACAGGTGCCATGTTCAATGGTGAACTGTAGAGTACTTCCATATAAACAAATGAAAACCATTCCCCTTTCCTTTAATTTCCCCACCTTGAAAGTTGAGTTCCTCTTTTCATTTTTACGAGTCCAAAGAGGGTAACAAACACTCATTAAAGCTCATCAAATGACGAGTCCATTCTCATATTTTTCATGAACCTAAGAAAGGAGGGGTTCGTTCCCAAATAGGGACTTTCACTGTTTTCTTTTTACGAATCTGATGAAAGCAATTTCATTTGTCATTTCATGTTTAGAGAGTCTGAAATGACTAAGAAAACTCCAAAAGGTCCTTTTTCATAAATAAGGCCAGTCGGTCCTAAAAAGAGATAACCTACCCCTGGCTAGTTGACCTTCTGATTCTTTTACAAGCATGAACACAACAAGTTCTGAAACACCCTGGTTTTGACCTCAATGCATTAAATATATGTGATACATATATTGTAAATAATCATGGTGAGGAGCTAAAGGCAAAGGCCCCACCATCGATTTGGTTATGTTATGTTTCAGATTGGAATTGTCACTGATGGTATATTGGGACATACGACACGTATTAAATTATGGCATCATGTAAATGTGCATTTTAATTAACAGAACCCAACCATCTATGTTCACTTCAACCAAATTGAGAAGGGGCATAATTTCCTAAGGATAGGGGTGGGAATTGTTAAACCCGGGACCCATGGGGAAAAGCCATGTGTCAGCCACTAAACTACTGTTAGTTGACAAAAGTTATTTGCTAAGTAGTGGTAGGTATCAATCCTATCCACATGCACCCTCCTCTAGCTGGGTCATTCCATTCACGTGGGGGAAAGGAAACCAACAGAAAATGCTTCCACTCCCCCACTCTCGGAAGTTTTTGGCTCACTCTCACACAGACGGTCTTGGGGGGGTTCACCCTTCTCACGCACTAGGATCATCATCGTATTTCCTCATGCAGGAGAATTTTCTCTTCACTGTCCAACTCATGCAGAGACACTATTCGTTCCCATTTTTCCTCACTGATTGTTGTTCTGTGGGTATGTTCTTCCTCTGGCTTGTGTAGAGCATCGATGTTCCTTTCGCATTATTGGACTGCGTATTGTCTCGTCCTTCATCTGTGGATCGTGTACTGTGATTTTACTCACCGATCTTTAGCTATGGTATCATCCATGTCTTGTTGGCTGTGATTCCCCTTTTTTTTAAAGTGGTATCTACTGTAGGTTACCATTGTTGAATCATTTGGCCACGATAGGGCCAAGAATGATTCAGGTTTTGTTTCCCCTGCCAAAGCTGAAATTGTTGGTTTTGATGCATGCATGCAGTGGTTGGTCTTCGGACGGTAATGGAGTGGTGAAGAGAGCCTGATTTGCTTGAAAAACCTGGTGTGTTTGGGAACCACACAGATAGAGCTAGAGGGATAGCTTTCTTCTCCACAACCCCTGAATAGCATTGGAAGGGAGGTCAAGGCCTGAGGGACTGTGTTGCAGAGAAAGGACTGATTTCCTTATGTTGGGTGTGTGTGTGGGTGTTCTAGAAGTCAAGCTAGTTCTGGTGTAGTTGTCCTTAGCTCTTCAATGAGCTCACCAGCTTAGCATTTAGCCTTTCCCATCTCCTGGATGGCCTGATAAACCCAACTGTGTTGGCTTGGCTGATCTGATGTTCGCCTGATAAACCCAACTGAGTTGGCTTGGTTGAACTGTGTATTCCTGATGTTTTGTGTATCCTTGGCTATGTGTAAGCCTACTAGTTCCTTATTCCTTAGGGAATCATGCCCGACTTGGGGGTGGCAGTGTTGCTGAGAGATTAAAGAGCACGCGGGCCTATGGTTGGGTGGAACATTGCAGTGACGTAGCTGGTTGTGGGACAATTCTTATAAGATAAGTATTCTTGTATATTTTACTTCTGCAGTTATGTTATTGTTAATGATTTATGATGAACATGTATATGAATGAATGTTGTTTTGCTTCTGTTGAATATATGTATGATAATGCATCTTATTACTTTTGATGTTTTAAGCATTTACTTCAGATATTATACATATGTACATGTTCATGGGGCTAGATGCCCGGATGTTTGGTGCTTATTAGCGTCCTCTTTGCCGGTCGGAGGGTCGGGGACGTTACAGTGTGGTATCAGAGCATTGGTTGTAGCATGGGCCTGAATGGGCCATGAAAGATCAGCTAGTAGAGGCAGGTTGCCTTCTTCCCAATAGAGATCAGACATTTATGATAGAAAACTTTCACAAATTTTTCTGAGTGCCAGAATTGTCAGCTCATCGAAAAACTTAGTGGGAAGTTCTTTCGACACAGTGGAACGTGTAGTCTAAAGACCACCCGACGTGGACCATTGGCGATCAGCGGAAGATAGATGAGGAGATCACTGAAATGCCATTGGAGAAGAGGTGAAAGAGCAAATTTTTGAAAATTTTTCTAAGTCCGACCATCCGCGATCGACGGAAGTTGGTTCATTGCATCGTCGATGATTAGACGATGGAATCACTGATGAACATTGAAAAATCCTAGTTGTTCGTGCATCCACCGTTGCGACTGGCTAGTGGACTATCCTTCCGATGGATAGAGTCCCCGACCATCGATGCCACATCAGATAGTTGTTTCGACAGCCGATACGGAGCGGCAGAAAACTGAAGTGATAAGACTATCGGTGATTGGCGATGATTAAAGGATTGGATCGTCGATGATTAGTTGCTGACATAGCCACAACATCGAAGAATAGATAGCGAAGGCACCAATACGTTGACAAATAATAGAATATGTTTGAGCCGATGAATCGGCGAAAAAGAAGGAATTTCGAAAAAAAATTCTAAGTATGGGAATCGTCGGGCATTGGCGAAACTTAGTGGATGTGGGAGCCGTAGTTTCAGTGAAGATCAGCTAAAGGCCGCTGAAACGCCGGCCCAACTTAGTCGAAGAAACACCTGATATTGACTTTCGGTGTCGGTGAAGAGTAGTTGTGCGGATCGACGAAAATTAGATGAAGGAACCACCCAAACGTCATCTCCATCGGAAGAATTTAGTTGATGAAAGAGCTGACAAGCGGCAAGAAAAAGAAAATTTTTGGAAAAATTATGCTAAGTATCGGACCCTCGGCTCATCGAGGAACTTAGTCTGATGAAGCTCTGACAAGACCATCGGCAATCGATGACGATTAGTTGATTGGATCATCGATGATTAGTTGAGGGAGTAGCCGCAGTGTCGACAGGAAATAGTTAATGAAACAACCGATGGAGTGTCACAGGAAGAAGAAAAAGAAAATTTTCGTCGAGATTTTTCTAAGTGTTGGAAACCATTGGCGATCGGTGGAAGTTAGTTAATGAGACCACCGATGGACACCGATCAAAAAAAGTTAAGGGTTGTGAAACCGTTGTTGCGGATGTCTATGAGACTAACCGTCTGATGCCACAGCTGGATGTTGCTTTGACCACCGATGCTGCAGCAGATAGTCGCTCCGACCGCTGATTGGAAAACCTTAGTTGTTGAAGCTGCCGACACCACGGATCCATTCAATGTTGGATCACCGAAACGTAGTGGTTAAACCATCTGATGTCGTAGTTTCTAGTCGTTTTGACCGCTGACAGAGTTATGGCCGTGGAAACTCCAGAAAGTTCATTGGTCGTCGTTGCAGAAGCCTAGAGAACTAGTTGCCCGACGGGTAGAGGACCCGATCACCGACGCGGTAGTACTTAGAGGATCTGATCGTCGATAAAGGTTTTTGCAGCACTTATAAAGGGCTCGAAAGCTTAGACGGTTGTAGATCCTAAACAACAGAAGACGTTAGTTGTTTGACCGCCGATGAACAGTCCTTGGCATCACCGATGCAGTGCAAGGCTTAATGGTTCTAATCGCCGATAAAGTTCAGAAGGTTAGATGACTATGGACCCAATATAGCGGAGGAAACTAGACGAACATACTGCCGATGAGCAGCGGGGAAAATTAGTGGTTCTGGCCGCCGAAATGTCGAAACATTAGTTGGGATGAGCCCGATCCTGTACAAAGAAATTTGGGTTTTTCGAAGTGGATTTTTCAAGCAGTTTTCGACTGTTTTTTAGTGGATTTTTCAACAGACTGTTAGTAGATTATAGGGATGAACAAGAAAGGAATTTTTGTGTGTTTAAGCAAAAATGTTATATATATTTTTTTCTCCAGGAGAAGGTAAGTAGTTCTGGTTTATATCAATATGTATGCATCTAACAGTTTTCTATTTAACATGTTTGCATAATCATAGTTACCTTCAAGGGCAGTATTTCAGAAATTGCAATTTGATAAGCAAGTGGTGGTTTAGTTATGAGAACCCATGATGGATATGATGCTTAGGATTCTTACGACCATGCAGAAGATGCCATGAGAGAAAATGTCCGCAATGGAAATGATGACATAGAGTCTAATGGAAGGAGATTCCAAGAGACACCGTTAGATGTTGCAGCCACCATGAGAAGCTTGATTAAGGCTCAAGAAGAGCAACATCAGTTGAATGCTGCCATGTTGCAGAGTTTGGAAGACTTGCAAAGAAAGATAGACTCTGGATGAGGTATAGCAAGACTGGAAGGCAATAAGAGTAGCACTAGGAGAAGGAGAAGGACTTATAGCAGATCATCTGACTCTGAAGAATCCAGCAGGGATACAAGTTCATCTTCTCGTCAAAAGGAAAAGAAGAAGACACCATAGGGATCGCTCTCGGGATGAATTTAAGAAATCCAAACCTCCTACATTTGATGGTGAGGTAAATACTGGACAAGAAGCTGAATCTTGGCTTCTTGGGATAAAGAAGTACTTTCAAGTGCAGGACTATTCAGGAAACATGAAGGCAAGAGTTTCCATATTCAATCTGAATGGAAGAGCATCCATTTGGTGGGAACACTTCAAGCAAGTAAAGAGAATAAATGAAAGGAAACTGAAGTGGAAATAGTTCAAGAAGTATTTCAAGCAGAAATACCTCTCTAACAGATATTACGATGATAATATTAAGGAGTTCCATGAGCTGAGATTGGGACAGCAGACCATGGATGAATATGGAAATAAGTTCTTGGAATTGTTGAGGTATGTTCGGTACATCAGAGATGAAAAAGTGAAGGTCCGGTGGTTTCTGAGTGGACTGCCTCAGTCTTACAAAGATAGAATTGAGTTTTATGAACCGAGAAATCTTGAAGAAGCCATAAGGAAGGCTAAGTATTGCTATGAGCAAATCAAGGGTAAACCTGACTACCATAAGGCCTAGAAGGACAAGAAGAATGAGAAGTTTGACCAAAGAAATAAAGGTTCCAAAACTTCTAGATTCAGGAATCAGCAGGAGAAACCATCCCAAGCTGTGAGTAATCCAATGGGAATGACAGGTGGAAATCCTAAAGAACCACAACAAAAAAAGAAATGTGAAGGACCCCACTTGCGCAGATATTGTCCACTTGAGAATGAAAGTGCAAGGCTAGCTTATAACATTCAGGAAGTAGAAACAGTGGGTCAAGTAGCAAGGGTAGCCCCTAGAATTTATGCAGCACTGGAGGACCGGCAAGTAGATCACCAGTCAACTGTGGTTGAAGTTGCAGGTAAGATTGTTGAACAATCTATTTCTATTTTGATTGACCTTGGTTCTACTCATAGTTACATTACTCCTAGAGTAGTGGAGATTTTTGCTTTTAAGAATGTAAAGCATAGAAAATCTTGGTTAGTTCAGCTAGCCACTGGAACTAAGAGAAAGGTCAGTGAAGTAGTGGAGAAATGTCCATTGATTATGAATGGATTGATCAATTATGTAGATCTGAATGTTCTATCGCTTGGTTCCTATGTTGTTCTCATTGGGATGGATTGTTTAGAAGCTCACAGAGTAAAGCTTGATTGTTATAACAAGACTTTTGAATGCACAGATGAAGAAGGAAACACAGTAGTTGTGAAGGGTATTCCAAAGGTAATTTCAGTAAGACAGGTTTCAACAATGCAGTTGAAGAAGTTCTGTAGGAAAGGTTTCCAGTTGTATGAAACTCATATTTTGGAGACAAAAGGAGATGAAACTCCTATATTGGAGGGCTATCAGGTGCTAAAAGAATTCAAGGATGTGTTTCTTGACGAGATTCCAGAGCTTCCTCCAAAGAGGGACATTGATTTCACAATTGAACTTGTGCCAGGAGCAGCACCATTGTCCAAAACACCCTACAGGATTAGTACACTGGAGATGCTAGAGTTGAAGATGCAACTGCAAGAGTTGTTGGAAAGGAAGTATATCCTGCCGAGTGTGTCTCCTTGGGGAGCACCGGTTCTGTTTGTGAAGAATAAAGATGGTACACTCAGGTTATGTATTGATTACAGACAGTTGAACAAGGTTACTATGAAGAATAAATATCCTTTGCCTAGGATTGATGACCTCTTTGATCAAATGAGAGGAGAAAGGGTATTTTCCAAGATTGACTTGAGTTCTAGTTACCATCAGGTGAGAGTCAAGGATGAAGACATTCATAAGACAGCCTTCAGGGTGAGGTATGGACATTATGAGTTTGTAGTGGTACCATTTGGTCTCACAAATGCACCAACTACATTTATGTGCCTTATGAACAACGTCTTCAGCAAGTATTTGGACAAGTTTGTTCTTGTTTTCCTTGATGACATTCTTGTTTATTATAAGAATGAGGAAGAACATGAAGAGCATTTGAGATTGACATTGCAATTGCTTGGGGAGCATCAAATGTATGCAAAACTGAGCAAGTGTGACTTCTATAGAGATAGAATTCAGTATTTGGGTCACATTATCTCAGAAGAGGGTATATCAGTAGACCCTGAGAAGATTGAAGCCATTATGAATTGGCCTACTCCAAGAAATGTGACGGATGTAAGATCTTTTATGGGACTTGCAGGATACTACAAGAGATTCATTGAGGGATTTTCCAAGGTTGCACATGCCATCACTTCTTTGCAAAAGAAGGGGGTAAAATTTGAATGGACTCCAAAGTGTGAATAAAGCTTCCAGAAGTTGAAGAATCTTCTCACCAGTGCACCCGTATTGAAAGTTGCAGATCCAGAGAAATATTTTGTGGTATGTATCGATGCATGTGGACAAGGGCTTGGAGGTGTCCTTATGCAGAACAACCACGTGATATGTTATGATTCAAGAAAGCTGAAGGAGCATGAGAAGAACTATGCCACTCATGATATCGAGCTTGCAGCCATATTACATGCTCTCAAGATGTGGAGGAATTACTTGATGGGTAGAATATTTGAACTCAGAACAAACCAATGTGGATTGAAGTATTTATTTGATCAGCCTACTCTGAATGCTAGGCAAGCAAGATGGCTAGAATTTTTATGTGAGTTTGATTTCAAAATCAAGCACATAAAAGGAAAGGAGAATAAGGTAGCTAATGCGCTCAGTAGGAAGGTACAGGAAATGCATGTGGCATCTCTTAGTATTTGCCAATCAAATCTGAGGCAGCATATTATTAATCGTGTTGCTAGAGATGAATTGTATGAGCAGGTAAAAGAAAAATTGCAACAACAAAATCTTGAGAAGAGATATGAGGGATATAAATTGGAAGAAGATGGACTTCTCACTTATAAAGGTAGAATTTATATTCCAAATGTAGCACATTTGAGGAGAGTTGTTATGGATGAAACCCATCAAGCTCCATATCCTGGTCACCTAGGATATCAGAAGACAATTGCTACAGCTAGAAATCAGTACTTTTGGCTAGGAATGAAAAAAGACATGGTTGAATACATTTCAAGGTGCATGACATGTCAAAAGGTTGTTGATGAAATTTTCATTGATGCCAACATGGACTTGCAGTGGCCTTACAGGATGTCATTGATGCCACCACCTTGCTGAAGATGTTGAAGACCCTACTGATGATGCTGAAGACCCTGAAGATGGTCCTGAAGCCTTGATGGATGTTGGAGAAGCCCTCACTTGGTGGTTTGATGGTCCCTGCATTTTTGAAGGTTTATGGGGTCTTAGAACCCTTGGAGATGTTCCTAGGACATGAGGAAGACTTGGTACCTACTTATATAGTGGTGTGATGACACTTGGACTCTTGCTTGCATGCTTGCCCTTGATAAGGTCCTTGGAGGTGGGAATATGACCTTTTTGCATATGGTCATTTGTCCTTGGTCCTTGATAAAGCCATTGAGGCTTGTGGTGACCTAAGTTGGTTATGGACAAAGGTGGAACATACCCTAAGACCTTGAAGATGATAACAACTTATTTGAAGAAGCCCATGTAAGAACACCCTTGATTATGGTAAGAAAGGGTTTGTGTGTGACAAATAAAAACTCAAAATATATAACAACTCCCAAGCAAGTCGGCTCCATTTAATATTAAAAACATCAATTTTTTTTTGGTATGTTTCCCAATAAAAATATATTAGAAGTCGGCTCATATTTAAAATTAAAATATTTTTTATATAGTAGGTCGGCCCCAAAATGAGGTGAAAAATTAATATAAATACCCCTCACAAGTCTTCATTTTTGCAAAGAAAAATTCGGTGGAGCTCTGTGATTTTTTACTGAGGCAGCCGTAGAATAGCAGGAGCAGGGAAATTCATGGGAGCAGTATGAAATGTTTTCTAGGGAAATTTCGGTGGAGCAGCAGCCCGAATTGTAGATGAAGCAACAGACACAGTCCGAGTTTCTTCCAAGGGCATCCATTGTGGCAGCTTGATAAACAGTCTGATTTTTTTTTTTTGGTTAGGGTTTTACATAGACATGCACATCTTGTTCAAGCATTGACAATCCAAAGTATGAGTTTTGGCATGCATTGTTTCCTGGTTAGGATTTTACACATACAGTCTTTGAAGTCTTCCTCATCTTGATGATGTTATTATAGACAACGTTATCTTGATGGTCTGATAGTTAATGATATTTATCATGACATTGATATATGATCAATATTGAGAGTTGACCATGGTGTGGGCAGATATGTGACAATTAGATTATTATGCCCTAGTTCCAGTTATACAAATAGTAATACATGCTTGATCAGTAAACAACAGGCATTTGAAGACAGTCTTAGTTGAAAATATTTGTAAGTAGCTTGGGTTTTGGAGGATCTTCCACACACCTAAATAGTCTGAGGTTTGTGGATTCTAGGGTTCTCTCCACATACACGCTGAGACCGAGTTTTTGATATGTTCTTTGGGACTAACCAGCATATGGAACTATTTTTTTTGTAGCTCTCTTCCATAGTATATCAGTTTGAATTTTACAACAGTTCATTATGAACTTGTTTAGGGTTTACCAGCACAAGTTCACCAGGTAAGAAGAAAATTTCGGATAGCTTGAATATTGGGTTGTACGAGAACAATATTGGCATCATTCATTTGTCCAAATGAATTATCGAAACAGACCTTGATTGTAAATTAAAGAGAGTATTGGCTATGACTGTCATATGGTTGATTATATGTGATGCTATGAACAGACTCTGTGCATGCTTCTTGAGCAGATAGTTAAGCATGGTAAATTTGAAGAGACTGAGCCTATCATCTGTAACTGAATTGAACACCTTATGCATATCTACTTATTATGTTGGAATTGTAGAGCAGCTTTGAAGTCTAGACTGTTGAGCAGTGTGTGGACAAAGACGACTTATCATAAGCAAATTGATTGTGGAAGAAAACTCAGGCTACAGACCTAAGGTAAAGACTGGTCAGTTCTACGATGGTGTGGTAGAATACACTCTAAGTGGCAGAGCATACTCATGTTGAGACGAGGCAAGGTTGTAGAGTAGAAGTTTCTCATTGCTAAATACAAGCCTGAAACTATGCATAGAGAATGACCTTGTTGCAAAAACTTGATGACAGTGACACCTACAGAAGAATGATTTGACAGAGTGACAAAAGTGGACAACTTGTTGCACACCTTATTATATTAAATATGCTTCAGTTGGTAGCCTTTATTTAAATACTACAGGAAACCACAGTATTCCATCATCTGATCTCTAGTATGTGTTAGAGATATCTCTGAAGTTCAGTATATAGAGGGCAGAACAATGATGATGTGTTGATCATTGACAAGGAGTAATTGTGAGCCTGTGATCTGAGGTTGAGGACAGTGACAGGGATGTAATTAACAGGGTGATAAGGCAGCCTCAATCTTCACACCTAAAACAGTATTGTTTTGATAGTGCTTAACCTCTTGAAGAGATGATAGTGTTTTCTTGAACAGCGTACAAGAGTATGAACAGTATGATATACAAGGTATGTGTAATGCTGAGTGTTATACTAGTGTGATACAGTAATGAAGAATTCAGTGACATGTATACATTATATATAGTGAAGTATCCTGGAGTGTATAAATAGTAATGACGCATTTCTATGTACTGTGATGATGATGACATATACTCTATATTGATATATGATGCACACCGTGCATATAATGTTGATGATGAACACTCCATGCACATAATGATGATGATGAATGCTTTGTACAAGGTGCATGATGTTGTTGAGTGTACAAGTTATGAATAGGAATGCATGTATAGTGAGTAAGTGGCATCTATGCAGTGAGCATACAATGATGTAGACAATGGCCTTGATGCTGATAATGTTGTACACTTGATGCATACTTTCTAACACTCTTGTTAAAGACATGAGAATACCTAGATGAACAAATTCATTGCTGACTTATTTACTTGTGACATCTACAAAATCATATCATGTTGTTGTTGATAAAGATGATGCATGAGAGCAGATCTTTGTAGCAAGTTGTATGATAACTTGACAGTGACCGACAGATTGATGACATGTTCAGACAGTCCTATATGACAGTGATGATTAGTGATAGCAGCAGTGTCTTTGATGCACTTGAGCAGCAGAGGTTGACAAGCATAGAATAACCAGAGATGATGAGCAGTGATGAGCAGACTTTGATGACTTGGCAGCATTGAAGAGCAGATGAACAGTGAAGATTGAGAAGTGGTTGCAGTAGTATTGATGACAGTGTTGAGCAGATATTCAGCAGTATTGACTAGCAGGATTCCTGACATGATTGATGAGCAGATGAGCATGAGCTGAGACAGTTGACCTCAGATTAAAGAGACAAGTGACTGATGAGTTGATGTAATAGTAAGCTTTAATTGTAAATGCAAGCTTGTCTTGCTTTTGAGGTTAGGATACCTCAAACCCTTCTTAGCAGGGTCTAAGAAAACCAGGCAGGGTCCTGGATATAGAGTAGGTGCTCTATGTATCAGTAGGTGCTGATTTTTCCTAACGGTTTTAGCCAAACCAAAACTAATATAAAAAGATTACAAATTTATATGGTGTGGTGTTCTTCTGTGTTATGGTTCTTGATGATTTAAATGCTATGATATGTGAATGATGAAGTTTATGAAATGATTATGAGATTGATAGAATAATTGAATGATAATTTGGTAGTTAAGTGTAGCAAGCAAAGAAAAGTTTTTAAATTGCTTTGCACTGATTCACCCCCCCTCTCAGTGTCTAACAATTGGTATCAGAGCCGGCCTTCGTCACAAGCCTAGCAAGCTTGAAGGAGATCCTTAGACACAATGGAGGAAAAGAAAGAGTCATCAAGCAATGACATGCCTGTACTTGATGTTGCATATTATTTCAGTTGTAGGAGCAAAATGAAGGCTTATTTGAAGAAGTTTGGTATTTGGGAAATTGTCATCAATCCACCCGCTCCATCAAACAAGAAAGGAAAACCAGCTGCACAGAAGGAAGCGAAGAAGGACAACACTACAGCCTTGAAGTTCCTCATGGATGGACTTCCCAGCTCAGTGAAAGAAAGTGTAGGAGAGTACACTTTGGCAAAAGACCTATGGTTCAAGCTGGAGAGTGAGTATCAGAAGGCAAGACCAAAACCTGAAAAGACAGATCAGAAATCATAAGACAATCCCCCAGAAGAGCTAAATCAAGAAGAAGATAAACAAAAAGAGGACTCTAGTAAAGGTATGGACTCTTGTGATTATAATGATAGCTTGTGTGATGAAATTGAGAAGGTTATTGCAGAAGATGATGAAAGGCTATCAAAGACTGCACATCAGATACATCTCACGTTGCTAAATATTGATCTTAGAGCCAATTGGTTCCTAGACATAGTAAATATGAACCAGAGTGATTTCACGAAGTTCAAAAAGGAAATCTTGGACTCCTTGAATGAATATCAGTAGAAGACCATGTCAATGAAAGTGTTGCTTCTAAAGCTCAAAGACAAGGACAAAGAGTTGCGAAATCAAATGAAAGACAAGGATGCTGAAGTTGAACAATTAAAGATTGAATTGATCAGTCAAAAGGAAGAATCGAAAAATCCTGCTCAAGAGCTTGAAGAAACTAGAAAGGTCAATCATGATCTGAAGACTCAGCTGGAGGAAGCCAAGAGGACAGAAGAAATCCTGAAGAGTCAGCTAGAAGAAAAGGAGGAGATAGTCCAGAAGCTGGAATTGGAGGTAGTTGGTCTCAGGAAGAAAGTTAATAAGAACGAAGCCTTGGTCAAGCTCCAAGATAGTTCAATTGTCCCAGATAAGATCTTAGATTGCCAAAGATCTCCACTCGACAAAACTGGTCTGGGTTACAAGAAGAACAAAGAAAAATCTGAAGATGACACTTGGTCCCTGAAGACTCCAGAAGCAGGTCCATCAACATCCAAAGCTACTCCCCAGGCACCTGCACATGACAACAAGGAGTGTGGAAGTTCAAAGATGAAACAAGGAGTTAGGTCTATTCCTCAAAGCAACTTCATTAAAGAAACAACTCCAAGACCCAGTTATGACAGTGGCTTCAATGGTTATTGTTATTTTTGTTCTAACTTTGGTCATAAGGCTATAGATTGTAGGTTCTATGGAAGAAGAAGGGCTGGAAGCCCTAATGTCTCAGTTAGATGTTGGACATGTGAACAAGTTGGACATGTTTCTGCCACATGTCACGCATTGAGATGCTACACCTGCAGTGGGTTTGGACACAAAGCCCATGAATGTGCCATTCAAAGAAGTCAAGCAAGAAGAAGTACTCCATACACATCAGCAAGAAGATTTGAAGATCATAAGACAAATGTTTATAGTCAAGGACACTCTCAAGCATGGAGAAATGAAGTTGATCAAAGAAGTGTTGGAATCTCCAGCAACTCAGTCAGATGTTGGTCATGCAACAATGTTGGTCACATTGTTGTACAATGTTGTACGATGAGGTGCTATAGCTGCAATGGCCTTGGGCACAAAGCTCAATATTCTTGGAGTACACGAAAACAATCCTTGAGAAGTTACCTAGACAACTCATCAAGGAAAGCCAGTGCAAATGAAGGAACAAGTGCTCAAAGGACAGATGCCAAGAAGCAAGTATGGATGAGGAAGACATAACAGTTGCAGATAGGAGAGGTTGATCAGAGCAGGGAAGATGGCTACCATACGGTAAGCCAAGTGTAAGGTCTCTCAAATAACTTAACACACCTTGAGTTCATGAGGCTGGAGAATGAACTCAAAGGAGAAAAGATGGTTAATCCAGGCATAGAGACAGGTCCTAGGATCGTGCATATCGTCAGGGGGAGCAAATATCAGTGAGCAGTCAGCAGTGATCAGAGATCTCAGACTCAAATATGTGGACACCCTTTTCCATTGATGCCAAAGGGGGAGAGATGAAGACAAAGGGAAAGATGCAGACAAAATGGGAGCATGCTCATAGGGGGAGCATGAGTTGTTGTCATCAATGACAAAGGGGGAGATTGTTGATGAAATTTTCATTGATTCCAACATGTACTTGCAGTGGCCCTACAGGATGTCATTGATGCCACCACCTTGCTGAAGATGTTGAAGACCCTGTTGATGATGTTGAAGACCCTGAAGATGGTCCTGAAGCCTTGATGGATGTTGGAGAATCCCTCACTTGGTGGTTTGATGGTCCCTGCATTTTTGAAGGTTTATGGGGTCTTAGAACCCTTGGAGATGTTCCTAGGACATGAGGAAGACTTGGTACCTACTTATATAGTGGTGTGATGACACTTGGACACTTGATTGCATGCTTGCCCTTGACAAGGTCCTTGGAGGTGGGCATATGACCTTTTTGCACATGGTCATTTGTCCTTGGTCCTTAATAAAGCCCTTGAGGCTTGTGGTGACCTAAGTTGGTTATGGAAAAAGGTGGAGCATACCCTAAGACCTTGAAGATGATAACAACTTATTTGAAGAAGCCCATGAAGAACACCCTTGATTATGGTAAGAAAGGGTTTGTGTGTGACAAATAAAAACTCAAAATATATAGCAGTTCCCAAGCAAGTCAACTCCATTTAATATTAAAAACATCAAATTTTTTTGGTATGTCGGCCAAATAAAAATATATTAGAAGTCAGCTCATATTTAAAATTAAAATATTTTTTATATAGCAGGTCGGCCCCAAAATGAGGTGAAAAATTAATATAAATACCCCTCGCAAGTCTTCATTTTTGCAAAAGAAAATTTGGTGGAGCTCTGTGATTTTTAACTGAGGCAGCCACAGAATAGCAGGAGCAGGGAAATTCGTGCAAGCAGTCTGAAATGTTTTCTAGGGAAATTTTGGTGGAACAGTAGCCCGAATTGTAGATGAAGAAATAGACACAGTCTGAGTTTGTTCCAAGGGCATCCACTGTGGCAGCTTGATAAACAGTCTGAGTGTTTTTTTTTGTTATGGTTTTACACAGACATGCACATCTTGTTCAAGCATTGACAATCCAAAGCATGAGTTTTGGCATGCATTGTTTCTTGGTTAGGGTTTTACACAGACAGTCTTTGAAGTCTTCCTCATCTTGATGATGTTATGATAGACAACGTTATCTTGACGGTCTGATAGTTAATGATATTTATCATGACATTGATATATGATCAATATTGAGAGTTGACCATGGTGTGGGAAGAGATGTGACAATTAGATTATTATGCCCTAGTTCCAGTTATACAAACAATAATACATGCTTGATCAGTAAACAGCAGGCATTTGAAGACAGTATTAGTTGAAAATATTTGTAAGTAGCCTGGGTTTTGGAGGCTCTTCCACACACATAAACAGTCTGAGGTTTGTGGATTCTAGGGTTCTCTCCACATACACACTCAGACCGAGTTTTTGATATGTTCTTTGGGACTAACCAGCATATGGAACTGTTTTTTTTTGTAGCTCTCTTCCACAGTATATCAGTGTGAATTTTATAGCAGTTCATTATGAAATTGTTCAGGGTTTACCAGCACAAGTTCACCAGGTAAGAAGAAAATTTTGGATAGCTTGAATTTTGGGTTGTACGAGAACAATATTGGCATCATTCATTTGTCCAAATGAATTATCCAAATAGACCTTGATTGTAAATTAAAGAGGGTATTGGTTATGACTGTCATATGGTTGATTATATGTGTTGCTATGAACAGACTTTGTGCATGCTTCTTGAGTAGATAGTTGAGCATGGTAAATTTGAAGAGACTGAGCCTATCATCTGTAACTGAATTGAACACCTTATGCATATCTACTTATTATGTTGGAATTGTAGAGTAGCTTTGAAGTCTAGACTGTTGAGCAGTGTGTGGACAAAGATGACTTATCAGAAGCAAATTGACTGTGGAAGAAAACTCGGGCTACAGACCTAAGGTAAAGACTGGTCAGTTCTACGATGGTGTGGTAGAATACACTCTAAGTGGTAGAGCATACTCATGTTGAGACGAGGCAAGGTTGTAGAGTAGAAGTTTCTCATTGCTGAATACAAGCCTGAAACTATGCACAGAGAATGACCTTGTTGCAGAAACTTGATGACAGTGACACCTACAGAAGAATGATTTGACATAGTGACAAAAGTGGACAACTTGTTGCATACCTTATCATATTAAATATGCTTCAGTTGGTAGCCTTTATTTAAATACTATAGGAAACCATGGTATTCCATCATCTGATCTCTAGTATGTGTTAGAGATATCTCTGAAGTTCAGTATATAGAGGAGAGAACAATGATGATGTGTTGATCACTGACAAGGAGAAATTGTGAGCCTGTGATGCGAGGTTGAGGACAATGACAGGGATGTAATTGACAGGGTGATAAGGTAGCCTCAATATTCACACCTAAAACAGTCTGGTTTTGATAGTGCTTAACCTCCTGAAGAGATGACAGTGTTTTCTTGAACAACATGCAAGAGTATGAATAGTATGATATACAAGGCATGTGTAATGCTGAGTGTTATACTACTGTGATACAGTAATGAAGAATTCAGTGACATGTATACAGTATATATAGTGAAGTATCCTGGAGTGTTTAAACAGTAATGAAGCATTTCTATGTACTCTGATGATGATGACATATACTCTATACTGATATATGATGCACACCGTGCATATAATGTTGATGATGAACACTCCATGCACATAATGATGATGATGAATGCTTTGTACAAGGTGCATGATGTTGTTGAGTGTACAAGTTATGAATAGGAATGCATGTACAGTGAGTAAGTGGCATCTATGCAGTGAGCATACAATGATGTAGACAATGGCCTTGATGCTGATAATGTTGCACACTTGATGCATACTTTCTGACACTCTTGTTAAAGACATGAGAATACCTAGATGAACAAATTCATTGATGACTTGTTTACTTGTAACATCTACAAAAGCATATCATGTTGATGTTGATAAAGATGATGCATGAGAGCAGATATTTGTAGCAAGCTATATGATAACTTGACATTGACCAACAGATTGATGACATGTTCAGATAGTCCTATATGACAGTGATGATTAGTGATAGCAGCAGTGTCTCTGATGCACTTGAGCAGTAGAGGTTGACAAGCATATAATAACCAGAGATGATGAGCAGTGATGAGCAGACTTTGATGACTTGGCAGCATTGAAGAGTAAATGAACAACGAAGATTGAGAAGTGGTTGCAGCAGTATTGATGAAATTGTTGAGTAGATATTCAACAATATTGACCAACAGGATTCCTGACATGGTTGATGAGCAGATGAGCATGAGCTGAGACAGTTGACCGCAGATTAAAGAGACAAGTGACTGATGAGTGGATGTAACAGTAAGCTTTAATTGTAAATGCAAGCTTGTCTTGCTTTTGAGGTTATGATACCTCAAACCCTTCTTAGTAGGGTCTAAGAAAACTAGGAAGGGTCCTAGATGCAGAGTAGGTGCTCTATGTATCAGTAGGTGCTGATTTTGCCTAACGATTGTAGCCGAACCAAAACTAATATAAAAAGATTACAAATTTATATGGTGTGGTGTTCTTCTGTGTTATGCTTCTTGATGATTTAAATGCTATGATATGTGAATGATGAAGTTTATGAAATGATTATGAGATTGATAGAATAATGGAATGATGATTTGGTAGTTAAGTGTAGCAAGCAAAGAAAAGTTTTTAAATTGATTTACACTGATTCACCCCCCCTCTCAGTGTCTAATACAAGTAAAGGTTGAGCATCAACATCCCACAGGTTTGTTGCAGCCTTTTCCAGTTCCAGAAAGGAAATGGGAAGTTATTTCCATGGATTTTATTGCAGGATTTTCGATGACTTGAATACAACATGATTCCATCATGGCTGTAGTAGACAAGTTGACAAAAGCAACATATTTTATATTGGTGAAGTCTGCGCACAAGACTGATGACATTGCAAAGATATTCATGAAGGAGATTTTCAAATTGCATGGATTGCCGAAGGCAATAGTTTCTGACAGAGATGTCAAGTTCCCTTCCAAATTTTGGAAGGGGTTGATTGCAGATTTGGGTACAAAGCTAAACTTCAACATTGCATACCATCCTTAGATAGAGAGAGTTAATCAGGTGCTTGAAGATATGCTTCGCATGTATGTGATGGACAAACCAACCAAGTGGGAAGATTACTTACACTTGGTAGAGTTTTCTTACAATAATGGATAGTAGGAATCCTTGGGGATGAGTCCATATGAAGCTTTGTATGGAAGGAGGTGTAGGACACCAGTGACTTGGGATAACCCAGTGAACAGAGTTGTGCTTGGACCAGAGTTACTCAAGGAAATGGAGTAAGATGTTGTAAAGATCAGGAAGAATCTAAAAGCAGCACAGGATAGATAGAAGAGCTATGCAGATAAGCATAGGATGAACAGAGAGTTCAGTGTTGAGGATCATGTTTACCTCAGAGTGAAAGCAAGGAAGAGTTCCTTGAAACTTGGAAGTTGTGCCAAGCTGTCACCTAGATATTGTGGGAAGTTTGAAGTGCTTGAAAGAGTAGGGCCTGTTGCATATAGAATTGCATTGCCTGATAGTACTAGAGCTCATAATGTTTTTCATGTTTCTTTGCTTAAGAAATATGTACATGATCCTAACCATGTGATAAATTGGGATGTGATTCAGGTGGAACTCGAGGGAGAGTTCCAAATTGAGCCAATGTGCATCCTCGACAGGAAGGTCACAATGCTCCAGAACCAATCCATAGGGTAGGTAAAGGTGCAATGGGAGCAATACGGACCTGAATAGGCTACATGGGAGCTAGAGGATGCCATGCGATTGGCACATCCATTTTTGTTCAATTCTGTGGAACACTGCGGCGATACCAGTGTAGCATTTTGTTCAAATTTTGTAAAGCACTGAGGAGAGTGCTATTAAAGGGGGAGGGGAATGTAACACCCCGGTTTTGAGCCTAATGCATTAAATATACATGATACATATATTGTAAATAATCATGGTGAGGAGCTAAAGGAAAAGGCCACGCCATCGATTTGGTTATGTTATGTTTCAGATTGGAATTGTCACCGAAGGTATATTGGGACATACGACACGTATTAAATTATGGCATCATGTAAATGTGCATTTTAATTAATGAAACCCAGCCAACTATGTTCACTATAACCAAATTGAGAAGGGGCATGATTTACTAAGGATAGGGGTGGGAATTGTTAAACCCAAGACCCATGGGGAAAATCCATGTGTCAGCCACTAAACTACTGTTAGTTGAGGGCAGTTATTTGCTGGGTAGTAGTGGGTGGCAGGCCTGTCCACACACACCCTCCTCCAGTTGGGTCGTTCCATTCATGTGGGGGAAAGGAAACCAATAGAAAACACTTCCACTCCCCCACTCTCGAAATTTTTTGGCTCACTCTCACGCAGACGGTCTTGGGGGGGGTTCACCCTTCTCCCGCACCGGGATCATCATCATATTTCCTCACATAGGATAATTTTCTCTTCACTGTCCAACTCACGCAGAGACACTATTCGTTCCCATTTTTCCTCACTGATTGTTGTTATGTGGGTATGTTCTTCCTCCGCCCTATGTAGAGAATTGATGTTCCTTTCACATTATTGGACTGTGTATTGTCATGTCCTTCATCTGTGGATCGTGTGATGTGATTTTACTCACTGATCGCTGGCTGTGGTATCATCCACGTCTTGTTGACCGTGATTCCCTTTTTTTTAAAGTGGTATCTGCTGTACATTACCATTATTGAATCATTTGGCCACGATAGGGCCAAGAACGATTCGGGTTTTGTTTCCCCTGCTAAAGCTGAAATTGCTGGTTTTGCTGGATGCATGCAGTGGTTGGTCTTCAGACGATAATGGAGTGGTGATGAGGGCCTGATTTGCTTGACAAACCTGGTGTGTTTTGGAACCACACAGACAGAGCTAGAGGGTTGGATTTCTTCTCCATAACCCCTGAATAGCACTGGAAGGGAGGTCAGGGCCTGAGGGACTGCGTTGCAGAGAAAGGACTGATTTCCTTGTGTTGGGTGTGTGTGTGGGTGTTCTAGAAGTCAGGATAGTTCTGGTGTAGGTGTCCTTAGCTCTTCAATGAGCTCACCATCTTAGCATTCAACCTTTCCCAGCTCTTGGATGGCCTGATAAACCCAACTGTGTTGTCTTGGCGGATCTGATGTTGGCCTGATAAACCCAATTGAGTTGGCTTGGTTGAACTGTGTATTCCTGATGTTTTGTGTATCCTTGGCTATGTGTAAGCCGTTAGTTCCTTATTCCTTGGGGAATCATGCCCGCCTTGGGGGTGGCAGCGTTGCTGATATATTAAAGAGCACGCAGGCCTATGGTTGGGTGGAACGTTGCAGCGACGTAGCTAGTTTCGGAACAGTTCTTATAAGATAAGTATTCTTGTCTATTTTACTTCTGCAGTTATGTTACTGTTAATGATTTATGATGAACATGTATATGAATGAATATTATTTTGCTTCTACTGAATATATGTATGATTATGCATCTTAGTAATTTTGATGTTTTAAGCATTTACTTCAGATATTATACATATGTACATGTTCATGGGGCTAGATACCCGGATGTTTGGTGTTTAGTAGCGTCCTCTTCACCAGTCAGAGGGTCGGGGATGTTACAAGATCGCTTGGAAATCTTTTTTTGTTTTGAGGAGACTGAAAAGAGCTTAAATATAACTCCTGAACTAGGTTCCTTTTTCACAATCCACTTTTAACGATTCTGAAAAAGTGAAAAAGTATACTTGACACCTTTCTACTGGAATTTTAATGAGCATGTAAAAAGTGTAAAATGGAGCTCAATACTTTTTCAGTTTTGCTCGAACCTCGAAAAAGAAAAAAATAGCTTACATCGTAGCCATGACCCAATTTTTACCTGAAAAACTCATAAAACACAATTAAAAGCCATGTTTTCAAAACTATAGAAAGTAAAAAATAAAAACCCACTTTTACCAAAATAATTTGGATTTTAAAATTAAATAAATTACAATGTATTTTTGAAAACTCCAAATATTCTATAAATAGAAAGGGTAGGTAAGTTAATTTTACCACTTGTTTTTCACCATTTGGTGAATTTTGGAAGTTGGATTTGATAGAAAGAGTTCCTCCAGTGATTTGGCAAGGGAATTTTACTTCATCATTGTTTCATTCTCCATAGAAGAGGTAAGCATTTGATCCTTTTCTCTTTCTATGTCCAATAAATGTTATTTTGTCTCCTCTGCATTGTTTAATTCCAAGTTCCTAAAATGTTTTTTACTGTTTAAAAGATAAGATAGAAGTTAGATTTTTATTTTGTAATGGTAGGGTATGGGATTAACCATCCCAATAGAAGTTTTTAGCCACATTAGAAGGAAAATTTTTTCTTCCTATAGGGTCTTTGGCCGTCAGGTAGCGCCCTTGACGACGCTCTGTCAAGCTGGGATAGAAGTGTCGTAGGCGCTTTGTCCACAACAAACAGCCACCCGATGCTCTGCAAGCCACATGAAGAGGCACTGTGGTGCTCTGTGCATGAATGCTAGCAGCACCGCAGGAGGAAAAAGAAGAAAAACAAAACCCTAATCCACCCAAAAAAATAATTTTTCATGTTTTCTCTTCTTTCTTTGCAATTTGTTATTTCATTTGTCTTTCTGTCTTTTTAGCAATGATATATTTTCTAATTACGAAATTTGCATGTTACAGGTATACCATGGTAATTTGGAAATAAAGGGAACATGAAGTCCCAGATAATGAGGCTGCAAATGATCCAGCCACCATTGAGGCTCTACGGAACTGCAGGCTTCTTAAATATTTCTGGATACCTGGGATGAAAGCACATATCTGAATGCTAGAATATATCATAGATATGTGGGATCCCAACCAGGAGCATTTTGTGGTGGGAGTCCATCTCCTACCTATAGAGGTCGAGGATATTTATTTTCTGACCGGTTTGTCTATGAGGGGAAGCCCAGTAGTTCTATCTGGAGCACGAGGAGGGGAAGGTTCCTTGGATGATATTATTGATCAGCACTGCTCACTAGGTACAAAGACTCAATCGAGGAAGCTACAGATCAAGTCCCTAGTATATATTCCCTTGAGGACAATGGTGTATACTATTTTCAAGGTGGCAGGTACGAGGGCTTCCCACCTTACCAGCATATCACATATGCTATATGCTTTGCAGTGCATGGATCCCACTGTATTCAACTGGTGTGAAGGCATGCTGGTGTTTCTGAAGAGTCAATTGAACAAGTGCAAAAGAGGAATGCTGAAGCAATTTGTCTATGGAGCAATGATAGTGTCCTTTATCTTACAGTGGGTACCTCACCTGAGACCATAGGTGACCATTACTAGACTTGATCCTGAGGATCTGAGGATGCTTGCAAGGGTCAAGTCTAGTAATGGTTACTTTTGGTGGAGGATTATGCCTATGAAGGGACAGACTTCCATGATGACCCAGAGATAGCTCTACCTGATGGAGAAGAATGGGATGACCGAGGTAAGAAAATACATTATCCACTTGTGTTTTTAATTTTTTGTATTTATTTAATTTTTTTATTTTGTAGTACTGAGATAAAAATGTTTTCATGCAGACATTGGGTCTGTCCGTCCAGTAGGGATGTCTCCAATTGTTAGGAGAGCATGTACTAGGGATATGATGCTATACAACTCTGAAGCTGATGAAGAGCTCGGATATCTCAAGGAAAACCTATAGCGCTTGACTGTGGGCATCCCTGACATGACTACTGACGAGGTACCTAGGTGTTATCAGCGCCATACTGCAGGTGTCTCTGGACAGTTCTCTAGGCTACTCCGCAGAGTGGCCCAAGCCATTGCATGCTACCATGAGCATCATGAGGATTAGCCTGCCTTGATTTTCACTTTTTGTATATGTATTACTAAAAGCTTTGAAGCTTTAGGTTTTTCCCTATGTATATGTATTCTGAACTTTTTATGGTCCTGAATGGGCACTGAAAGCTAGAGATGCTTTAGCCCAAATTTTGTATCTCGGTGCTACAAATGTATCTCGGTGCTATAAATTTATATATATATATATATATGACAAAATTTTATATTTACATTTGTGTGTGGGAAAATGTGATGTGTGCAATGATTTATCTACTTATGAATTTACATGTGTTTTTATGTTTCAAAAGGACTTTTAAGTATGAGCAATATGCCAATCCAAGACATAGTTAGCTAGGGAATTTGCCACAACATTTAAATGTCTCAGAATGTGATGATATGTAACTTGCTCAAAAGACCTCTCTAACAACCTAACTCTCCAGAAAGTATGAAGAAGCATGGGATTTCAGATGGTGTAGACTCGGTTAAGCTATTGAACAACTAGTTCAGAGTCTCAGTAAACCCTAATTTCCCTTACATCATTAGCTAGGGATTTCATTAACAATTCGATCACGAATTGATATTCTACCAGATTGTTGGTGGAGGGACCTAAAAGAATACCCCTTGAACTCACTAGCTCACTTGTAGGAGAGTACAGTACACAAGCTCCTGATGCAAGGTTAAGTGTATATCGATGAGAACCATCAGCAAAACCAATGAAGGAATTCATCTGTCCATCAGACAAAAGACATGCATAAGTAGGGTTTTATGAAAAAACACATTTTCAATCACACAAAAGACACACCTCTCAATGCTTAAGACACACAACAAACTATAAACAATTTTTACAAAGACCCTATGATAGATGACCTAGGCATAATATATTTTGAGGTAGGTCCCATTTCGAGGCTATCCCAAAAGTATCCCATCATAATCAACCAATTCATATGCTCCTTTCTCTAAAACACGACTGACAACATCGGACCCATGCCACATAGACTCAAATTTTCTTTCCCCCAGCTTGTCATGCTTCTGGTCATAAGTCAAGACCAAGTCTCCTTCATTGAAGGAATGGGGTTGGACAGTCTTGTCATATTGAACTTTCATTCTTCATTTATGTGCCTCATTAGCTAAGGCAACATCGCGTTGAGTTTCATTAATTTTGTTTAGATACAAGAATCTTTCTTCGTCTATAGTGGTGTTGGGTAATAGATCCACAACAATATTTAAAGAAGGGATTTCACATTCTATCGATAGAGTGGCTTCCATCCCGCATACTAATTCTAAAGTTGTAAAACTGGTGGAAGTTTTAATAGTAGTCCTATAGGCCTAGAGTGCAGAGAAAAGCTGTAAATGGCAGTTTGACTTGGATTTCCCTACCATCCACTGAAGAATTGTTTTTAATACTTTGTTTATAGCCTCAACCTAGCCATTGGCCTGAGGATAGTATGGTGTAGAGTTATCATGATGAAACCCTAATTTCACACTAAGCTATACCATCATTTTGTTTTGAAAATGTGACCCATGATCGGTCATGATGGCCCTAGGAATCCTGAATCTCGCAATGATATGGTTGAATAAGAATAGTGTAGCAGTCTTACCATCTTTAGCATATGTGGGCCTTGCCTCATCCCATTTTGTAAAATACTCCACAACCACAATAATGTAGCCATGCCCCCCGACTGAGGTAGGTCTACAGTGTACGAATTCTATGCCCCATTTTGCAAAGGGGTCAACTGCTACAATGGGATGGAGCAGAGCTGGGTGGGTGCATTTCTTGGAAGTAAACATTTGACATGGTGGGGATTTCTTTACTGTTTCAATGCAATATTTGAAAATAGAGGGCCAAAAATACCTGACATGCAAGATTTTCTTGGTAGTAGCCAACACAGAGAGATGATCACCACAAGCTCTAGCATGGAAATCATTTAAAACGAACTCAGCCTCCTCATGTGTAAGGAAACATCGTAATATGGATTCAACACCATGGCAGTATATGGTATCATTCAAGATAAGATAACTTTTTTCCTGGTGGAAAACATGACGATGTTCATCTCAAGAAGCAGTGGGATGGTATCGTAAGGTCTGGAGATACAAAATGATATCTGTGTACCATGGGTCAGTCGTACTAATGAGAAACAATGATTCATCGGGAAATTAATCAAGGGGCTCTGTAGTCTCAGTAGTACGGGGAAGGTCACATATAAGCTCTGCAAAGATGAGAGATTTCTTAGAAGTGCTTTTAGCGAATTCTGACTCAAATTCCTAGAGAATCACAATCCAACGTGAGTATTTTCCCCCAAGCACTTGCTGTGTGAGAACACAGTGCATGGGGTTGGAATCCGTGTACATAGTGGTGGTGCGAAGAAATATATAATGACAAAACTTCTGGACCGAGATGACCGTGGCCAGATCGAGTTTCTCCACATGTGAGTATCGAGTTTCAGAGTCCAAAAGACTCTTACTTGCGTAATAAATCACATGTTCCTGGTCGTGTTCAGCTACTTGAACAAGGACCATGCCTATGGTAGAAAAGGATGCATCCACATACAAGGAATAGTCCTTAGCATAATTAGGTGGTTGCAACACTGGTGCATGGGTAAGGGCATGTTTGAGATTATCAAACATGTGTTGTACGAAATCATCTCAGACGAAAGGGGTATCTTTCTTGAGCAACCTCATGAAACCATGTTTCCTTTCTGCATAATTGTAGACGAAACGACGTAGAAAGTTTTCCTTCCCTTGCAAAATTTGGAGTTCATTTACATTTGTGGAAGTAGGTAGGGATAAGATAGCTTGAATTTTCAAGGGATCTATATGGATGCCATCTTTGGAAATAATAAACCCAAGAAGTCAGCCAACTTCTACACAAAAAACACATTTATGGGGATTTATACGAATATTGAAATGACGACATCAAAGAAACATAGCTCTCAGATGATTGACATGAATATCCCGCTGCTTGGAATGAGCAGGTAGGTCATTAATATAGGGTTCCACAACATGTTTAATGTCGTGAAAATCATAGGACATGGCATGTTGGAATGTCGTGCCAACATTCTTTAAATCGAAAGGCAGTTTTCGATAAGAAAAAGTTCCCCAAAGGAAAATAAATGTTGTCTTTCCTTGGTGTGATGGGAGAATATCAATATGATTATAGCCGAAGAAGCCATCCATAAAGGAAAAAATAACTCTTTCGGCATAGTTATCAATTATTTGATCGATATAGGGAGTGGGAAAGTTGTCTTTTGGACAAGCACGATTCAAATCTCTAAAATTGATACAAACCCTAATAGTACCCTATTTTTTGTTCATAGGGACTATGTTGGACACCCATTCAATTAATGGTATGGGGTAAATGAAACTGGCCTCGAGAAGTTTCTCAACTTCTTCTTTAATAGCGGCTGCTTTTCGTGGATGGACTTGTCATAGTTTCTGACAGACCGGATTGGTAGCGGGGTAAGTTTTGATCTCATGAACAATGATAGAGGGATCAATCCCTAGAATTTCTTCATATGTCCATGCGAATACATCTCTAAATTCCTTGAAAAGGGTCATGTATGTTTGAACCTCTTCAGGTGAAGAGTTCTGTCCTATGAAAATGTTCTCAGAAACACCAGGTTTCACTGATATGTCAACATGCATAGTTTTTGTAATGTTACACCTTCCTTTAGAATCGACACTATGAGTGAGGATCATAGACTAAGGGTTGAGGTCTATATCAGATGAAACCATAGAGGTGAACTGGTCTTCTTCCATATGGCAAGTGGGACTGAAAGAATATCTTTGATGATAATCTTCCCAAGGAATATCCTATAATGAAATAACTTCCATAATAGATTCATCTGTAGGAAGTGTGTGTGAAATATAATCTAGAGATGGGGGGGATCGAGCCAGTATGGCATGTGATAATGGTATAAGGACACCAACAAATGTTCATTGATGGGTGAATCATTGGTAGATTGAATTTCATTGTAAATTTCTTCGAAAGGGGAAAAGGATGTTGATTCATCAGCAATTGCTTTTCCTTTGTCTACATGAGAGGTAGAAATCATGTTAATAGATGCAGTTTGCAAAGTAGGAGGAGGATCAGATGAGGGAAAGAATTCCATTAGTGAATAATATTTGATAAGACCTACTCCAATGTCCTTATACTGTGGGGTATTCAGGAGCAGAACGCTATTTGCATCATTTGTAATGGCACTAGGTGTGATGAAATCTAACTGATCAACAGTAACAATCTTTCCTCGAAATGGGAACTGGACGATCCAAAAAATGGTCGATGCTACAGCTTGCATAGCATAAAACCAGTTACGAGCTAGGAGTAATTTGTAATCCAAAGGAGCGTTGATGACTTCAATGTGAATGGAGACTGACTTACCCCCCAATTCAACATGGATGGCAGGTAGTAATCCATAGGGTTGAAATCCGTGACCATCAAAAACCTTAAGGGTGGCAGGTGATCGGTTGATTTCTAGAGAACAAATGGCTCTCCAGCAAGATAAATACATAACAGATGTAGAGGCACCCTCATCCAAAACAGTATGGTGGATAGTCTTTTGAGCAATCTTGGTAGCGATCTGGAAAGCTAGCTAATGTGAGAGTCTCGTCTTGAAATCATCCAATTTGAAAGTGATGATATTACTATTCTCAGGATCCATAGCTCCAAGGGCAGTAAGCAAGTTCTTCCATTGAGTTGGGCAGGTTTGAAGTACCTCTAAATATGACATAGCGCATGGTGCTTGGGCCAAATATTCAACAATATTATAATATTGGGTGGCACGAGCGTTAGGATTGATTATGGACTTACGTAGAGTGCCCTTTGGTGGATGGAAAATTGCTTCTAGAATAGGTTTTTCAATGTGAAGACCATTATTAGGAGGAGGTGTGGAAGTTGATGATTTTTCAAATGGAACATCATCATGTTTCTTTTCTGGAGGAGGGTCATAACTGTGTGATCTTGTATTTAAATTAACTGTTTCACTAGACATCATTCGAACTTCATCAGTGGAGGAAGAAGTTTCATTCAAGGACTTATGATCAATTAACTATTGTTGGGAAGGGAAAGGATCTTTCAAAACTGCTAGGGCGGGTGAAGCTTTCAAAAATTTACTAACTTCCTCACGATGAGGACATTCGTTTGTAAAATGGTCACCTCAGCAGATTAAACAAGGATGTTTTACCTTTCTCTTACCTTTTGAATCAATATCTGAGTTCTGTGATTTGTTTCCTTCCTGTTCATTATCAGTTTTTTTAGATTTATTTTCTCCTTTCTTCTTTCTGCTGGAAGGTTCATTTGATTTGATAGCGTTTACTTCAGCGAAAGCAACATGAGAGGGTGCAGGTTTGGTAGATGGTGCTGGTTGATTTGACGGAGTGGAGGTTTGATTTTTTTTCTTAGAAGATTTGGCCTCTGTTTGTGTTTGAACTGAACCAAGTATGCCATTAGCAGGTGGTTTAGTTGTGGGTCTTGATGGATCAGTTGTGGATCTTGATGGATCAGTTGTAGGTCGAGGAGCATGGGGAATCAGATCATACAGAGTACCTGATTGGGAGTAAACTGAGTCTAGGTACTAAACACGGCTAATAGCTTGCTCCTCAGTAACAGTGCCTGCCATGGCAACATCTCTAGCAATAGGTGGAAGTAAAGAATTTGTAAACTAATAAGTGAGCAACTGACCAGGAATGGGGGCCTTAATTAACCTTCGTCTTTGTCTCCATTCATGGATATGATCGGAGATGTGAGTTGATGTGGTTTATAGAAGCGAATTCAAAAGGTTTGTACGTGTTTCATATCATATTGGCAATTGAAAGTGTGTTAAAAATGCCATTGCTAAGGCATTGAAGTCCCAAAAAGAGTGTTGTGGTAACTCGATGTACCAATTTGCGGCAATACTAGTGAGGGTTCTTTGAAAAAGGCATAGATGGATTGAGCCATCCATCAAATAATTTGATGAACACCATAAGTGAAATGTCATCACATGGGTTTTGGATCTTCACCATGTTTTCCATCAAACTTGGGTATATTGAAAGGCAGCTTTATAGGAATGGCAGGCCAAGAGGGGTCATGACTGATTGGGTCATTTATCAATCTTGACAAGTCTAGAAGATCCAAAGGAGCTAGAAATGACAGTTGTTGATTTGGTTGTGGATACTGGTAGTACTGGTATGGCATTTGCTGGCCAGTAGGACCATATGTAGATTGATAGATGGGTATTTATGATTCCCTCGAAGCTTGTTGAAAAGGTTGTTGATTTACAGAATTTCCTTAAGGAGGTGGGTCACCCAAGGGAGGGGGTCCTCCAAAAGGTGGTGGTCCTCCAGGTGGTGGTGGTGGTGGTCCTCCGAAGGTGGTGGTGATGGTCCTCCAGGTAGTGGTCCTCCACCTCCAGGAAGTGGTGGTGGGCCTCCAGGTGGTGGTCCTCCAAATGGTCCACCAGGACCTCTAGGACCTCTAGGACCTCCAGGTTCTCCAGGTCAACGAGGTGGTCCTCTAGGGGGGTTCCACCATATCCCCCAGCAGTATTAAAAAAAGCTCCTCCATATGATGGAAGATTGGACCAATTGGGTTTTCCCCAAGGTACAAAAGCATTCCAAGGGTAGGGCATTCCAGGATAACTAACCATTGGAAGTGGTTATTGATACACTTGATTGACCATAGGTGGCTATGTTCCTGGATAAGTATATCCCCAAGAAGTTGTATTATTGATAGGTTGCACCCCTAAGGGTTGGCATGAACTGGATGGTGTTGAAATATTGTAACTTCGAAGAATATTCTATATGTATCTTTTTTGGTCCCCGATGGTCCTACCGGGAGAACCACTTGTATTACTTTGTACCCCGATGCTTCTAATCGAAAGAACTAATAAGAGTCATGAGGTAGTCCCCTCTAATTGTAAAGGTGGGTCATTAGCACCCTAGTGTGGTTACTTGAGCCTACATGTGTAACTCAAGCCTACATGATTTAACTCGAGCCTACATGTCAGATGAGTTAACTTAAGTGAATAGATGAATATAAATAGAGGTGTAGTGCTCCTCATTTGGAACACACACACTCACTTGTGTAGCACACTAGTGAAGGAGAGAAGTAGCTGGAGAAGGAGGAGGATCAGGTTTTTGATATCCTTGTTGGTTTTACCTTTTACCTTTTTGGGGGCATCTATATTGAGGAAGATTTTGCTGGGTTTTTCCCTTTAGGGTTTTCCCAGGATAAATCTGTGTTGTTCTCGTGATACTGTTTCTTTCAGTGATCCTGTTTTATATGCTTTTGTTATGAAAAATGAAATGAAATGCTGATTTTTTAGCTAAGCATATGAAAATTTAACATGGTATCAGAGCTAACCTGAACAGGACAGCTTTCACAAGGAGAAATAGCCCTCTCTCTCTCCCTAGAAGAAATTAAGGTTTTCAGGAAAAAAATTTGAGTCTCAGAAAATTTCTTGCATAGAAAGTTACACCCTCCTAGAGCACATCTTTTAAGCCTGGAATCAAGTTTTTTGGATGTTTGAGTCTCCGAAAAAGTCAAACCCTAGTTTGACAACTACTCCAGAAAGTTGTTGAACCAGAAAACTGCAGAAGCTGAATCTTGCAAGACTGATTTGAAAAGAGAAGAGTTGAGATCTCTATAATCCAAGCACATCAGTCAACTCACCTCATTCAAGTGCATCTTCTGGTAAGGTCAATTTCTCATTCCACAAAATTTCAATTTTTTGTGATCTTCTGACATGATGGCCTCAAGCACTAAGCTTGAGGACAAGCTAGAAGGCATAGAGAATTTCTGAGCATGGAAATACAGGATTGGTCTCATTCTCCAAGAGAATGATCTTGATAAGTATGTCAAAGAAGAAGTGTCAAAACCTGAAGAAACTAAAGCCAAGGAGAAGCACAAAAAGGACATGATTAGGGAACAAAGGATTATTGCTGATTCCATCAAGGATCACTTGATTCCTCAAGTGTCATCCAAGAAGACTCCAAAAGAAATGTATGATGCCCTTTCCAGAATGTTTGAAGGAAGAAACATCAACAGGAAGATGAATCTAAGACCTCAATTGAAGAGCACCAAGATGAGTCATGGAGAATCCATCCAAGACTACTTCACAAGGGTTTCTCAGATCAAAGAGCAACTAGAATCTATTGGAGATAATCTTGATGAATATGAAATGGTTATGACTGCTCTCAATGGTCTCACTACACCTTGGGAGTCCTTTATTCAGATGATGTGTGCCAGAAAAGAAAGCTTGAAGTTTGATGTTGTATGGGAAGATTGCATTCAAGAGGAGACTAGAGTCGCAAATAGAGAAGCCTTACTAAAAGAAGATGATCAAGCCCTAGCCACTCACACCAAAAGAACAAGAGGCCAGTCAAACTTCAAGAGAAGAAATTTCAAGGAGTCTTAACCTCCCAGAAGAATTCAAAGGGTAAGAGAAATACCTCCCATTAGAGACTATTCTGATTTTGAATGTTTTCATTGTAACAAGATAGGACACATTGCTCGAAATTGTCCTGTGAAGAGGCAAGAATATAGAAAGAGGATCAACAACAAAAAAATACATCATGCTCATCTAGCAGAAGATGAAGAAGAAGAAGAAGAAGAAGATGCAGAAGAGTATGTGCTATTCTCTGCACTCTCTGGATCTATAACCCCTGGAGAAGATACTTGGCTGATTGATAGTGGTGCTTCAAAGCACATGATGGGACAAAAGAAAACTCTGTCCAAACTTGAAGAAAAGAGTTCTCCTCAGAAAGTATCCTTAGGAGAGGACTATCAATATCCGACCAAAGGAGTTGGTGAAGCAAGATACAAACTTGATTCAGGTAATCCTCTAAAGATGAAAGATGTATTATATGTACCTGGTCTAAAGAAGAATTTACTTTCCATCTCAGCTCTAGATAAGAAAGGATTCAGAGTTTCTTTCATAGATGTCCAAGTACTCATGTGGCCCAAAGGAAATAATATTGAAGATGCAATCATTATTAGTGAAGAAGAAGGAGGCTTGTATAAACTCAAAGGGCACTCAGAAATAGCTCTTATGCATGAGTCCACTGACGCTAGTGAACTATGGCATAGAAGGCTTGCCCACATTAACTACAAGGCTCTACCTCATGTGAACAAAGCAGTGACGGGATTACCAGACATGAAGATCAAGCATGAAGGCATTTGCAAAGGATGTGCAAAGGGAAAGAACATCAAGAATCCATTTTCGAAAAGTGAAACTAAAACAAAAGGTACGTTAGAATTAATTCATTCAGATGTCTGTGGTCCAATGTATTCTACATCCTTAAGTGGCTTTGAATACTACATCACTTTTATTGATGATTTTTGAAGAAATACTTGGATATACTTCTTGAAAGAAAAGAGTGAAGTGTTTTATAAATTCAAGGAGTTCAAAGCCTTGATAGAGAATATTTCAGACAAGAAAATAAAGACACTCCATTCAGACAATGGAGGAGAATATACCTCAAAAGAGTTTGAGGCCTTTTGCAAAGATGCCAGAATCAAGAGGGAACTAACCACTCCCTACAATCCTCAGCAGAATGGGGTTGCGGAAAGAAAGAACAGAACCATCATGGAGGCAGTGAAGACAATGATATATGATCAAGATCTTCCAATGCATCTATGGGCAGAAGCAGCAATAACTGCTATGTATGTACAGAATAGAGTATCTCATAGTGCTCTTGGATTCAAGACTCCAGAATAAATGTTCACAGGAAAGAAGCCTGAGGTAAGTCACGCCAATATTTTTCGTTGTCCGGTATATATTCATATACCAAAAGAGAAAAGAACCAAGTTAGACCCTTCTGGAAAGAAGGGGATATTTGTTGGATATTGTGAAGCATCCAAAGCATTCAGAATTTACATTCCTGGATTTCATCATATGGAAATAAGTCGAGATGTAACATTCGATGAAGATGCAGCCCTCAAGAGATCTAGGAAGTCCCAACATGAAGAAGTATACGAAGAAGAGACACTTCCCAGAAATGAAGAAACTACATGTCCCACTGAAGATGAAGCTCCTGAAGAACATGACATGGTAGAACCTCAAGAACCTCCTATGATGGAAATATCAAGAAAGAGAAAGCCTTCTTAGACAAGAGAAATTATATGAGAGGCAGAAAGATATGGGGCTCCTGAAGGTTCCATAAGGGAAAGAAAAAAACCTAAGACTTTCTCCAACTATGTAGCCTTGATGTGTGATCTTGTAGATCAAGAACCTACAAACTATGAAGAAGCGGTACAAAAGAAAGAATGGAAAGAAGCAATGACTGAAGAATACCAGTCAATAATGAAGAATGATGTGTGGGATATATTCCCAAACCAAAAGGAAAAAGTATAGTATCCTCCAAATGGATATTCAAAATAAAGCATGCAGCGGACGAAAGTATCGAGAAGTATAAAGCCATATTTGTGGCCATAGGTTTCTCTCAGAAAGAGGGAATTGATTATGAAGAAACATTTGCCACAGTAGCACAGTATACTTCAATTAGAGCTATCATGGCACTTGCATCCATGATGAAGTGGGACTTACACTAGATGGATGTGAAAACAACTTTTCTGAATGGTGTGATTGAAGAAGAAGTATACATAGAACAGCCACAAGGATTTGAAGTTGAAGATAGACATACTCACGTATGCAAATTGAAGAAGGCCTTGTATGGTCTTAAACAAGCCCCTCGAGCTTAGTATGAAAGGATAGATAGTTTCCTGTCAACTATGGGCTTTACCAAGAGTAAAGCTGATCCTAACCTTTATCTAAAGGTTGTAGAAGATGAACCTTTCATCCTGTTATTATATGTGGATGACTTATTCTTGATAGGGAATAAGAAGCAGATCATGGAAAGCAAGAAGAAACTAGCAGAAGAGTTTGAGATGAAAGACCTTGGGTTAATGCATTATTTCCTAGGTCTGGAAGTATGGCAAAGTTCAGAAGGAATCTTTCTCAACCAAGTAAAGTATGCGATAGAGATATTGAAGAAATTCAATATGTTGGAATGCAAAACCATGGCCACACCCATGGACTCCAACCTAAAGCTGTTAGTCGATGACTCATCAGAGTTAGTGGATGCAACTCATTATAGATAGATCATTGGGTCGTTGATGTACTTAACAAATACCAGACCAGACATTTGTTTTATTGTAAACACCTTAAGTCAATATCTTGTTCAACCAAGACGGGTTCACCTAGTAGCTGCAAAACATGTGATGAGATATCTAAAAGGGACTATAAACCTTGGTCTATACTATGATGGTAGCCATGAGTATAGATTGTATGGCTGCACAGATGCAGATTGGGTTGGAAGTATCTCAGATAGAAAAAGCACATCGGGTGGATGTTATAGTCTGGGATCCGCTATGATTTCATGGTTTAGCAGAAACCAGTCTAGTGTTGATCTAAGCACAGCCAAAGCAGAATATATAACAACTTGCTCTACTAGTTGTGAAGCCATATGGCTTCGAAAGCTGATGTCAGGTTTATTCAACCTAGAGTTGGACACTACCATGATTCTATGTGACAACCAAAGTTGTATAAAGATGACATAGAACCCTGTGTTCCACGACAGATCAAAGCACATAGAAATCAGGTATTTCTACATTTTAGATATGATGCAGAAAGGAGCCATAAAGCTCCAGTATGTAAGTACTGATGAACAAGTTGCTGATGTATTGACAAAGCCTCTATCCCGAGTAAAGTTTGAACACTTTCGAGACAAGCTTGGTGTGGTTCAGAAAGACCTTCCCTGAAAGGGGGAGTAGTGATCTTGCAGTGGGATTGTATCATCCCTGGGCACTTGACCTCAGTCCTCGAGAATGAAGAGGGATTGTATCATCCTGGGACATATGTCCAGAAGTGATCTGGTGAACTTCATTGAGAATGTGGCAGGATTGTATCATCCTTGAACTTCGGTTCAGAACGGATCTGGTGAACTTCGGTCATCAAGAAGGTGGTAGGATTGTATCATCCTTGAACCTCGATTTAGAATGGATCCGATGACTTCGGTACTCGAGAACATGTGTTGATCCCATAATTCCTAGAGGAAGGATTGTCTGAGTTCCACATATGTGTTCATCCCATAATTCCGAAAGGAAGGATCATTGACTTGATCCCGTAATTCCAATAGGAAGGATTGTCTGCATTCCACATATGTGTTGATCCTGTAATTCCGAAAGGAAGGATCGTTAGTAACTCTGTAAAGACCTAAATCCCATAATTCTGAAAGGAAGGATCATTGGTAGCTCCGTAAAGACTTGATCCCTTAATTCCAACAGGAAGGATTGTCTGAGTTCCATAGATGTGTTGATCCCGTAATTCCAATAGGAAGGATTGTCTGAGTTCCACATATGTGTTGATCCCGTAATTCCGAAAGGAAGGATCGTTAGTAACTCCGTAAAGATCTAAATCCCGTAATTCCGAAAGGAAGGATCATTAGTAGCTCCATAAAGACTTGATCCCGTAATTTCGAAAGGAAGGATCGTCTGAGCTCCACAGATGTGTTGATCCTATAATTCTGAAAGGAAGGATCGTTAGTAACTCTGTAAAGACCTAAATCCTGTAATTCCGAAAGGAAGGATCATGTTGATGATGATGATGTTGATGTTTTGATGATGTTGATGTCTTGATGATGATGATGTTGATTTTTTGATGATGATGATGTTTCTGATCAAAATATCAAAGTATGATGATGATGATGTTTCTGATCAAAAGATCAAAGTATTATGATGATGTTGTTGCTGATCGAAAGGTCAAAGTGCTGAAGATGATGTTGCTGATCGAAAGGTCAAAGTGCTGAATATGATGTTGTTGATCGAAAGGTCAAAGTGCTGAAGATGTTGCTGATCGAAGCAGTCAAAGTATTAATGATGATGAAGACTGAAGATTGAAGATGAAGACTACATAATGTTGAAAAGCTTCCAATGATTTATAGATGTGTTACCCTGATGATGTTGATGATGTCCTCTATCTCTCTCCTACTATTGTTGTTGTTGATGTTGTTGTAGAATACCCTTCTCGTTAAGGGGGAGTGTTGAAATATTGTAAATTCAAAGAATATTCTATATGTATCTTTTGTGGTCCCCGATGGTCCTACCAGGAGAACCACTTGTATTAATTTGAACCCCAATGCTTATAATAGGAAGAACTAATAAGAGTCATGAGGTAGTCCCCTCTAATTGTAAAGGTGGGTCATTAGCACCCCGGTGTGGTTACTTGATCCTACATGTGTAACTCGAGCCTACATGATTTAACTCGAGCCTACATGTTAGATGAGTTAAATTAAGTGAATAGATGAATATAAATAGAGGTGTAGCGCTCCTCATTTGGAACACACACACTCACTTGTGTAGCGCACTAGTGAAGGAGAGAAGTAGTTGGAGAAGGAGGAGGATCAGGTTTTTGATCTCCTTGTTGGTTTTACCTTTTACCTTTTTGGGGCATCTATATTGAGGAATATTTTGCTGGTTTTTTCCCTTTAGGGTTTTCCCAGGATAAATCTGTGTTGTTCTTGTGATACTATTTCTTTCAGTGATCCTGTTTTATATGCTTTTGTTATGAAAAATGAAATGAAATGTTGATGTTTTAGCTAAGCATATGAAAATTTAACATATGCTTCCAAGGGTAGGGCATTCCAGGATAAATAACCACTGGAAGTGGTTGTTGATACACTTGATTGACCATAGGTGGTTGTGTTCTTGGATAAGTATATCCCCAAGAAGTTGTATTATTGACAGGTTGCACCCCTAAGGGTTGGCCTGAACTGGATGCGGGGAGAACAACATTGGTATTAGTAGGAGGGATGACTATTGCAATTTGTACTACAGCTACAACCTATCCTGAACTAGCAATAATTCCACTAACAGATGATGTAACTTGCACCGGGGGTTTCCCCCCGGCGTTAGAGTGTGCTGACATAAATTGACTTGTGGATTGGCCCCCAACCATTATTGGTATGGAAGGCCTAGTAACGGGGCCAGTATGTGAGACTGTAGGATTGTCATTTAGACCTATATTACCTTGAAATGGAACTTCTTCAATATGTCCTAATACTTGAGCTAGTGAACAATATCCCTCAGGCCATGTGTTGTAGGAAGTCTCACCATAGGTTGGATGACCTTCAAGAGAAGGTTTAATTTCAAATAAAGGCCAAGGATCTGTATTACAGGGTAAACAAGCCGACATAGTTTCATAATGAGACACAGGTGGAGGAATGATTCTTTCTACTCTCTCTAAAAAGTTACGATCTTGATTGAGAGATGCATTAATTCTTCCATGTTCCTCTTCTCCTAAAGGAGGGTTCCCTAGTGAAGGTCTGATAACCCTGAATTCAGCAATATCTTGGCCCATAGAATTCCTCCAAAAAGGAGCATCCAGGCCATAATCTAGTGGGGCACGAGTATCGACATGGCCTTCCAACGGTGGATGCACAGAAGGATTAGCTGCAGGAGGCAATTGAACCAATGGATTTGTATAAATAGTAAAATATTCTCTAGTTTCACTAGCTATGGCAGTTCCTATAGGAACATTAGTAGAAGTTGGTTGTTCCATGGTTACCCCTTCTTATCCTTCCACGATAGGAGCAGAGTCAGGAGATAAACCCTGCAGTCTACGATATTGACATCTCTCAAGTTGCTCAGCCATGGTGGTGGCTGAAGTTACTTAATATAGGTCAAAAAAGAAGAAAAGCACACAAAAAAACCTATGTAGAGCTAAAGGTCACAAGAAGACTTAAGTGATAGAATGGGTTCAGAATAGCCGGTCTCTCATCAGGATTGTCAAGTAGGTGCAACTCGCGATATACCTCAAGGGTACGTGCATAGTAATCTCCCTGAATGTGGTTTTCAGTGTATTGCTCCACACAAGACGACCAAAGGGTTTTTCTCATATGGGAAAGGTATCCTAGTGGGGACTCCCAATATACTCAAGGTACATGGGAGCTCAAATTGGTAGTAGTGTTGTCTAATGCACAACCATTCACAAGGGGCCTTCCGATATACAATCGAGTACGTGAAGTACCTTTCTATATACCTCAAGGATACGTGAAAGGATTTTCAATATACCGACGGTACATGGAAGAACTGCGTGAGTCCCAGGTTGTAGTGCAGACAAATAACGACAGCTCCTACGCTTAACAACGCCCAAACATGTCACTAACCTATCACTCAAATTTGTATACAATTTTTATAACTAAAGCTACCGTTAATTTTATTTGGACGACTAGGTGAATGTTTATGAAATGTTATCTCCAATGATGCAAATTAATCTAAATGTAGATGCACTTTTTGACTTCGATGAGAACTAACTAGGGTAAAGAAGGAACCTTTTTCTTTTCTTTTCAACAATATACCAAAAGAAATTTGTTTTCAACAAAAAAAAATATCCAATAAAGAATGCAAAGGAAATATTTTCAAACACAAAAAACTCTTTCAAACAAACACTCTAAAGTTTCTAAAAATGCAATAAAGAAGCCTCTAACGTGCATGCAAAACTTCTGCTAAAATGTCAAAAAGACCTATTTTTCTGAATCACACATGCAAAATGGAAATGGAAATTTTCGCAAGCATAAATAAGAGAAAAATAAAATGATTCTTTTTGTATTTGTCTAGAAAATATGAGGCACACAAATCATTATTTTCTAAAAAAGAAACTAATCTTCTAGGAAGAGGCTATAGGATTTATTTTCAAAAGAAAATTTCCAGATACTTCACTAAAAAACAAAAATTGAACTATGTTTCCAATTTCGTTTATGGTAATGCAAAAGATGAAATTTTTTGGATCTGAGCTCAAACAGAGAATCAAACTCACAAAAACCAGTAAATCAGACAACAAACAAACAAGCAAGCAAACCACACTGAAAAATTTCAAAGGACAAGACAATTTAAAATTTTGAACAAAAAATTCCTAAACAGGCAATTTTTGAAGACCTGCCTCAATGCTCTGAAGGTCACTACACCAGGGAGTCCCAGGTTGCTATAGTGCTCCTAGCCTTCTATACATAGGCATCGTCGATGCTCTGTTAGTCAAAGGAGAAGGTAGTGTTGGCACTCTGTCCAAAATGAGAAAACATGCCCTAGGATAGACTGACGCTATGTTAGACAAAAGGAAAATCATCGTTGAACATTGAACTGAAAGGATGAAATCCTTTAGGAGAAACCAAAAAAAACTAAGCTATACTAAAAAGGATGAAACTACTCAGAACAAACGCAAAGAACCAGAAACATAAGATAGATAGCTTACCTTTTTAACTGAAACAACTAAAAGGAGAGATAATGACCTTCATAGATGGAATGGTTACCGAAGTTTGTAGATCTGACTAGATCTACACCAGATTTGACTGGATCATTCCCAGATCTGACTGGATCTTCCCCAGATTTGACTGGCTTAAGCATCCCCAGTGGAGTCACCAATTTTGTTATCAGGAATTCTCAACCAGTGCAGACACTACTTGTTCCTCTACAATGTAAAAAACAACTATAGAACAAAAAGACACATTAACATATCCTTTCCTTGAATAATCAAATCAATTAACATAAAACACAATATACCTCAACCTGGGATCTGCGGTCTTCTCTCCAGAAAGTACTTGCAACGGTTCAGTATCTCCAAACTAGATCACAAGACAAACAAAAGGGACAAGAGCATCATGATAAATGACTATTCATATTGGTGATCAAGGAATCCAACAATATCTAATTACAATCAATACAATCAAATAGAGGAAAGGGAAATGTCTTGGTATTAATATATGGATGAGAAAGAAGTACAACCAAAAATCCTTGTTGTTGATGGCTATTGTCTCAACAAGAATGTCTACAATCTCCTATGACTATGAAGACCTCTCCAACCAAAAGCTAACTCTACTTTTCCTCTGATTCAGACTTCAAACTAGTAGCATAAGGATTCTTTTTCTGGCCTCCTCCACTGTCTTCATGAAGGCTCCATTTATAGGCCTAGAACTCAAGAGATGACTTGGAAAAAGGATAATATGAGATCCATATAGGTGAGGAAGGAAAATTCCACCTATCCCAAGCATATAGGAACTAACCCTATGGAGCTTTTTACATTGAAGCTTATGGAAACATCTTTTTTTCTCATTTACTGACCATCGATGCTCTTAGTAAAACTGTCAGAAGTGTCAATCTAGGGTTTTTGACAAAGAAGAGAGAAAATGACACTTTTTCTCAACTGGGATAGGTGTCGCTTCTTCTAGGTCTGGGGAAAAAGTGACCAAGGTGACTCAAACTAGGATTTCTGGGAGGTTGAAGGGAAAAGTGAAATTCTCATGGAGGATGCTAAGAAATGTGATATTTCCAGGTGCAACAGTGTCTTCCATAATGAGCATGGGTAACTCAACTTCAACGATGGATTCTATAACTGCACTGGCACTGCAAGTCGAAATAGCCATACTCTCTGAACATAAAAACTTACTTCAGCCCTTGGACTTGCGGAGATGAATTCCTCTTTCGAATGCACCAGAATGAAATGAAGGTCAAGGATGAATTCTAATAACATCTACCTGTTCAATCAGCCAGACCTTCACACACGCGGACACTGAGTGGAATGGTGACAACACGATCTGTCATGTGGTCCACTTGTCTGAATCATCATATGAAAAACACTACACAATCCATAAATTTCCTCTGTCACATCATTGTCATTATTATGTCATCATGACAAAAGTGACTAAAAAGTACGTCGCCAAAATTTCTCAATTTTTTTTCTTAAATTAACAATGTTCAGTTGTCTCAATGATGTCCAACTATATTAATGATGGCCAGTTGTCATTTATGCTCCTTAAATTCATCTTGCAGAAACATTACTATTTCTTGCGACCAATATCCTTCCTTCAACAGATTCGTTTTCCTACGATAGACAAGGTGTTTTTGCCTTCATTTTTCCACCTTTAAGACAAAGAAAATGAATTCTTGGATCTAGGGGAGACACCAAAGTATTCTCTTTCTTGATGGGGTATAAAAAGGAAATCCAGGGGTGGTAGATGTGGGGAAGGGGTTGTTATGTGACCTCAAAGGAAATAATGAAACCAAATACTTTTGGGGGCTATGAGTGTTGAAAAACAACCAAGCATAGTTTCTTAATTAATGGAAAGATCTGTATCTGACAAGGGAAAAATGGGTTGCAAAGATAACAATCCTAGGTAACTCAAAATTATTAATTCAAGGACTCATTAGAAAGTCACCCCCAATGATGCAATCAGAGGAAGAATTATAGAGTGTATCCATTAATTGGTATTAAGTTTGAAGATGCATATCCCATCAATGTTTAAAGGTTATTGAACTCCAAAGCAGACAAGCAAGAAAATTTGTCATGTATACTAAACATAGGAGAAATAAATTTAGAGGGGGATACCATCTTTCTCATATCACATAGGTCTAATCAATTAATGGATCAATCATGATGGTGGTTTGCAGTGGCATAAATGGGGTAGTACGATCCCATCTTAGGTCAATTGAGTGACACATGGATGAATTCACATAATTGTGTGAGTGGAACCCTCGAGTATTGTTGGCACACATGTATATCCAAGGTTCATCATAAATTTCACCAAAAAACACCCAAACACTGGACCTTTTGGCATCACCTGCAAGCAGACGAAGTCTCACCCAAGGAATCAAGAGGGACTATAATAACTAAGATTTGATAGTGCTAAATGGATATAAACATATATTCAACAGATCTATTATTCATGGAAATATATAAAACATTCATAACAACAACATAACATCATACTTCAGTGCTCAGTAGACATAAACATTCACCACATTCAATATAATGCAAAATATTTCATAACAAAGCTACTAATTCTCATTATTAATAGGATAGTCTTACATAACTTGTGCGGTGCACATCAATACTCTATTACAGTCTTCAACAACCCAACATTAAATAGTAGAAGCATAAACCTCCTTTAATAAATCATAAGCTAACCTTTTACCCTTATATCTCTTACATATTAATAAATCAAAGTATGGATGGAACCTGTTACAAGGTGGAAAAAAGTCCTAACTAATTTCTAACTAACTTCTTCCTTGTGCATAATATTGGTCCAATTGATGATTTTTCATGTGCTCTATCCTTGGTGTGCGACTTCCAAGACAGGTCCAAAACTCATTCCAATAGTCCCCTAACACTCTCTTGTTTCTCATCTCAAGCAAATTCACTTGTTTCAAAGACTTCTTTGGCTTAACTTCTTCAATGCAGTAGCATGAGTACTACTGTATGAAACCTTTCGAACTAGAGTTGTGATTTTCTGGAAATGGTGTTCTGAACATTTGCATGAGCAAAGTTCCAAACATCCCTCATCTTTGCAAAAAATTTCATCCCACCTCTTAAAAAAGACTCAAAATATTGGATCTTTACCTTCACATTATCGATGGTGTTTGAGCTCACGACCTTTTGGACTCCCATCACTGCAACCCATTGGTCAGTATTACCATGGTTGCTCCAGCTACTCCTACCTAAAGCAACCCTCCTTGCTTGTTAGGATTATCTCTATGATTTCACTTCTCCTTTTAGTGGTGCCATTGCTTTCTGAAACACAAGTACTTATATTATTTCTATATGGTTACTCTATTTTGTATCTTGTTGATATATTTTCACTACCCAACATATCTTCTTTTCCCCTAAGTTTTGTATCTCTTCAACCTATTCCCGAAATTGTAGCATATCCCTCCAAAAAACAAAAAGGAGTTTAAGTGCTCAAGTCTACCTTTTCCTACCATCTTAATAGTTGATCATTATTACCTCATGTTGCCACATATCACTTCAAGATTAGATGTTTATTTGATTTCCTTTCAAAACGTTGGTTACCAATTTCCTTCATGATGGCTAAATGTGATCTTTGATGCACGTCGCTTCACATCTTATTTTGTGTTGCTCCCACTGTATCTGTTGTTGGAATTCTTATTTAGGATAAGAGGAGGGTTGAAACATTATAAATAGCATATTATACAATTTTTTTACTACAAACAAATTATGCACCAATTTATGTTTCAGTCAAAACAATAAGAGACACCAGTGCACCAATAATTATCTAAAGTAAATATGTGTGTGTGTGTGTGTGTGTGCATAAATTTTTTTCTTACAAAAGGAGACACCAATATCCAAAATGTGAGAACCAACTTACTTAGGAACCAAGCTTATTGGGATACAAATCCCTTAAACAAGTATCAACCTGCATTTAATAGGCACCAACCTGTAAGGACTTTAATCTACACAAGTACCAACTTGATGACATCAGAAACAGACCTTAATGGTCTTATTGCACAAGCTCCAACTTGTTGTATTTAGGCACCAACCTTATTTAAGATTGTAATCTCCTTAGTGAGAACCAACTCGTTAACTTTACTAACACCAATTGGAAGGAAGATACAACTCCCTTTCCTTACATCTTCATGCCACCCTGAAAAGAATATAATGTAACACAATTGTGAATTATGCAATGTACGATATGTACCTTTTGTGATATGTGATCTAAATATTAGTATCAACACTTTTTACCATCTATGATTGGTGATCTACGTCTTATGCAATCTATAATATCAACTCTTTTTCACTTCTACGATTTGTGTCTTCAACAATATATCTTATTTTAACAATTCAATACTAGGTACCCTCCTTATTTTCGCATTGTTTGTTTTTAATATTTATTGATTTTGTGCAATCAGATATATATTGTATAAACATCTTCTATATCAACAAGATGTTGATACCCCAAAATTAGAATCTTTACAAATCAATATATCACTTCTTCTTCCTTTCCAAGCTTACTTTAACATTTCCATCTCTTACTTATTTATACTATTTTTGCTCAAGAGATGTGTCCACAATTTGGGATTACTTTGACTCGGTGACACCCTAAATCTCTTACTTCTTGGTCAATCTAACCAACTCATTCCATCTTTCATTGACGTACATATTTTGATAATTCATTGCTGTGGGGTTTTTTGCACTTAAATCCAATGAATTGGTGGTATATGTGCATCTGTCTCCCATGTCCTAATGGGATTTTCACACTTCCAAATATTGCATACTTATTCTCTATGTACTTCTTCAAACTGGATTCACTTGTATAGAGAGCCATTTACTTGATGGATCTTGCACTCTACTAAGACTTCCATACACTTTTATAGATTTCTTCAAATTGGCTTTGAGTCTTCATGCTTCTTACTTGATATCATCATCCATATTTTTTTTGACATAAAAGACAACACCAAAGTTCAACAATATCCCCCTATGGCATTGATGTCAACACCAACTAAAACTAATCTCCCCCTGAATATGATCTCTTGTTCTGTACACAACATGATCCCCCTGTGTTCATGCCATTTGAATTTATATTCTGCTCTTTTGCACAAATATTTATTTTATTTGAGTTATCTTCTTCTTAGCATTTGTCCCTCCTAGAATTTCTTTCCCTTTAATAGAAATGGCACAAGGATTCTCCTTCCTATTATTAGACTCCCCATGGATTCATGCTTCTTAATTCATCTTCTTGTCACTACTATTGCGCCAGTTATTCAACCATGTCATAAATGCCTCAACTCAATTTGGAGTGAGAGTTACTACTAGTTTCCTTATAAGATACTCAAAAGTATCTCTTAGGAGTGGATTTGTAAATATATCTATGATTTATTCCTTTATGTCCATGTAGTCCATATTGACAACATATCCAGTGACTTGTTCTCTTACGGAATGGTATTTTGTGGGAATATGTTTGGTTTTAGAATGCATTACATGATTCTTGAAGATGTTGATTACGCTTGTATTCTCACATAGAATTGATATAGGTTGTTCAAATTCCACTTGAACAGCCTTTAAAATTTGTTTCATCCATCGGAATTGTGCACAACAAGTTGTTGTACCAATATATTCTACTTTTGTTGTAGGTAGAGGTATTGAGGATTATTTTTTACTCAACTAGGATACTAAGCGATTTCCTAAGAAGAATGCTACTCTGCTTGTACTCCTTCTGTCATCCATGCTCCCTTCCTAGTATGCATTTGTATATGCTACCAAAGTCATATTATCGCTACATGGATACCATAAACCAAAGTCCAAGATTCCTTTAGATATCTAAAAAATCTTTTACAGCCTGGACATGAGTTTCCTTATGTGTTTCTTGAAATATTGCAACCACAAATACAACCTGCATTATATATGGCCTTGAGGAAGTTACATACAATAGACTTCCAATCATTAACCTGTATACTTTTTTATTTACTTCATCTTCTTTAATCAATTTGTATACTGTAAGCATAGATGTACACACTGGATTGCAATCTTCCACGTTAAATATTTTCAACATTTATTTCACATACTTACTTTGAGAGATGAAGATACCATCATTCAATTGAGATATTTGTATCTCTAATAAGAAATATAGTTCTCCAAGCATGGACATTTCAAATTCCTTCTACATGTTTAGTGATAACTTTTGACTTAGACAATCATTATCGCTTCCAAGTATAATATCATCCACATATACCTCAACCAAAATCATATTTCCAGGATAACCCTTTATGTATCTATTATTATCTGTGTGACCCTTTATAAATCCTTGTTGTCACATATGCGTGTCTAGTCTTGAATACCAGGACCTAGGTGCTTGCTATATTCCATACAGAGCCTTTTCTAATTTGCAGACATAGTCCTTATTATTTGAGAGAGAGAATCCTTCTATTTGTTCTATGTACACTTGTTCTTACAGTTCCGCATTTAAAAATGTTTATTTACATCCATTTGATATGCAATGATGTTTTTGGAACAAGTATTTTCCAAGAACTTCCTAATTGCTTCTATTCATGCTACAAGGGAAAAGGTTTCTTCAAAATCTATTCCTTCAACCTACATGTATCCCTTGCACACCACCATCGCCTTGTTTCTAATCACTTGCCTTTCTCTTTTAATTTCTTCCTAAAGACCCATTTGGTCCCAATGACATTTTTTTCCTTGGGTCTTGGAACAAGTTCCCAAGTCTGATTTTTTGTCTATCTGATTTAATTCCTCATTCATGGATTTGACCCAATACTCATCAATTTTGGCTTCCTCAAAATTATTAGGATCTATTTGGGACAACAAGGAGAAGTGTACTTCTTCTACAATATCTTTTAAATATTTCCTTCTTGTGAATCTTACACCAACATTTTTATCTCCAATAATTAAGTCTTTAGAATTATTCTTCTGGACATACCTGGAAGGGCCCTATGTATCAGGCCTTCTCTCTTCTTCTGGTTCATCTTGATATGATTTTTTTGTTGTTCTCTCAGATTCTCTTATTCTATTTTATCTTCTATTGATTGTTCAAATATTGGTTGATAATCATCATCATCTATTGTTCTGTGTTATAACTCTTCATCTACCTCTACATCTCATATTTCCACCATCTTACCCATTCTTAGGTTGTAGCGCTTGTTTTTTTTTATTCTAGTGGCATATCCAAGAAATATTCCTTCATTAGATTTGGATTCAAATTTTCCCATGTCCTCATCATTTCTCTTGATATATATTTTTCTTCTAAATATCCTGAAATTCTTAACCGTTGTTGGCCTACCTTTCTAGACTTCGTAGGGGGTCATGCCACTACCAGTTCTAATTTTTCCTCTATTTAAAATATGAATGGAAGTGTGAATAGATTGAGTCTAGAATATATCAGGTAATTTAGAATCATTTAACATTGTTCTATCCATCTCCTGTACCATTCTTTTTTTTCTTTCTACTACTCCATTCTCTTATGGGGTCTTATAAGCTGAATCTAATTCCATGTTTTTAACAGAAATCCTCGAACTCATTTTAGGTGTGCTCACCTTAGTTATCTTATCTTATACACTTAATCTTCAAATCAGTCTCATTTTCAATTACTTCTTTCAATATTTTGAAGCATTTAAAAGTTTCTGATATTTTATTAAGAAAAAATACCAATGTCATTCTAGTATAATCATCTACAAAGAGAATAAAATATGATTCACCATTTAGTCATTTGGTTCTCATGCACCCACATAAATCAATATGGCCTAATTACAATGGTTTGTCGTGGGATATTAATTTGTTTTATAACTCTTGTTTTCTTTCCATGTAAGCAATTCTTGCACACAGAGTTTAAGGGTTTTGTGATTTTTTTAATATCTCTCGTTTCTTGCTCTTTGCTAATTTTGACCAAATTGTCAAAACTTATATGTCCCATTCTTCTATTCCAAATCCAACTATCATCTATTTCCCCCATTGTTACGGAGAAAACTTCCTATGGCTTGGGGTGTACCACAAAAGACAGAGTAACCGCATAAATCAATCCCCTCGCAATATGCAAGAGAAATAACAAATCTAACACTAAAGTATATCGAGACACACCTTATTCCGAATGGTTGATGTAGATCCCTGTTGAGTTTTTTCCAATCCCGCTTGTGTTAACAATTTGCTCTCTCAACAACAGCAAACAAGATAAGCATGCTATATAATGGTGTTAGACCTACTCTAACATATATAATCAATAATGTATAAGCAATTAAAAGCATCCATGGATTCAATATTCATTTAAATGCACANATTAGAGATTACATAAATGACAACCTCTGTCGGCACGTCTGTGAACCGGAGAAACTGAGTTCTCCACCTGGGCCTCTACCACCTCAATCCTCCATCTCTCGATAGCAATATCACAAGCAAAGGCAAGCTTGGGAAGAAAACCAAGTGCTCCAAAGGACAAAGGGATGCAGACTCAAGTATAAGCAAGCTACGCCAACAATGGACTATAGTTTTCTTGCTCTTCAATTCTCCCCCTTCTTCAATGTATCCAAAGGGTTCATTATATAGTGCTTCACTAGGGTAATGTAAGGTCATATCCGAGCGATATTGAGGCATATGGAAGGCCAGGAGACAAGTGGCTCAAATCCACATCAAGGAAAACTCCAAAAATATTTGGCCTTTTGCACACATCTTGTTGTACGTGGGTTTAAGGGTTATATCCATGTGTATACGTGAGAAAGAGTTTAAAAGTCATGTACAACAAATAATTAGTGTTATTAGGGATGATATTGGAAAAATTAAATGTACAAAAATGGTCCATGGGGTCCAAAGAGTCTGCAAAGGGACACGAAAGGCCATAAATGTGTGATCTACCATGTGTGGTAAAATCAGCTGTAACAGATTCCCCCTAATGTGTGAGTTCAGAGAGGTGATATGATGGCCAAAATACATTATAATTCCATCCCATAATTGGAGTGATGAAGAACCAAGTGGAAGAACCAGCCATCCAACATTATAGTACAAATATCTCTGCATATGACTACAAATACATACATCAGTCCCGGATACATAAGAGTACAATGGCCATGAATAGGCATGATATAAAATATGACATGTGTGGTAATTGCCACATACAATATAGATAGATCAGAATCTCCATGATGAATATATAGAAAGGACCAAGATCTCCATGAAAGCTGAAGATATCTGACATACACTGGAATCAAGTCACCAGAGCTGAAATCTCATGAACACTAGCACGATCAAGGAGGTAGCATATCAGAAATGCCACCAATCTGGAAAGAATTATACACAACCCGCTACAAGTACATGTCCTACTATGTGAATAGAGGTGTTGAGGTTGAACATAGTAATCCATTGTCTGATTATCGGTCATTGATGTATACCATTAACAGATGTGAGATCACCCACCGATAATGAAAATGGGAATCAAGGTACTAGAGTGCAATATAAAAAGTGTGAATAAATGTGTTGAGGTAGAACACTTGAAAGAATCCATCGATCAGGGGACATTGATGTATTCCCAAAACTATCGATGGAGAGAGAACCTACCATTGATGACTTTAAGTCTCAGGGCACTCAAATGGATCTAGACTCCTATCCCATAATAAATGATTTGAAGTCGATGGGATGGACTCCGCTGGAAGGAGGGCATTAAGGAAACCCCCATAATCCAACACTAGGTACTCAGCAAAGATGTATAATGTGGAAGGACTCAATCATAATGTGCTCGAACCAGTACCAGTACCAGGAATGGTCGACATGCAAAGTCAAGAAAACTGAGGAATGGCCAACTCAGGCTTCAACTTCCTTCGAACAAGAGCATAAAGGAAAATGGTGACTGAATGTAGGTAGCATAGACTCAATATACAAAGCTGGGACATCTTTGCGACACAAGAGGCATCGACAAAGGATCCATAGGGACTGGAAGCTTAACAAGTCGGTGGAGATAAACTCAGAGAAACAAGTACAGCTCCTAAAGTCAAACTATTAACCCAACCAGCGGATGTGATATACATTGCTCTGTTTGAAGGTGACGCGACTTGACTGCTGCCATATATAACATCTTTTCCTGTCTGGCTTTTTGGTTTTTTGATTTTTTTTCACTTTTTCAGATATTTTGAAAATATTGAAAAAGAATAAAAGTACTTTATAGTTACAAATCTAGGAGGAGATGAGTGTCAAGGGGAAAAAAAACTAGTTCCAAGCAGTGGAACATACCTATGCTCAATGCAAGGAAACATGTGTAGGATAATGACACTCGGGGGAAAGTCCCCTCCCGGTGAAAAATGGGGAATCAAGCTACAAAATATATATAAAATGGCTCTGCTTGGCTAGACATGAGACAAGCTCAGGCTATATGGTTGATAATTAAAGTAAGGAAAGCTGACATAAGGCTCAATAAGGAAAGCAAAAATCATGATAATGAAATTACAACTTGACATAAGGGAGTCCTGGGGAAAAGGCTAGCAAAATGATCAAGAGGAGTATGAAGCTCTTGCACAAATTCATGGTGATACTATACAAAGGACTCCCACACCCTAAAGGAAAAATGTCGGCATGGGCAACAAATGCAAAACAGGAGCTAACTAGGGTACCCATGTATGGTCAAGCTCTACCATTCACATCATGTTACTTCTAAAAGAAACAAGAAGGTTTCATGACAAGATATAATGGGTTCATATCTAAGGTTAGAATGAAATGGTCATAAGGTCATGTAAAGTGCCAACGGATGTGAAACATAACCTATATGCCAATTTAGACATAATACCTGAAATAGAAACTAACGGGTCAAAGCCACGGTCAAACTGCACTCAAAACGGACTCCATTTGAATTTTTTACCCAACATAGTGCATTTGAGCTTAGAACTTCCGACACGGATTCTGGGAGCATCATCCAACGAAATCCGACCCCGTTTGATCTAGGTAACTTCTCATGTCCTCCCCTTCCCATTTCATGTAAATTTTTTCAGTTTTCATGGTCTAATCATTTTTTTAGTCCATCCATAGTTGTACGTTTCATCCCACATAGAAATCAGGGTTTTTTCCACATATAGGGCTCACCATACATAGAAAAAACACCCAAACCCGTGTACGTACGCGGCTGTTTTGAAAACAGTCACGTATGAGGCCGCAAATAAGGTTTTCAAAGGAAAATGCTAATCAAAACTCTAGTTTTTTTTGCAGGATGGTGTTAGAGTGGAGGGAAAGAGAACATGGTGATGTGGAGGAGTCTGTGCAAGGTGATCTTATGGCCCAACAAACATTACGGGAGTGTGGTTTGTATAAGTTTTGGTGTCTTGGAAGCCTGAGGGCCAAACCAAGAATACTCCAGCTACTAGTGGATTACTGGGATCCAGACTCTGAGACTTTTCATATTGACAGGATGTCGCTCAACATTGAGGTTGAGGACATATACTTTATCACTGGTTTATCCTGACAAGGAGAGGTGGTAAATCTTCGATCTCATGGGCTAGGAGGTGGATTGACTATTGATGAGTACATAACTATGTACTGCTTTTCGGACACAAAAAAGGTTGGGAGTCAAATCCCGATAAAATCTATCCAGGTTCTAGGACTGAAGGCCATACTATTGGCATTAGGCAGGATAGTCGAATTAGCTTCACTCCACTAGGCCTCTCAGCCACTGATGTTCTATGCGGTGGAGTGTATGAGACCCACAATGTATGACTGGAGCACAACGCTGTTGAGAACATGAAACAACAACTCAGTGACTACAAAATGGGCAGGGTGCGGAACTTCGGTTTCAGCAGTATACTGAGCACGTTCTTATTTAAACAGGTACCGGGGATAAGCCCTAGAGTGGACATTCCTAAACACGAAGTTCAAGATCCATCCCAACGACATTGGGAAATTGTTATGCGTAGGCTGGGCGGAGATAGGGTGGCTAACCCCTACCCAACATGCTTCTTTCCATGGTGGCAGAGGCAGATCATCGCCATAGATGACTACCCTTATGCAGGGATAGACTTCCATGGAGATCCAGACATGCCCCTACCACCAAGAGCGGCATATGGTGACATAGGTAATGAATCCCAAACCCACTTTTTAATTTTTTTGAATTATTCATTTTTTTTGTGTGTTTTTTGATATATTGACTCAAAAGACATTTTTTTGGTATGATGACACATAGTGAAAATCTATCATGTGTATGTAGATGTAGGACCATGACGACCGGATGGTTTCCCTTGTCATCGACGGAGGGGAAGAGGAGACGATATCATGGGTGCAGATGCGGAGCAGATGCTCCAAAGCATTCACACAAACTTCATACGCTTGATGCACAGGGTACCCATGGTGCAAGTCGAGGACTTTCCTGAGGCTATGCAATGCTATGTGGTTGGTGTACCACGAGCATGGGTTTGATTATTCCAATGAATAGCTACAGCCATAGTGTGCTACCATGATCAGAACCCCCCTCCTCCTCAGGCTTAGAGACCTAAGAGTATTCCTTTTTGTACGACTGTGTATTATTTTTTGGTGGCTCGGAAGCCCCAATTTTGTATTATGACACTTATGTATTATGACATCACTTTTTGGATATTAATGAAAAACTTTTATGATGATCGATTTTATTTATTTACATGTGTGAAAAAATGTATGTTTGTGAGATGTCCATGGTCTATCAAACAAATGCCAATCTAACACATAGTTAGCATATGAATCAGCAACTTGATTAAAATTTCTTGGAACATGAATGTATGTTATATTTTCAAATTGTCGTTCTAGCAATTAAACCCTTAATAAGCTTCATAATAATGTCAGATATCTAATGCGGCACAATCCGTTAAGCTGTGAAACCACTAACTGCAAGTCAAGACATACCTCAAGAGAATGAATGCCATGTGAAATAACATCACACAATAACTCAATGACAGCATTATATTCAACAACATTGTTTGAAGAAGGCCCTAAACATACGCCTCCTGAAGACAATACCTGACCCGTAGGAGTATAAATCACCCAAGCAGCTCAGGATGAATTTTGAGTGTGGTGGCTAACACCATCAGCAAATCCTATAAGCATGAAATAATCCATCGATATCTACCATAAGAAGTGAAAGATAATCAATCAAACCCGATCACCATAAGAAAACTTAACTATGCAATGCAAGCTGTACAATAATATACAAAAATCATCCCTGGCTGAAGATCATGCATAGTATTTTTTAAGATAGAGCCCATTTCTAGGCTCCACCAAGGCTATCCCTTCATAATCCACTAGCTCATAGGCGCCCTTCTCTACCACACGTTTGACCATGTAAGGACCATGCCACATGGGATTAAACTTCCCTGCCCCTAAGAGTTCTTTAGCTTGATCCCACAAAAGGACCAAAACACCTTCACTAAACTTCCTTGGACGGACAGACTTGTCATATTGGACCTTGACGTGATGCTTATTTACTTCTAGAGCCACTAAGGCATCTTGACACTACTCATCAAGCTGCTCTAAGTGGACCAAACGTTCTTCCAATGTGGAAGTGTCTGGTAAAATCTCTATAGCTAGCTTGAGAGAAGGGATTTCACATTCAACCAACAAAATAGACTTCACCCCATGTACAAGCTAATATGGAGAGAAACCAGTGGCAGTATTAACCACAGTTCTATAGGCCCACAAAGAAGGATATAACATGATATGCCAATTCGTCTTGCTTTGTGCGATGGTTCGTTGGAGAATGGACTTAAGTGATTTATTCACTGTTTCAACCTATCCATTCACCTAAGAGTAATAAGAAGAGGAGTTCTCCTACTTATACCCTAACTTTGAAGTGAACTCTTCCATCATTTTATTCTGAAAGTGCCTACCATGGTCAGTGACAAGCTCTTTCAGAATGCGGAACTGAGTAATAATTTGATTGAAAACAAAATGCATGGCTGTCTCACCATCGGATTTCACCGTGGGCATATCCTTTTCCCATTTCATGAAATAATCGAGAGCCACTATAATATGGTGATGCCCCCCAGCCGAAGCTGGGTTGTAATCCATAAAGTCAAGCCCCTAGTTGGTGAAGGTATCAGTGGTGACAATAGGAGGTAATGGAGCTGGATGCGAATGCATATTGCATGCAAACACCTGGCAAGGGTGACACTTCTTGACCGCATTAACATAATCTTTAAATATTGATGACCAAAAATATCCTGCTCTCAAAAAATTTTGGGTTGTAGAAAGCCCAAATAAATGACCACCACATGCCCCTTCATGGAAATCATTTAGCACAACCTCAGCCTCTTTATGGGTTAAACAACAACGCAAAATGGAATCTACCCCACAGTGGTACAAAGTGTTATCCACTATAAGGTAGTTCTTAGCTACATGATGTAATCATCGTTGCTCATCATGTGAAAGGTGAGTAGGGACCTTCAATGTTTGCAAATATACAATGATATCCCTATACCATGGGTCCAAAGTTGAGATAAGGAATATGCTCATCGACAAATGTATCCTCATAAACCTCTTCTTCCTCCAAACTTGTAAAATCATATATGAGCTCCGCAAAGATCAACGATTTCTTCAATTTCGCCGAAACGAATTCGAGATCGAACTCTTGCAAAATAACAATCCATTTATTGTATTTTCCCCCAACCATTCTTCTAGTGAGGATGAACTGAAACGGATTGATATGAGCTACAACCAAGGTTTGGCGAAGGAGAATGTAATGTCTCAATATCTGAACCGCATGAACGGTGGCCAAGGAAATCTTCTCCACATGGGAATAACAGATTTCCGCATCAATAAGTTTTTGGCTCAAAAAATATATGACTGTTGGAGACATTTACCACCATACACACTCATTTTGGTCAATTTGGCCTAGTTAAACCATTATCCTAAGTTTTATTTACTTAATTGACATCAGAGGAGCATTGTATGACATCAGCATGAGCACACCCACACCTACGTTCAGTCAAGGAGGCTAACTTAGCCTTCTCCTACATTCAAGGAGGCTAACTGGAGCACTTCAGGGGTGATATGACTGTCATAAATGAACTTTATTGCTAACTGATGGTTACAATCAATTAAACAGAGTAGTGAAGGCACCTCCCTTCATTAAATTGATTATTTAATGAACTAGAGTCAACACAGGTGCCTCCAACCACTTCTGATGGTCAATTACACTTCAGTTAACCTCATCGGGGTTCATTGGAGTCATTGATGTGCTACCACTTGTTGGTTGGCTTGCAGTGACATGTGTCTGAGTTACTTTGAGTTAGACTCAGTCATTTATTGCACTCTGACTTCAATTAGGGCTTAGTTGAGTCAATTAGGGTTTTGATCAGTGATTAACTTGAGTGTTGATTGTGGCTTACGTTCAGTTAATCTAGACTCACTCATTCAATTCAAATGACCTCCTTGGGAATTCGAATTGTCTTGGCATTCATGCTTCCGACATGATCATTGTATTGTATTATTCATTATTTTTTATTATACAGATTTGCTAGTGCTACTTCCATTGTAGCTTTGTATTATTCATTATTTTTTATTATACAGAGCTGCTACCTCCATTGCAGCACCATTTTGCCAATTTTATGATTATCTGTCTGTATTCTTTGTGAGACTGTGTTTTCAGTTCCTAGAAAACTGTTTGTATTGTTTTTAAGAGATCTAAGCTTCGTCCCTCCGTGAGATTTGATACCATATTAATTATCCAAGGCTTACCACTTAATACCCCAAGTAAGGAAATTGTTGATCAAGCTTGCTTGATTGACTATGTTGGGTGTAATGAAAGCCTAAAATGTGTAGGTTGTCTGACCTTACGGTGCCCCTTTTCTTGTGATTTTCAAGTTTTTAACAGGTGAAATCATTCGCTCCAGCAATTTCAGATGGCTTCTTTTGTAGAACTCTTGACTTCGTTCAATTTCCACTCATGGAAAGGAGACATGGAGATCCAGCTATGTGCCAAAGGACTCTATAGGGTCACTATGGACATTGAAGAAGGGCCTTCTTTTGTGACAGACAAATCTAGATTCTTGAACAAGAAATATGAAGCATTTGGATTCTTGTGCCTCTCTGTTTCCCAAGATCTTATTTTCCATCTTTCGGGATTGAAGACTCCAAAGGAAATCTGGACAAATTGGAAACCTTGTATGGAAAGCAGGATGATTTGAGAGTATACCAGCTTGAGAATGAGTTGATGTCTCTCCATCCTTCCAATTTTGAGACCTTGAATGACTTTTTCACAAAGTTCAAGCACATTGTGTTACTATTGAAGCAATGTAAAGTGGAGAAGGAGGATGATCAGCTCATCATCGCCATACTCTCCAAACTTGGAGCTGATTATTTAGTTTTTGTCTCTACATTCTATGTGGGGAAGCTCACAACCCCTGGATGGAAGATGCCTTCACTCAATTCCTTCATTGAGTCCCTAACAAGTGAACATGATAAGCCTTTCCAGATGGGGATCATTAGATCCTCCCATGATCAAGCCCTCCATGTCTTGGGGCTCAAAGATATGAAGGGTAAAGGAAAGCAGTAGAAGAACCCAAAAACTAAATTCAAAGCTCCTAAGCCTAAAGTTGAAAACCAGTAGCATGAAGAGTCTTCCATCTCAAAGAAGAATAAAGGAAAAGGGCATCATCGAAAGGAGAAAGTCAAGTGTTCATACTGCGGGAAGGGATTCCACCCTGAACATGCCTGCATGAAGAAGAAAATTGATGAACCTACCTCTCTCCTTGAGAGAAATCACAACAATATTCTAAAAATCTTTCGGAGGAGAGATCAGCTAGATCGGGAACCACAACATGAAAGAGGTCATGCCCTCATGGCAAGCACTTCAATGTCCAAAGCACTCTTGATAGATTCTGGAGATTTGAGCCACATGATGGCTGAAAGAGACTCCTTATCATCTTTGTATACTAGAAAATCCATCCCCATCCACATGGGAGATGACTCCACCATCATTTTAGAAGGACAAGGTACTGTTGATCTTGAGGATGGCTATTTTTCAAATGTTTTGTATGTACCATCTCTGGCATCAAACCTCCCAAGTGTTTATCAAATGACACATATGGGAGTGCCCAAGAGAGTATCCTTCAACCCAAATTATTTATAGATCATGAAACTTGCATCCAAGAAACTTGTTTCAAAAGGCCTTGCAAACCATCATGCAAAATCCTATGAGTTTTCCCATTTTGTGGCGGATGCAAAGCCCACCACACCGGTGACTCATGGAAATGAAGTTAGTAGACCGTGGCATGAGAGGTTCAGCCATATCAACTTCAAATACTTGCAGAAATTATAGAAAAATTCTATGGTTGAAGGCCTCCCAGTCATCAAGGAAACCACTAGAATTTGCAAGGGTTGTGTTGTTGGAAAGCACCCTGAGCACAAGTTCGATTGGGGGAAGGAAAGCCGAGCTACATGCATCTTGGGACAGATAAATTCTGATATCAATGGTCCCATTCCTATCAGATCCATGAATGGATCAAAGTATCTTCTAACTTTTATTGATTATTTTTCTAGGTACACATGGGTCTTCTTTATCAAAAAGAAGTCTGAAGTCTATGAAAAATTCACTAAACTGAAGGCCTTGATTGAGAATGCATCTGGCCAAAAGATCAAGATCTTGAGATCTGATAATGGCAGGGATTATGTCAGTAATTATTTACTACACATATTCTCCCAAAGTGGTATGCAAGTCCAACATTCAATTCCTTACACTCCCCAACAGAACGGTGTAGCGAAAAGGAAGAATCGGTCTCTCAAGGAGATGACCACCTATATGTTGGAATCAAAGAAGTTGGCTGCAAATTTGTGGGTTGAAGCCATGCATGCTGCAGAATAAATTCATAATAGATTTCCACACTCATATATGAAAGGGAATAACCCTTTTGAAGCATACTTCGGACACAATCCGGATGTGTCGAACCTGCGGGTGTTTTGGTCCACTGCATGGGCCCGAATTCCACTTAATAAAAGGATGGATTTGCAACCGCAAAGCATAGAATGTTTTTTTATTGGGTATCTTGATGAATCAAAAGGTTTCAATTTTTTTAATATCAAAACAAAACAGATCATCATCGAAAGGAGTGTCAAGTTCGATGAGCCTCTTCAGGAGGTGGAATTAATGAAGGAGAAAACTGTTGAATTTCCTTCCTATTCTACTGAATATTTGGATGATGAAATTGGGGGTGATGACCCTGATTTAGATCCTATTATTTATGATATCAATGTACAGAAAACATAAGATGCTGAATCAGAACCTGAAGTACAAAATCATCTCCCAATATGGGCTCGACAGACACTCTCTTCTGCAGGAGATAACATTGGAAATCTGAACGATCCAAGGAGAACCCGGTATGATTTCCAAAGAGAAGGTATTGCACTCTCTTGTATTGATTGTTTGCTGTCCAAATATTGTTATTTGATGATAATTTAAGACCCAAAGTCCTACTACCATGCTCGGAAGGATCCGAGATGGCAAGGTACCATGGATGAAGAGATGAATTATCTTTAGAAAAACACTACTTGGGAGCTAGTTTCTCTTCCTCCGGGAATCAAATTGGTTCAATGAAAGTGGGTGTTTCAGACTAAGGTTGCTGTAGATGGAAGAATATGAAAATATAAGGCAAATATGGTGGAAATTTTTTTGTCCCAGGTCCAAGGTGTGGACTACCATGAGACTTTTGCACCGGTTGCAAAAATGGACTCCATCCGCCTAGTTTTGGCAATTTTAGCATCTAAGCAATGGGAAGTGAATCATATGGATGTTAAGTCAGCCTTTATGCATGGAGATATTCATGAGAAGATATACATGAATCAGCCTGAGGGATACATCTCTAATCCATATTTGGTTTGCAAGCTAAAGAAGTCACTATACGGGTTAAAACAAGCACCAAGAGTGTGGTATTCCAAGATGGATGCCTTCCTTCTCTCGCAAAACTTCCAAAGGTGTAGATAAGATCCAAATGTGTATATACAGTATCCTAATGGTCATTTGATTATTATTGTTTTATATGTTTATGACTTACTGATCACATGTATCACAGTTGCTTGTATCATCAGTCATCAAAACTGCTCTCCACAATGCATTTGAAATGAGCGATTTGGGACTCTTAAAACAATTTTTGGGGCTCGAAATTGAGCAAACTTCTGATGGGATAATGGTCACTCAGTAAAAATAAATATCAGAAATTTTAGTCAAGTTTAACATGGCTGAATGTAGGCCTGCACCATTCCGTTTCCTTTCAAGGATCAGCCTTGAAGAAGGGAAAAACACACCTCCCATGGACTGCACTATTTATCGACAGCTGATTGGTAGCTTGTTGTACTTGACTCATTATTGGCCTGATATATGTTCTGCCATGAAAGTTGTATCAAGATACATGCAGCACCGCCATGATATTCATTGGGAGGCAGCCAAGAGGACCCTCCAGTACATCTAGGGAACCAGGATCTACGGCATTCACTATGCTACAGACTCCGAGCTAGAGCTGGTTTAATACACAAATTCCGATTGGGTGGGTAATTTTGTTGCTTGGAATTCAACTTTTGAATAGGTATTAATGTTTGGTGGTGTCCCCTTTTATTGGTCTAGCAAAAATTAGGCCGCCATAGCATTATCTTCAGTAGAGGCTGAGTATCGAGGAGCGGTGAATGCTTGCATCCAAGCCGTTTGGTTGCATGGCATTCTTTCAGAGTTTGATATTGGTAGTGATTTGTCCATGTCCTCTTTTGTGACAATCAAAGTGCTATTAATATATCCACAGATCTAGTTACTAGGAAGATGACCAATCATGTAGAGATACACATGCACTGTATCAGGGAGCTAGTGCATGACACGACCATCATTCTACAATGCTACCCGACTGATGAGAAGATTGCAAACATCTTCACCAAGATATTTTCTGAAAAGAAGTTCACTTACCTCCATTCACTGTTGGGGGTGAGTTCATCAGGGTTATCCAACTACTTTCAGTGTTCAGCTTGATGGGGGTTTTTCCCACTGGGTTTTCCCTCTTTTCCTCACTTAGTTTGTTTTTTAGCATTGTTTGAGTTTCAGTATTGTACAGGTGACCTATGGCATTTGTTTCCAGGGCCCTAGCATTCTTATGCACTTTATGTTTTCTAATCCTCCTGAGTATAGCTTAAGGGGGGGTGTTGGAGACATTTACCACCATACACACTCATTTTTGTCAATTTGGCCTAGTTAAACCACTATCCTAAGTTTTATTGACTTAACTGAAATTAGAAGAGCACAGTATGAAATCAGCATGAGCACACCCATGTCTACCTTCAGTCAAGGAGGCTAACTTAGCCTTCTCCTACATTCGAGGAGGATAACTAGAGCACTCCAGGGGTGATGTGATTGTCATAAATACACTTTTTTGCTAAATGATGGTTATAATTAGTTAAACGGAGCAGTGAAGGTGCCTCCCTTCATTAAACTGATTATTTAATGATTATTTAATGAACTAGAGTCAACAAGGGAACCTCCAACCACTTCTGATGGTCAGTTATGCTTCAGTTAACCTCATCGCGGTTCATTGGAGTCATTGATGCGCTACCACTTGTTGGTTGGCTTGCAGTGACATGTATCTAAGCTACTTTCAGTTAGACTCAGTCATTTATTGCACTCCAACTTCAGTTAGGGCTCAGTTGAGTCAATTAGGGTTTTGATCACTGGTTAACTTAAGTGTTGATTGTGGCTTACATTTAGTTAAGCTAGACTCACTCATTCAATTCAAATGACCTCATTGGGAATTCGAATTGTCTTGGCATTCATGCTTACAGCATGATCATTGTATTGTATTATTCATTATTTTTTATTATACAGAACTGCTACTTCCATTGCAGCGCCATTTTGCCAATTTTATGATTATTTGTCTGTATTCTTTGTGAGACTGTGTTTTCAGTTACTAGACCACTATGACAAATTAATAATGACATGCTCATGGAGCTCCTCATCCTCCTAAATGAAAACCATAACAAGCATATCCATAGACGCAGCCACACAAATCAAGAAATCACGGCTATAGTTAGGTGGACTAAGCACGGGGGCTGATGCTAAGGCTTGCTTAAGAGCATTAAAGGACTCCTGGGCTCGCTCATCCCAATAAAAAGGAGTGTCCTTCTTTAAAAGACACATAAATACTTTAGTCAAGTTGGCAAAATTAACTATGAATCTCCACAAGAAATTTTCCATGCCTTGCAAACACTGAAGGTGTCTAATATTGCGTGGGGGAGACAATTGAAGTATTGCCTCCTACTTCAATCCCTTATACCCTCCTTGGATACGATGAACCCTAGTAAGCAACCAATAGACATGCAAAATATGCACTTATGAGGATTTAAACGCACTTGGTAATGGCGGAATATTTCAAACACTAACATCAAATGGTATGGATGACACACTCTCAAACAGGAATGAGCAGCAAGGTCATCCAAATACACTTTGATAATCATTTTGAGATCATGAAAAATTAAGGTCATAGCCCGCTAAAATGTATCTCTGACGTTTTTAAGGCCGAAAGGCATCTTCCGATATGCAAAAGTACCCCAAGGACAAATAAATGCAGTCTTATGTTGATCCTCGGGTTTGATCTGAATCTGATTATATCCGGAAAAACCGTCCATAAAGGAGAATCCCTCACTTCCCGCACACTTATCCAAAATATGATCAATAAATGGTGTAGGAAAATTATCCTTAGGACAAACACGATTTAAATCATGGAAATCAGTGCATATACGGATTGCTCCATGCTTCTTATAAACCATAACAAGATTTGAAACCCACTCCGTCATGGGAACAGGATAGATAAAACTGGCTTTTAACAGTTTCTCTATTTCAGCCTTAATGGCGGGTGCTTTTCTAGGATTCACCACACGCAAATTTTGTCGAACTGGCTTCGCATTCGGATAGGTTTTAATCTCATGTTCGACAATACGAGGGTCAATACCTGGCATTTCCTCATATGACCAAGAAAATATGTCATGAAACTCTTTAAATAGCTCGGTATACTCCTTGATCTCATCAGGGGAACAACCTGCCCCAATGTAGATGTTCTCAACTTTTCCAGGATCGCGAGAAATATTGATAGGAATAGTAGGTGATAAATTATCCATGTTCCCATCGGCCATCTGACCAGCAGAGCTCAATGGAACCACGTGACTACCAATATTCTCTCTAAGAATCTCCCTAAATTCATCACGCTCCATACGGTCGAGTTCATGAAGAAAATATGATCGATGATGTAACTCTTCCCAAGGTGGCTCAACCCCAAACGTGGCCTCAATAATGGCTTCATCCGATGGAAAAGCATCGTCGAGGCAATGGTGTGCATGAGAGGACTCAACTGCCCATGCAAGCAGCACATACGGGTCCTCCTCCTCCATTTGCAAAGAGGAAGGACTAGGCTCTGCAACTTGATCAATATTCGCTTGATATGCTACCATCATTGCAGGAAATGGCACATCCATTTTGATAGGTCCAATCGAACTTCTCAGTGAAGGAAAAATCCAAGGATCTTCCATATGGGTAGTGCGAAAAGACACCGAATTCAATGAGGACGAAGCCCCACCAAAACTAGATCTAATCATAAGAATGAGCGTAGGACAGCTAAAGGTTCCCATAAGAGATGGATACATACCCACACCCACACTCCCAGTTGCCGGCTGAGAATGATCGATAATCGGGATAGAAGTTCCCAATGATGCATTAACATTCAGACTATGGAATGACGTCTGATCAATCGTAATGATCTTCCCATTAAATGGAAAGAATATCACTCGAAAGAGAGAAGAGGCTACAGCTTGCATACTATACATCCAATTCCAATCGAGCAAAAGATTGTAGTCAAGGGGCACATCAACCACCTCGACCTCGATCGCGACGGTCTTCCATTCCTATTGGACCTTAAGAGAAGGAAGAATCCTGTGTGGTCAAAATGATCTACCATCAAAATTTGTCAACATAGCAGCAGATTGAGAGAACTCGAGAGAACCCAAACCCTTCCAACATGACAAAGACATCATGGAAGCAACAGCACCTTCATCAATGACAGTGTGTTTGACGGTCATATTAAGATACTCTACATGAATCAAAAGAGACACGTAGTAAGGTAAGTGAGGCTGTATTCCCATGGTTTCAAATTTGATAACGGAAGAAGAGTTATCATCATTAACCCCAAGAGCAGAGAGCAAGGCTCTCCTCTACGAAGGACAAGTTTGAAGTACTTCAAGCGCAGACATCGTACAAAGAGGTTGGTCCAAATCCTTGACAATGGAATAGTTTTGGGCGGCTCAAGCATTAGGATTGTGCCCTAAATGCTTTAGGACTCCCTTGGGAATGTGAGGTGGAACTTCAGGTTTATCCGTAGGTTTTTTGATATGCAAAGGACTCTCAGGTGGAGCGGGTTCCTTTCCAAGGTCTGGTTGTGACGAACCATAATCCTTCGCACAAGTCACAACCTTAGCAGCGCATACCATGTTGATGCAACCATGACCAGTATTGGCCTCTGGCAAATTTTGATCTCCACCGATGCACAATGAGGATCAATGGTCCTCGAGTTCATATTTTGGTTGTTAGGTAAAGGATTAGTTAGCACGGTTGGGCCCTGTGCTATGAACATCAAGGAATCTTCCATATGAGGGCACAAGTGAGTGAGGTGGTCCTCCTTACATAACTTGCAAGGAAAATTTACCTTACGTTTAGTCTACTTGTCCCCCTCGGCATTACGAGTGTTCATGTCATTATAATTAGTATTTTCGTTCTTGGTCCCGCCCTTACGATTATTTTTCCCTTTTTTTTATTCCTTCCAGGCTATTGGTTTCCCTTCTGGTCTGACGATTGCACAGAAAGTACACTCGCCGATTGGGTAGGTTGAGAAAAAGCTTTGGCTTGTCCCGATGTGGATTGATTAATTGACAATTGGATCACTTGTTTCACAGCCGAATCCACAGGTTTGGTACTTGTAGAGCCCACAATGACATCGACATGTCGCCCAGGCTTGACCTTGGGATCGAAACTAGATTGCGGAGCATTAGGTATAATCTCATACAAAAGTCTAAATTGAGCGTAGATCAAATCCAACTCTTGTGCCCTAAAAATTGCTTGTTCCTCGTTTTGGACTCCAGATGTAGAAACATGCTTCATGATGTAAGGTAACAACGACTTGAGGAACCACTCAAGGAGAAATTATGGTGGTATAAAGGTTTTAATCAACCGTTTCCGTCTATGCCACTCTTGAATATGATCCGAAATATGTGTGGCTTTGTCTTGTTGAAATGTCAACAAGAGTTCAGTACCAACGTCGTAACGTACGGGTAGCTGAAAGTGATTGAGGAAATTCATGGCAAGGCCATCAAATAAAGCATATGCCCCCCTTGGTAACTCTATATACCATTTCACTGCAGGCCCAGTGAGGGTGCGTTGAAATAGGCTCAAACAGATTGAATCATCATGTAAGGAATTGGAAGAGCACCAAAGGTGAAAAGTAGTGGCATGCTCACTAGGATCTTCTCCAGCTTTACCCTCAAACTTGGGAATGTCCAAAGGAAGCTTGTTAGGGACAACTGGCTAGGTTGGGTCATGAGATACCGGATCATTCATAAGTCTCGATAAGTCAGGTAAGTTCAATGTTGCGAGGAAAGGGAGCCTAGGTTGAGTCGATCTATGCCATGCTCCCTGGTAATTTTGGTTCATGTAAGTTTGAGTGTTGTAAATACCATGTCCATGGCCATAATAACCTCTTCCTGTTTGACCCATTGTTATCCACCCAAATGGTTGGCACACCAAAGGACACTTATGGATTGAAGGTTGCCTAAAACACTATAGATGGGCATGTTATGAACTACATTCATTATCCATATAGCTTTCCATTTTTACCTTTGAACATGTCAATTGTTGTACGCGCCTTTGCTTTTATGCAACTCGTGTACATACGTGACTTTTCCTACAGCATGTCGTGTACTGTACGCGATTATTTATAATTGCAACCCACGTACAGATCTGTACGCGGGCTTCCTTTAGAGAAAATCACGTGTCATACACGGGTTGCCAGTATTAATACCCGCGTACACCTTCCTTTGACATTAAAAATAATAAATCGCTATTATTTGAGATTTGTTAAGCCCTTAACCATAACCATCTTAATTATCTCAACCTCCTCAACCCTCGAAACTGCCTTATTTCACTAAGTATAAATAAAGGCCTTGCGGAGGGTATTAATCAATAATACTGGGAGAGCAAAGTTATGCTGGTGGTGTCTATTCAGAAGCCTTTGGAGCAGCGGAACTTAGAATCCTTTGGTTGCAGAGAAGTCCGTGTCTCAGGCATTGGGTTGTAATCTTAACTCATTCACCATTGTTAATAAAGAGAATCCTTCTTCCAAATGTGTTTTGAATGTCTTTCATATATCATGGTTTGATGAATATTTATGATTAAGCACTCTATATATGATTTATCTAACCTACCCTATATACATGTATAAGCTTGCACTTGGAGGATTTTCTCTTTACAGGTGAAGGAGAAGCATCCATGAAGGCTTTGGAGGAGAAGCTGAATGGAAGAGGACAAAGCTAGGATCAACCGTCGTTAATCAGGTGAGTCTATATTATCCTCTTGTTTCCTTTCTGTACTCTAAAGTTGATTTCCTGCAAGTCTTATGAGTATGTTGGTAACCCTAGACCTTCGGTTATAAGGTGTTTATTCCTGTACAACAGAACTGGCGACTCCGCTGGGGAGCCCAGACTGTTATAGGTTATTTCTATCACCCCTGACCAGTCATTGCCTTGAAGTTCGTGTGTGGTATTTTATCCTGGTTCATGCTTACCATAGTGTTTGAAAGCCTTGTGGATTTTCCTTTTTTTTTGAGAAAAATTTTGTACCTATACGTGGGTTTCTCTCATACACAGTCACGTATAGAGGCCTGCATACACGGGTTTCTCTCTTGGACAGTCGTGTACAGTACGTGAGTTTCCCTTATACACAGTCGCATACAAGCCTAGAAATAGGGATTTTTGGGCTAGGGTTTGCTTGTCCCTGTCCTTTTCTGATTCCTGTTTGTTAGTTGGATTTCTTTATAAATACTGTGCAGTCAGTCTGAAGACCTTGGTGACCACACTTTGTGCTTTCTTGTAAAGCCCTTGAGTTTCTTTTGTCTGGATTGTCATCTATTTGCATTTTGAAGTAGGTTGGCCTGTTTGGGTTATAGGTTGAAGTGTCTTTGTCTGAATCAGTGATCAGGGTTTTGGGCATTTTTTTTCCAGTTTATCTTTTGATAGTGTTTGTTTTGTCACTTACCTTTGTGAGTTTGCATTGATTCTTTGTCATTGTACACACCCAAGCTAGGGTTCCCAGTCATCCCTTGTTGGTTGATTCTTGGTTTTATTGACTTGTTTACTTCAGTTTGCTTATTTTATACAGTTGATTTGATCCAAGTATACTCAAGTTTAGTGCATTTTAGGTGCATAGTAGAGTTTGAGCATTTTAAAAAGTGAAAAGAAAAACATTTTCAAGCTTTTGCATAAGCAGTTTTCATTTCAATTTTAAAATATAATCTCAAAAACTACAAAAACATAGTCTTAGTTTCTCTTTATCGTTTGCATTTGTTCATCAATCTATATTTACAAAAAGAAAAAGAAGTTTTCTTTAATAGTGGCAATTTGCTTTGAAAAATATACACCTTTACTTTTTATTTCTTATCGAGTCAAAAACACCATAGTTCATTACTCCATTTCCTTCTAAGTAAGAAAAAGCCCTTTAAAATGAACACAATATTTAAAATTTACTAGTAATTTTTATTTTTAGGGGCCTTTCACCTACTAGCTTAGGCTAGACTTGTGGGATAGGAACTGTAAACTTCCCATAAGTTTTAAAATTCAGACGTAGTGGACCATTCTTTAGGTAAATCCTTGACTTTATCAATTGTATCTAGGAAGCTCCTCTCAAAAGGGAGTCAAGCACGAGGCCGCGTGGAGGCATTGGACTGAGGAGATAACCCTCTGATTCCTTGTCAAAATGTAAATTAGGACTTTTACGCATCTAGGGATTCTGTCCTAGATAGAGTTTCGGGCTCAGCTACCCTGCCCATGTGTACAAGTCAGGCTTGTGACTGTCCCCCCAGACTGTTGGTATAGCTAAGGCAGCCTTTAGTCTCTTGACATTTAGGGTTCATACCTAGGTAAACTAGAAGGCTATTTCTGGTTCACCTTGGACGGGCTTGGAAGGTAACCCTTGTTGTAAGTGTAGGAGGGCGTGGGTGATTCCTCCGCTTGTGCCTAAGAACCACTTCAAGGACGCCAAGTAATCGTTCTTCAGCTTTCTTCAGGAAAGCATATCTTTCACCCTTGATTGATTGTTTGAGGCTTTAGGAATTTTTATAGTGTGTGCTATGTGGTTTTTCCTGTGTTTATTTGGACTTAGGGTTTGATTTGTTAAATTTTCAATTGTGGAGGACCAACCTACAAGAAGGTCAAGAAGGTTGCAAAACCTTCCTGCTCTCGTCACATTTAAACCTCCACCTCCACCCCAAAGGCGAAGATTGGACACGGACGGTTCATTTGAAATGGTAGGAGTAAGTGAAGTTCCAGGTGAACCATCACTTATAGCTAACCATCTTAATCTTGATACAGTTGAGATAGAAGACTTGCAGACTGACAAGTTTGCGAGGAATTTTAACAAACCCTTGACTGATTTAAACGATCATGTGATCGTTCAGGTTAGACCTTTTGATTGACCTGTTTTAGGTGTCCCTGTGGGTAGGATTATGTCTTCTATGGGAGAAAGTTATTTTGTGTTCACCTCAGCCCTTCTGGCTGAAGGGGTGCTACCTCACCCGGTAAGTGACCCTAGATCTAGTATACCTTCTACACCTTTGACTCCAGCGAGCCGGGTGGTTCAACCACCGGTTCACTCAAACTTAGTAGGTACTTCTTGTGATATGGTTACTGTGATTCCTAGTATACCTACTATTCCTTCTTCCTTTCCATACACTACCTAGAGTGGTCCGGTAGGATCCTCGACTTTTGTCCAAGGATTTCCTTGGAATGGGGGGCACATTCCCCCATCCACTCCATACGTAGGTCCATTACCTTCTTATGTAGGAGTGCAGTTTGGAAACAATACCTCTTATGGGAAAAAATTTCAAACTCTGATTTCAGCCCTGTTTACGAGCTCTCCCTTTTCGTTGTTTAGCGGAGGGATACCAGCTCCTGTCTTTTAGACCCCAGTTTTGATTAGGACGGCCCGAACTTATTATACTACACCTCCCACTCACAACCCTGTGTCTTACGAATGGAATCCATTTTAGAGTAATCTACCCACTTTGCAACTAGTGGCAGGGGGAAACCCCACCTTTACCTATGGGCATTCAGGGGTAGGTCCCTCTAATCCCCATGCTGGCACTTTTAGTGCCCCAGTTCGACCCAATATTCCGTTCTTGGAAACGTTAAACTTGCCATATTTGTCAAATTTTATTTGGCATGCCACCACATTTCATTTATGGTGTTCTTCGAATTCACTGAATGAAGATTCAGTTAGGTTGTGGTTGTTCAAGAGAACCTTAACAAATACCGCGACAAAATGTTATATTGAATTGCCTTCTGCTGCTTTCAGTAGTTTCTGGGACTTGGCTAGTGCATTTATTAGCCACTTTCAGCTTCTAGTCCGATATGATTTCAGAACATACTTGTTATCTACCTTTAGGCAGAACAAGGCTACCCACATCTCGGATCACATCCAAGAGTGGAGGAGGTGAAAGAGCTTTATAAAATCCACCATCCCTCCTGAGTTCCTACTAGAGTGGTTCCTTAAATCTCTGTTGCCCTACATATCTAAGGACATATCCACCTCAGGAGTGATGAATGAAGAAGAAGCCATTCTCAGGGCCTAGCAATTGGACTTGATTTATTCACAATCCGGGATCTTGTATGAGATTATCCCTGAGGCACCGAGGCCTACCCACGATGCGGAGAAGCCTAAGCCTGGACCCCATGCGGATGGTTTGGTTGGGTCTGTAAACTCTCCCACTGTAGAGTCTTTGTCTAAGCAACTTCACCAGTTGTCCATCAAGCAGTCTACGGTGAAGGCAACAAAGGCTTCCCCCTCCCCCCAGAGTGCAAATTTTTTTGCAAAGACCTCTCAGAAGGGCAATCAGCAGCCCGGTGGGAAGAAAAAGAGAGGAAATAAAGGAGAGGGAAACCAAAACAAGCAAAATCCCATGAATAATGCTGATGGGGGGAAGAAATAAAAGAAGAAGGTTAAGTTCCCGTGTAAGTTGTGCCACAAGGACCACCTTACTCACCTCTGTCCCCTTATGGAACAATCCTAGAAGCTGCTTAAAGCTCAACAACTAGTTGTCCTGAAGGATCCTTTTCCCCAAGGACAAAACTCTGCTTCATCTTCTAATGTAGTAGGGGGCACTCAAACTGCCCCTGAACCAAACTATATCAACATGGTTCGATCTTCAACTTTGTTACAGACGAGGAATAAAAATTATGGGAAAGAGACTTCTGAGAAGGGTAAAGATGTAGGTGAAACTTCTAACCCTCTCACGATAGAGAAGCCTGCTGAAACTATGTCAAAGATACCAGAAGGTGTCTTCAAGAAGACCTTACATAACCCTAACGCTAGGGATGCTTCAAACCACTCCGTGGTTGAAGATCTAGCCCAAACCCCATGTGCAATGTTAGCTTTAGAGGTGTTACAAAGTTGTCCCACCCAGTGGGATGCCCTCTTAGTAGCTTTAGGCAGCATGGACTCATCCATTCTCATGGAAAATTTTCATTTGTCTGATGTTAAAATTCGCCTACCTTACCATGTAGCCTTATCAATAGATGTCGTCCATGGTGGAAAGACCATTGGAAGGGAAGTTGTTGATGAGGGTGCTTCTACATGTGTTATGTTCTTGACCTGTTGGAAAGCTCTCGGATCCCCAGAGCTAGTCCCATCAAACACTCTACTTACTGCTTTCAATGGAAGATCCTTCCATCCACATGGTATCCTGTCGGCTTTTGAAATTAAGCTGGTAGGGAAAGCAGTGTCTGTTGAAGTGGAAGTAATTGATGCACCCTTGGACTATAATCTGCTTCTAGGAAGAAACTGGACTTATGCAATGTCCACTATTGCGTCGGCCATCTTTCGTGTAGTGGTTTTTCCACATGAGGGCAAGTTCGTTACTATCGACCAACTTGATTTTACTCGGAAAGGCCATTTAGAGTCTAATGAGTCCATTGTGCCATTGGTTGATCAGATCAAACCTGTTGCATAGAGCTTGGGGACTGGAATGTATGCATCACTGATGGGCACATTTGATCTTCCAGCCCCGGTTAACTATATTGGTTCTACTAGTGTGGGAGGTCCATAGCCATGGTTGTTGATAGGACTGATCCTTGGGTTCTCCCTTCCCCCCACGAACTAGAGGTGCCCTTATTGGCAGTGGAAGTAGCTTACCAAGCTATCACTCGAACCACTGTTGATCACATTCTGGATCCTCTCACAGTCTCGGAGGATATGGAAGAAGTCTATTTGCCCGCATGGGTGGAAAACTCTTTGCACTCTATAGATTTTTTAGACACAGTTTTACCTTTGGATGAAGCCATATTGGAAGCCATGAGTGGACGTGGTAAGATTTGTGACGATCTTCACCATCGATCCTATTTCCTTCCAGAACTAAGCAGAATAGAAAATCAAGAGTTTTGTTTGAGACTGTCAGAAGATGTTGATACACCCATCAACCCCTTACCCAGGGAAGGAATGTTTGCCGAGGGGAATATGGCAAATATTTTCACCACTATACCTATTAACATCTCTGTAAATCTTGATGTCATGGAAAACATATACATAGGTGCAAATTGATCTCCTGAAGAGATTGCTATCTATACTGCCTTGTTTAAGGAATTCCGCAATGTCTTTGCCTGGTCATATGAGGAGATTCCAGGCATAGATCCATCGATTGTTGAACACGAAATCCAAACATATCCTGATGCCAAACCAGTTCGACAAATGTTAAGACACGTTAACCTGCGCAAAGTGGCGGTTGTGAAGGCTGAAGTTGAAAAGCTGTTGAAGGCTGGTTTTATCTATCCCATAGCTTTGACAGAATGGGTATCCAACCCTGTTCCTGTTGATAAGAAGCAAGGGACTATCCGCGTCTGTACTGACTTTAGAGATCTGAATAAAGCATGTCCTAAGGACAACTATCCCACACCATTTATAGACCAGATTATAGATGCTTGTGCAGGAAGTGAAGTGTTCTCGTTTATGGATGGTTTCTCCGGATACAATCAAATTCAAATAAAACCGAAAGACCAACATAAAACTGCTTTCATTTTTCCTTGGGGTACCTTCGCGTACAAGAAAATGCCCTTTGGATTGAAAAATTTTGGGGCAACCTTTCAACGGGCTATGAACTTTGCCTTCCATGATATTAAAGCCATTGTCGAACCTTACCTTGATGATTTGCCTGCACATTCTTGTAAGAGGATTCAACATCAAGATCACTTACGGTTGATATTTGAGAGATGCGGATATTATAAAATCCGCTTGAATCCCCACAAGTGTGTATTATGTGTCGAGTCAGAAAGATTGCTCAGGTTCATTGTCTCTAAAAGAGGCATCCAGGTGGATCCATTAAAAGTTGAGGCCATTGTAAATCTGCCTCCTCCTCGTTCTATCAGGCAAATTCAAATCCTGCAAGGGAAGTCTAATTTTCTCCAATGTTTTATTGTTAATTACGCCAAGATTACTAATGGTTTCATGCGCCTGCTCAAACAGGACACCCCATTTGTATGGGATGAAACCGCACAACTTGCTTTCGAGGCATTGAAAAAAGCTTTGTTGTCGGCACCCTTACTGCATCCGCTAGATTAGTCTAGGGATTTTATATTATATCTGGCCACGTTCGAGTTGACCATTGGGGTAGTGCTAGTCCCGGAGGACGATAAGCTCATAGAGCATGTCGTTTATTATCTTAGTTGTGCTTTGGCCGAACCTGAACTTAGGTACTCCCATGTTGAGAAATTATCCTTAGCAGTTGTTTATGTTGTTTAGAGGTTACGTCACTACATTTTACTGAGGACCACAACAGTAGTGGCAGATGTGAATCTGTTTCAATATGTTTTGTCCCAACGGATAGTTGAGGGAAAATTTAACAAATGGATAATCATTCTCCAAGAGTTTGACCTGGATTTTCAGTCCACTAAGTCTAAGAAGTCCTTAGTTTTTGCTGAGCTTATAACAGAATTTCCTACTGAAGAAGATGTAGCCGTTGAAGATGACTCATTCCCAGATGAGCACATCTTCTTGATATCAACCTCTGATCCTTGGTATCGATATATTCTTATATATCTCCAGACTTTGAAGTACCCTGCAACTTCCTCACGGGAGGAACGACATAAATTAAGCCTTCATGCTAAGAACTACCTCATCATAGGAGATACATTATATCGAAGAGGGGTAGATTCCATTTTGTGTCGATGTCTTACCCATGAGGAAGCAGAGATTGTCCTGAATGATTCCCATAGTGGAGCGTGTGGGGGTCATTTATCTGGGTTAGAAAAGGCCCAGAAGATACTACATGTCGGTTATTTCTAGCCCATGATCTTCAAAGATTGTGTGGAAGCAGTGAAACGTTGTCATCCTTGTCAGCTTTACACCAGGAAAATGCGGTCACATCCTGTTCCATTGTTTCCCGTTGTCTCGGTAGGCCCCTTCATCAAATGGGGGATTGATTACGTGACATGCAACCGAGCCTCGACTGGGGGGCATAAATATATTATTGTCGCTATTGACTATTTTATGAAATGGGCAGAGGCAATGCCTACTTTTAAAGTCGACGGGGAAACAACATCTTTCTTCGTATTCAATCATATTATAGCACGGTTTGGTATACCCAAAGTGATTGTCATCGACCATGGTAGTCATTTTCAAAATAGCATGATGACAGAACTGACCACTATGCTCGGATTCAAACAAGAACACTCTTCTTCATACTATCCGCAAGCAAACGGTCAGGTTGAGGCTGTAAACAAGACTTTAAAGACTATCCTTAAATGTACAATTGATGCAGCCAGTTCTAACTGGCACATCATGCTATACCCTGCTCTTTGGGCCTGCTGAACTAATGTAAAAAACTACTACAGGTTTCTCCCCCTTCCAACTCATTCATGGAGTGGAAGTTGTTACCCCGATTGAATGTGAAATCCCGTCTCTAAAAATAGCTATTCATGTGTTACCTGATATGACAGAGCTTGAGGAACGTCTGGTACATTTAGAACACCTTGATGAATAGCGTAGAGATGTGCTGACTGCTAATCAAGCTCATAAGAATAGGGTCAAAACTTAATATGATAAATCGGTCAAACCTCAGGTTTTCTCTGAGGGGGAACTTGTCTTGCTTTGGGACCAAGACAAAGAAACCTTGGGGGTAGGAAAATTCAAGGCCATGTGGTTAGGACCTTATGTCGTGTTGAAAGTATTGAAGAAGGGTGCATATGAGTTAATTGATTTTTATGGGAACAAGCTACCTGAGCCTAGAAATGGGCTCTACCTAAAGAAGTACTATGCTTAGGCTTAGCACTTTTTCTTGTATTTTTATTGTATGTATTTTTATGTACATTAAGTTGTCGGTTTTGTTTTTTATATCATCTATTGGTTGTTGCAGATGTATTTTGAGAGGTATATAGGGTTCGTCGATGGTGCCAGTCACCACACTTGTAATCTAGCCTTAGTAGCGTGGGTCATTTACTCTCCCTCAGGACAACTAGTTACCGCAGGAGGCACTTGCGTAGGTCCTGCTTCTAATAATGTTGTTGAGTATAGGGCTGTAATTGAGCTTCTATGGGATGCTTTGTCACGTGGTATGACCTAGCTCGAGGTCCATCTGGACTCTCAACTGGTGGTCTGCTAGCTCAATCGAGCTTATCAGGTGTGAAATCCTATCCTATTACGTCAGTTCATGCAAATCAAGTTATTGGAAAGAAATTTTGAAGTTATTATATTCAATCACATTCCAAGAAATCAGAATGCATTGACTGATGCATATGATAATTACATTTTAGATTGGCATCTAACACACATTTCATAAAATATACAGCATGCACATAAAAAACACTTGTAAATAAACCGACAACAATATATATATATATATATATATATATATATATATATATATGTAAAGTATCTATCTGTAGATAGGTCAAGTCTAATCCTCAGATCCAGTCATAACTATATAATATACAAAAATATACAAAAATGTGGATCGCAGTCCATCAAAATTTCCTAGATCTAAGTAGGACCACCCTGGTCACTTGGACCACCTTGGTCCCCATGGTCTCTATGTACTCTGGCTTCCATAGCCTCTTCATCTTCGGCAGCCTCCACAGCATCTATGTATACAAGAACCGCTCTGGCCACTCACCTCAAAAGGCATAGCCAGACTAGTGGAACTCCAACCACAAACTCCTGCATGACGGTTGGGATATGCTCTATCCACAAGGTGGGAACTCTTTGGGTTAGGCTAGCCATATTTACCTATAGAACCCTAATAAGCCCTGGGTCTTCGCCTATGACAGGACGAACAAACATGTGTGGATTCCCCTCAGGGCGGATCGGTCCAATATCTGCATTTTGACATGTTTATAGGATTAAGACTTGTACATACATGTCTATATCTATCATTTTAAAATTTATAAAAATTTTAAAAAATGTTAAAAATTAAAAAACTTTTACCTAGCTCTCCCCATGCTCCTCCTGGAGGGAGGACAAGGTCTGGATCACCTCGAAAATCCATGCCAGCATATGGAAATTGCTCTAGTGCCGGTAGCTGTTTCTCCCACCAGATATAGAAGTCATCATCGTATACACTATGCATTGTGTCTCCTCCTCCTTGACGGAGGAAGATGTCTCTCCATCTGCTCAGCCTTGGCTGGCGTGGAGATCGGACTGGTAGGGGTATGGTGGGGCTCAATTCGGGTACTCTCTAGAAGAAGAAGGCAACCAATATGCTAGAATACCCAAAGTTCTTTCACCTTCCTCTCTTGCAATCAGATAGTTGTCTTTTCATAATGGGGACAACTCTTGAACACCAATCATAGAGGGCACCATGCAAACAATCCACCGCCAACCTCATTTGGTTCCGTGTAGCTAGATTTAATGAAGAGGATCCTGCAATCCTCACGATGGTTCTCTTTAGTACCTGTAGTGTAAAATCATGGATATGTGCAGTAGGGACACATCTCCCTCTCTTCTGGGTACCTGGTGTGCAAAACACATCAATGTAGTTCTGTACACTTAAAGGATCGCCGCCCCTGCCAGTTCCCTCTAAGTTTACCGGTGCTCCTTGTCGTGACAGACCAATAATGAAATATATGTCCTCGGAATTAATTTCCAAAGTCTCACCTTGTAGGTCAAACATCCCCAAATCATGATCCCAATAGTTTATCACTAACTCCAATAGACGGACATTGGACCGCATGGGTGATGTGCAAAAGAACTTTAATAACCCACTTGTTCGTAAAGCATGTATGGTGGGCACACTTTGGAGCGCTTCTTGTTCCATAGTTTCATGTTCCCATTCCATCCATTCCAACACCATCTTCACACCTAGCAAAACAAGTAATATGATTCATCAATTTCATATAAAATTTCAAAATTGTTTGCCTATAATTAGCTTTTTATCCTTCACGCAGTACATGCGACTGTCTAGTTAGACATGTCACGTACTGTATGCGACTGTCTCTATAGGAAACCCACATACAGAATGTGTGTATGCAATTTTTTACATTGGGAACCCGTGTACGCGCTGTGACATGCTTTAGAATGCTTTTAACCATGAAATTGGGACTCAAAATTAATAATTGCTAGGATCAAATTGAAGAGCTTGGGGTGTAGGCTTACCTGCAACTTGCAGAATTTGATTTCATCCAGTAGATTGTCCACAACGATCGAATGAAGGTAGAGGTAAAAACTTGCTTCTTATGGATAAAATTCAAAATGGTGAGTTTTGTTTCGATTTTGAACTATTTATAGAAATTTTATTTCTCAAAGTGGGTTTTTTCCTATAGTTTGAAATCTATTTCACTAATACCATTTTTCTTTTTTCCTTGAAACAAGTTTTTCATCATTATAAAGTGTGTTTTGCTCCCATAGGGTGGTTTTGACATTTCCAATGCATTTTTGCATCTATACTCAATCCACATTTAACCTTAGCAATCAACATTTTTCCATGGACTATGGTATTATAAACCATTAGTTCCCTATTTTTACCATTGTTCTTCCATGGATAGGACCCTTTTTTCATGAGTATCCTCTTTTAAAACCTATTTCATCCTTTGATACTTATGCCGCAAGCTGTTTCAGGTACAAGGGTATCCTTTTAGTTATTTTTCATGCCAAATAGAGTTTCTTTTTGAACCTCTTTTTACAAGCTATCCCTTTATAGGACTCCCTGCCCTTATGGAGTTTCTTTAGGCCCAGGTCTGACTCCTTTAAAACAGACTTGACTACCGAGTTAAATTGTCCGTTCAAGCTTGTTAAGAATATGTGAGTGGGAATCCGCATCGGTGGTAGGTTATCTCTTTCTCGGACCATGCGGAATAATATGAGAAAGGATCCCTCTCTTTTCTATTTTGAATTGAGAAGAGTATTCTCAGGCATAGGTTTATCACTTTTCCGGACCTAAGGGACTAATTTTACAGAAAAGGAACGCTCAGTATGAACTTAGTTTCTCTTTTTCGTGCTCTGGACCTAAACATGAAAAAGATTCCAAGTGTACTTTGTGTCTTTGTCATGCTCATTAAACAGATAAGAACAAAGTAACGAGTTTATTGTTGTAAGCCCCATTTCTCGTAATCAAATGGATCTTTCCAAGTGATCTTGCTTTCCTTCACACTCATAAAACTCAAGCTATTTCATGCTGTTTTGGAAGGAGCGTTGGGTAGGTGGTAATTTAACCTTTTTCGGACCTCCCTGACTAAGTACAAAAAAGGTTCACCTTTTCTTCTACGGAAGTTAAGAGAGTTATTCGGTGGTATGTTTTATACTTTTCCGACCTCAGGAGACTAAATTGGATGAAAAAGGACCCCCCTGGAGTCTTCTTTGTAGTTTTCAGACTCTCTAAATGTGAAAACACTAGCTAAGCATGTACTAGTTCGGGCTCATTAAATCCACGAATAAGTGACACTATCAAGCATTATTTTCCATTCTTTTCAAGCTTGTTAAACAATGAAGAGGGATCCAAGTTGACTTTCCTAGACTCGTTAAAATTTAACAGGGAAGGTAAGGAAGAAGTTTTGTCTCGTTTTCAGTAGTGGCAACATGTCCTCCTTGAACATAGCACTCTCTATTTTTTTCAACACCCATGTCTCAGTATTCACTTTCCGTTCAGCTATTACTTTGAGTTTCTTACTCCTCCTCTTGTCCATTATACCTGGGGAATCTGATCATGTCTCCTACATGACAGATAAGTCTAGTTTTTCTATCTATGAGTTAAAAGTTGTCTTGGTTCATCTCTGTGTCATGCTCACTATTCAAGGACTCAACCCAATGTTTGATCTTTATCCTGATCCCATCATTGTTATATCTGTTATCTATTGTGTATCCCTTCTTTTGCCCAATTCCTAGTCACTCTTGTGATTCGTTGGAGGATCTATTGCCTTCCTTATCACAGCATGGTTCCGTTTCGGTACTTCCTGATGACGAAGACCTAGAGTTTTGACGATCGTACCTCAGGATTCACTTTCATCATTGGTGAATTCCTTTGCTTTAGTTGTTGATTATCATCTATTGATTGACAAACTCTTGAATCCTTTCCATGTTCGACTTCAGCCTACATTTATTCACATGGCTTGGATTGTACTGGTTCTTTGGGATTGTTTATGAAGACCTTATTTCCTCACCCATGGACTAAGTTGTGCAAGATTATGTTCCATTTATGTACACATCTTCCATATCTTTGAAGACTCGTCATTATTGTATATTGTGGTTTCGATCCACCTTTGTAATATACGTGGTCTAGTACCCGTATCATATGATGTATTCAAGTATTGTAAAGGAGCTATTGTTCCAGTATATTGAACATAGCATCCTAAGATATTACTTTGTATATGACATGATTATGTATTTGTTTCAGGTACTACCTCTGCTCCATTGGATTCTTGAGTTCTCCAAAGATAAAGATTATAATTTATTTCGTCCATCGCTTCCCTCTGACCTCACACATTAGGGGGCATCTGTTATCCACCCATATGGCACTTCTCCGTCCGAGTGCCAACATTTCCTATGTTGGCACACCAAAGGACACTTATGGATTGAAGGTTGCCTAAAACACTATAGATGGGCATGTTATGAACTACATTCATTATCCATCCAGCTTGCCATTTTTACCTTTGAACATGTCAATTGTTGTACGTTCCTTTGCTTTTATGCAACTCGCGTACATCCACGACTTTTCCTACAGCATGTTGCATACTGTACATGATTATTTATAATTGCAACCAGTGTACATATCTGTACGCGGGCTTACTTTAGAGAAACTCGCATGTCATACGTGGGTTTCCAGTATTAATACCCATGTACACCTTCCTTTGACATTAAAAATAATAAATCGTGATTATTTGAGATTTGTTAAGCCCTTAACCATAACCATCTTAACTGTCTCAACCTCCTCAACCCTCGAAACTGCCTTATTTCACTAAGTATAAATAAAGGCCTTGGGGAGGGTATTAATCAATAATATTGGGAGAGCAAAGTTATGCTGGTGGTGACTATTCAGAAGTCTTTGGAGCAGTGGAAATCAAAATCCTTTGGTTGCAGAGGAGTCCTTGTCTTAGGCGTTGGGTTGTAATCTTAACTCATTCACTATTGTTAATAAAGAGAATCCTTCTTCCAAATGTGTTTTGAATGTCTTTCATGTATCATTGTTTGATGAATATTTATGATTAAGCACTCTATATATTATTTATCTAACCTGCCCTATATACATGTATAAGCTTTCACTTGGAGGATTTGCTCTTTACAGGTGAAGGAGAAGCATCCCTGAAGGCTTTGGAGGAGAAGTAGAACGGAAGAGGACAAAGCTAGGATCGACCGTTGTTAATAAGGTGAGTCTATATTATCCTCTTGTTTCCTTTCTGTACTCTAAATTTGGTTACCTGCAAGTCTTATGAGTATGTTGGTAACCCCTGACCTTCGGTTATAAGGTGTTTATTCCTGTACAACACCCATGTAGGGTTGCATGGAAGCATTGTAATGCAGGGTGCCTTGATTATGTGGTGCTAAAAAGACATAATTGGAAGAGTAAGCAATTTGTTGATACCCGTACCCATAGGGTTGATATTTCTGTCCATACTGCGGTCCATAATAATGTCCATGAGAAGCTCCATAAGGTGTCCCATGGGATGTCCCATGAGAATGTCCATAGTTAGGGATATGGGGAACTCCTTGAGATGGAACATAAGGCGATCCAGAAACAAGGATATGACCTCCTGACACAACAGGAGGTACTTGACTCTAAGATACTACCATGTGAGCAGTCGCAGCACGAACATGGCTAGTATCGATATTCCAGCCCCAAGGACCACATGAATGAGGGAAAGGAAGGGTTGTTAAAAATTTATTTGAAGGAATAGGGTTCGAGGATGAAGGGACATGTGAAGGACTGTAAGTGGTGTTCCCAATGTTCACTCGTCTTGGTTTTGGTATCTACATAGAATTACTAACACTAGGTCTAGGACGAACATGTGAGGTTGCTTCCACTACAGGGATGGAAGGTGTAAAGTGACTAGTGCTCCCAAATATCTCTGCATGGAAAGGAATAGCAGTTCCCCTAGGCGTAGTGCTAGGATCGACTTCTGACTTGACATGATGTCCTGGATCAGGTGCAGAGATATTAGGCATGCCATAACGAACATGACTAGTGCTTGTGGGTTCATAACAAGTCTCGTCGCCTGGAAACCAATATCGACGACCTGTGAATGAGGGATCATAACCAGATTGTGAAGGTATTTCTGGTGAAGGATCATATATGGGAGTAGTATCTTCCTCCCAAACCTCATGAGGTGGAGAGGACATCTCTGGAATCTCATCCTCATGATCTCCCATAGTGTGTGAATCAAAGTGAGAAGTAGTCCTCCCGGACTGTCTGTTTCTCTCTCCCAAAGGAGGAGGAGACGTGGAAGGTGGAAGTATTGCTAAACAACAAGAACAATGAAGCACCATGCCTAAATCCACAATGACCCAAAAAATAAAAATACTCGATCTAATTATGTAAACCCTAGGAAAACTAGCGTGCACAGAGCATGCACCTTTAAAATGTAAATCCAAATCACAAGCAAACAAGGGTAGGATATGTGAGCTCCCAAATGAAGCAAGTATGTCTCACCTAGGAGAGGCTTGAGACTCCCATACACAACAAGTGGAGGTTCGTAACCAATTATAGTGGCCCTTAGCTTCAATGCATATAGCGATTGTGTTGTCCGACCCCTAGTACCTGGCCAGGACACCTGCAGAATAACCTCTGTGAAGTACTCCCTCGATAAACTAGGTAAGAAAACTAAGGTCATTCCAATCTAATCAATGCTCAGGAAGATAGAAGCAGGCGAGATTGACCGTATGGCCAGGGTAGCAAATCCTGAAACTCTCGAAAGAGCCCCTAGATACGAATACAACCCTAGAAATATCTCCGGTGCTACTCAGTTATGACCAGGGGTCATCCCAATCAATAACCGCTTACATTGCCTCGTGTGTAACTCCCTTGTAAGAGGAGGAACCTGAGAACACTAATTATATAAAGGAATTTCACACTCTCACCTGGACAGACACCTAATTGTTTCGTTTAGTGGTCTTGGAGAATTTACTCACAATGAACTATTCCAAGACCCTAAAACCTAGTCTTGTTGATGCACCCTATAAAAGAAAAGAGTGTAATTCATTTTATTATGCGTTGATTTTAATTGGCTTATTACTCAAAGGGAAAATGGTCGTGCAACTAATGATGTTATGACGCAACAAGAAGTAAAATGCACACCTAACAATCAATGCAACTGCATAGTGTCAAATCAAAAACAGGGTATGCTACTATGTGAAGTGCAAAATTTTTTCTTCAAATGAATATGCAATCATTCCTATATGAATATCTGACTAATGTTCTCCAAGCAAACCTAATGCAAGTACCATGCAAATGCAAAATGCAAACAATGCATAATGATGCAAAAAGCAAATGTTTTTGTATTTTTTGAATTAAATGAGATAAAAAGAAAAAGTATGACTCTACAACCCTCAGACTCTACAATCACTACTAGAAAACACCTAAGCAAAGCAACAAGGTAAAAGATACCTAATGCACTAATCCCAAAACAAAAAATAGAAAATGAAATGACAAGAACATTTTCAAAAATTTAAACAAACAAGGTGTCTCTGGTCAGAAACAGGGATGTAGACAGACTCCAAAAGCATCCAAGAAGACTCAGCAAATCATCCAAACTCACCCAACAACACTTAATATTCCCAAAAAGGCCAAAAATCAGGGTATATGTGACTATTGTCAGTAAATCTACGTATATACGTGACTATTCAAGGAAAACCTATGTGTACACACGACTGTGAAAGTAAAACCCACGTACAGGAAGAAAAAAAGATAAAAGAAGGAAAACAGGCAAGCTGAGACAAAATTTACTCCTATAAGACACTACTAGGAAAAAATGACCCCAAAACTGACTCAGAAATAGATAAATCAGAGCAATTCAAGAACATTGAATGCCGACAAAACCCCCAAAGGAAATGACTAGGAGTTCCCCAGTATGGTCTCCAATTCTATTACGGAGAAAACTTCCTATGGCTTGGGGTGTACCACAATAGATAGAGTAACCACAGAAAACAATCCCTTACCAATATGCAAGAGAAATAACAAATCTAACACTAAAGGATCTCGAGACACACCTTACTCTGGATGGTTGATGTAGATCCCCGTTGAGCTTTTTCCAATCCTGCTTTTGTTAACAATTTTCTCTCTCAACAACAACAAACACGACAAGCATGCTATATAATGGTGTTAGACCTACTATAACATATATAATCAATAATGTATAAGCAATTAAAAGCATCCATGGATTCAATATTCATTTAAATGCACATCATTGGACATGAAAAGATATTTCTATTAATATAAATCATAAATTGCATGAATGAAAACCTGTGTCAGCACGTATACGAACCAGATAAACTGAGTCCTCCACTTGGGCCTCCACCACCTCAATCCTCCATCTCTCGATAGCAAGATCACAAGCAAAGGAAAGCTTGGGAAGAAAACCAAGTGATCCAAGGGACAAAGGGATGCAGACTCAAGTATAAGCAAGCTACGGCAACAATGGACTATAGTTTTCTTGCTCTTCAATTCCCCCCCTTATTCAATGTATCCAAAGGGTTCCTTATATAGTGCTTCACTAGGGTAATGGAAGGTCATATCCGAGCGATCTTGAGGCATATGGACGGCCAGGAGACAAGTGACTCGGATCCACATCAAGGAAAACTCCAAAAATATTTGGTTTTTTTGCACATATCCCAATGTACGTGGGTTTAAGGGTTATATCTGCATGTATACGCGAGAAAGGATTTAAAAGTAGCGTACAACAAATAATGAGTGTTTTTAGGGATGATCTTGGAAACATCAAAGGTACAAAAATGGTCCATGGGGTCCAAAGAGTCTGTAGAGGGACAGGGAAGGCCATAAATGTGTGATCTATCATGTGTGGTAAAATCAGTTATAACACCCATGCAACATTTTTCTTCCTTTTTTTCTAATATGTAAACATGGATTAATGTTGTGAACACCATTACCACTAGTCTACATGTATCCTTGTTTCTTATTTAACATTTCTTTGAATAAAACGTGAGAGTATGTCCTTTATAACACATCTAACTTACAATGAGAATATTGTGCTTCATGTTTTCAACTAGTAATACATTTTCTAATTTTCCTTTCTTGTTACGAAGACTTACTAAGCCATTTACAAAAATATTTCTTGATCCATTATCCCCCAATTAAACAATGCCTCCTTTTTATTCTCTAAATTTTAAGAAATTGTCTTTATTTCCTGTCATGTACTTGGAGCATCCATTGTCAATATACCATTGTCGTCCTTTATTATGCATGTATAAGGCTAGGTTGCATCCTTCTTGATATTGATGGTCTACCTTATCCTGTCAAAGTTCAATAGGATCATTTTTAATGATGATTTTATTGCTTTACACAGGTAATGACTCACTTTCACAAAATTGAGATTCATGACCATGATTGTGACATTTGTAGAATTCACCATTTGAATTCAAGGGGTTGAAAGAGTTAAATTTTTCTTTCAAACTTTTTTATGGCCTTCTAGTATCTACTATCATTATTTCTATGATTATGATCATAGTACCTACTATCTTTATTTACATGATATTTGTAGTTTACAACCTTATGACAAAAATCATTACAAAAATAGAAATTTCTAAAAAAAAGTGTTTGATACCTTGTGAAGTGAGTTCTTCCATATTTCACAGTACTAGTTTTCGCATGAGATAACTTCATCTCTTTTTATTCGGATTTACAATCCTTCCCTAGAGCAGGGATATTGAATAAATCTACAAAGTTTCTTGTTCCTGCTTCATAGGTTAACTTGGTTATATATTTATATTCATATCCTAGTCCTATCCTCTCAGATGATTGTCTCTATTTTTTTATAACTTCATTCAAAACCTCAGTGATTTTGATGAATTTCTGTTGAAAACTCAACCAAACATTGGAGTTTTACAATTCCTTCTTTAAATAAATGAATCTAGTATCTAGGCTCTCATACTTTTCTTCGTTTTGTTTCAAATGTTCCATTATGTCCTCCTCTAATTTATTTTCTTTCTTGACTTGTTCTTCATACTTTGACAACTATTCCTATAGATATTTGTTCTTTTTCCTTGATTTCTTTATCTCTTTCAAGGCACTAATTAGTTCTCCTTCAAAATCTACTTCATTTATTTCTTCATCATCTAAGTCATCATTTATTATACATTTCTCCATTATCATGAGAAGCACCTCCCTTGGATGTTTATATTTGGCATATTCATCTAATAAGTATTTTATTCTCTTAATGTCTTTGAAAGCTACTTCCTTTCTAGATGAGTTTTCCTTTCAATCCTCATCTTTTATGCAATAATTATATTAGGAAATTTGTCATATTTATCTACACAAAGATATATCTACCAGTTGTAAAATTGTTACTAATATTGGAATTCTTATTTATAATGGGATGGGGGTGAATCAATATAAAGCATAGATTTTAAAATTTCACTTCAAACACATTATACAACAATTTTTGTTTTAGTCAAAACAATAAGAGACACCAATGAGTATATAATTGCTATATATATATATATATATATATATATATAAAAGTTATGTTTACAACAAGAGACACCAATCTACAAAATGCGATCATGAACTCACTCAAGAACCAACCTAATTGCAAGCACCAACTCACTGATTACAATTACCAACCTATAAGGACTTAAATCATCTACGCAAGAACCAACTTGATGGATTTGGGCACCAACCTGAATGGATATTAATCCTATTGCGTAAGCTCCAACTTGGTGTTGTTAGGCACCAACCTAATTTAAGACTGCAACCTCTTGTTATTGTTTTTCAACACCAATTGAATGGAAGTACCGACTCCCTTTTATGTATTCTTCAACACCAACTAGAAGAAAGATACAAATCCTTCCTTTCCCCTTTCCTGCCACCCTGAAATGAGCATGATTGTAACAAAACTACAACTCTGATAATATGTGATATGCATATTTTATGATATGCAATCTACATCTTTTGCAATATCATATATTTGTGATATGCATCTTTTTCAATATCATCTATATGTTCCTTCTATGATATGTGTTTGTGTCTTTTATGATTTTTTATCTGAGTCTTCTCTCATCTACACACTTTATCAATTTTGTGATTTGCATTTTCAGTTATAAACTTATATATATTCTTTGCACAACTTGTACATAACATCCCTCTAATTTGTGCATTGTCTGTTGTTATTATTCATTGCTTTTTGCACAATCAGCTCTTCATTGTATAAAATTCTTCTAGATCGACAAAAAATTTACACCCCTGAATTAGAAGCTTTCCAAATCTAAATATCACATATTCTTCATCTTCAAGCTTACATCAATACTTCCATCTCTTTCTTATTTATACTCTTCTTCTCATTGATGCCCCAACTCTCTTTCTTTTTGGTCAAGCTAACAACCCGATTCCATCTTTCATCATTGTGCATTATTTGATATTTCATTCTTGTGGGTTTTTCTACAATTGAGTCCAATGGATTAGTGGTATCTACCCATGTGGGTTCCACATCTTTGTGGGATTTGCGCACTTCCTAGACTTGCAAACTTATATTTCTATGTACTTCTTCAATCTGGCTTCATGTATATAGAGAACCATTACCTAATAGATCTTTCACACTACTAAGACTTGCATATACTTTTATATATTTCTTGAAATTGGATTTAATTCTTCATAATATCCATCTTGTTTGTTTGACATCAATCTTTTTTTTTTATTCTTTGGCATCAATCTTGTTTGTAAAATCTTTGACATTAATGACAACACAAAGGTTCAACAATATTCCCATTCAGTATTGATGTCAAACTCAACTAAAACTTAGTTCCCCCGGAATATGAGCTCTTATTTTGTATGCAACCTACTCCCCCTGTAAACATGTCATTTAATCCTTCATTTTGCATTTGTGCAAATATTTCCTCCTTACCATTTAGTTTCCTACTCAAATTTTCTCCTGACATTTCTCCCTTTAAGCATTTCCCCCCCTTCGATATCAATGGAAAATGGATGTTTCTTCCCAGACTGTTAAACTGCCCCTAACTTTATGCTTCTCGATTCATATTTTTATCTCTTCTATTGCACCAGATATTATTCCATGTCGTAGATGATTATTTGTCCATCGCTTATTAACTTCAAATCAATGATTTTTTTCACTTACTGACCATGTCCTCATTAATGTGATTTCATACATCCTATCACATCTTTCAAAAGAGAATCTTCCTAAGTGTGTCATTAATTTTTCCAATGGTCACACATATCTCCAACCATCATATTAACTTTTTAATAACTCAGAGTAACATTAGCGTACAACACTAATTTTGACATCCTTGGTGCAACAATATCTCTAATGGTTTGATACATCATCTATGACTCAATTGGTCATGTGAGCTAGTAGGATTTGTTTCTCAAGTGCAATCCTCTTGATTCAATTGTCCATTAATTCTTCCACAAATGCACTTAACTTCTACATCCCTTCACTTGCTTTGAAGTATGCAAGTTTGTGACCTTCCAATCTATTTATGAGTTATATTTTCATATAAATAGCAATCAACCTTTCATGTTCTCAGTCTTGTTCACTTAATTTCATCATGATGGAATCCCTTCTTCAACAAGTTAATGACGACATTGCTAGGTTTTCTGAAGTAGTTGATTCTCAATGACGAGAACTTGCATATTTTAAAGACAAATTTGAGAATTTTACGTCTCAGGCTGAAGAAGTTGACATCCAAAGATAGTATGAGTCATAGGTGAATATAAGACATGCGGATGATATTGTTATCTTAAGGATACAAATACATCAATTCGGAAAACCAAAGGAGTACAATTTGGTGCAGTATTTTCAAGGAGCATCTAGTGGTGCTGCTTCTACTAAGCATTATCCTAATGTTGAAAGTTCCTTACATTACCTAGTGTTGTTGATACTGGACTTCGTCTTTCACTTCCAAGTTGCTGAAGATTTTTATTTTGTAAACCAATATGCCTACAAGGCAGTTTTGATGAATGCACATTTGTCTCAGTGTCTTATACATTTTCCTTTTTCTTATATGTACATCATTTATGGACTAGTTGTCTTCCTATATATTTAGAGCTTCGGAGCTCCAAATTTTGTGATCTAAATGAGTACCTTTTTGCTTCTTTGTAATGACAACTCTTTATAATACAAGTTCTAATTATGCAATGATGTTGTATTTGTGCACATGTATGTAATAATAATATAATCATGTAATTCAATAACTTTATGTTCACTAATACTATTGTAACAATGCTTTGTTGACTGAATATGTGTTTTCCTTCCTTTAGTAATCACATCTTGAAAGAATATATTCTTTGTACGACAATATATATACTAGCTATAGTTCTTGTTGATACTTACCTTGAATTCTTGATAACTAATGTGTTGAATTCAAGGATCTTCTTCAATACTTTTGATATAGGCAAGAAAGAAAAAAGTCATTTGTTGGTTGACAAGGAATTGGATCATTTATTTCAACTGTACATGCCTAAGGAGATTTATTTACCCATTTTTTGATGCAAGCACATCATCTTTGATATTATCCAAGACCACTTTCTTTTTCCCTCCACATTTTTTTCACTATTATATGAAACATTATTTTCAATTCTCTCACTTTTCTTGGACAAAATTGAGCCTTATGACCAAAACAATCGTAGGCATAACATATTACAATATGAAAATACTTTTCTATATGGTAAATATAATTACATCTCAAGCATTTGATTGTACTATATTTATTTTTATAACTGAACAAATGTTCATACATGAATCCAAATCATTTTGAATATGTATCAAAAGTCTTCCATGATGTATTTGGTTGTTTTGGAATAGAAATTTAATTGCTAGTTCAAACCTTCTCCATCGTTCCACCATAGCCAAGACTTGTCTTATCCTCTGAAGACATTTGATTCCTTAATATCTCATCCAAGATTGACTTCTTATTGTTGAATTTTTCTTTAATTTATGCATCAAAACACACCTCAACCCTTATTTAATTTGCACAATTAGGAATTTCATCCTTGAGTTGTGTTTGACTCTCACTAGACTAATTTTTCAAAGACTATTTCAACCACTTAACTCTTCAAGTGAGATATCTCCATATATTTTTTCCCAAGTCCTTCCATTAACAGCTCATTCTTCTTTCTCGTTTCTTATGATAATTCTTCTAGAACATTATTCATTTATTCCAACCTTGTTACTTAATTTTGTGTGCAGTTTAACTATTTCTCAAGATTCTATTCCTTCTTACTCATATGTTTTGTCAATGTTTCTTGAATATCCTTTTCCTCCCTAACCTATTCTTCAGTTTTTAATGGTTGCTCCTTCAAGCGTTTGTGTTTCTTTCTTGACTTATTTAGTTATTACAAAGCACTAATCATTTCACCTTTCCGGTCAAATTCTGTAGTTTCTTCTTCACTGGTACTTATGCCAAGTATCCTTCCTAATGCACTTCCTATATTAGATTTTGAGGATGAAGTATAGACCCCATTGTAAAAATACTAACTCAATGTTTTTTATTGTCCTACTTGGGTCTTTTCTTCTTATGATTCTTTCTAGAAGAATAGAAAGTATATTTTTCTTTTGAATCGTCCTCTTCTACAAAATCCATGAAAATAACTTCTCTTGAATTATCATCATTTATGTCTTCCCCTGACGACCTACAATCTTCCTTAGAGTATAGGCTCTTCCTTTGTTTAGGGAATTTTCTCTTGTTTTCAAATATGTCCTTTAGATGTGACATCCTTAGTTCTCAATAATCAACATCATCTTCACTATCATTGTATTCAGTTTATTTATAAGGACATTTTGAGGAAAAATTACCTACTTCACCACATGCAAAACATTTGAAAAATAACTTTCCTTTGTATTTTACACGCCCCCTTTTTTATTTTTTCACAAACTTTATTTTTTCTTCATCTAATCCATCAGAATCATTCTTGTTTTAATCATTCCCACTATATTTATTCGTCTTGGTGGATTTGAATGCTATTTCTTTCTTAGAGATCTTCTCCTGTTTAGTCCTCATCTCATATGTTGCAAGAATATCATGCAATTCATCCTTTGTTAAGTTCTTTGGATCATTTCTATCTTCTAATATTGATACTTTGGATCCAAACCTAGATGGTAAGGTTCTTAATACTCTTTTTATAACAACCTCTACAGCAATATCCACTCCAAGTCCCTCGATGGTATTGAAAATTTAATCTGCTCGAAGAAGATATGATGATATGTTTTCCTCTTCTTTCATGTTCATGGATTCAAACTGTCTTGAACATGTTTTTAATTTTTCCTTCTTGAATTTATCATCTCCTTCATAGATGTTCTTGAGCTTATCCCAAATGTATTTGGCTGATGTAAATTACATCACCTTGGTAAAATCAGAATCTGCTAGGCCACATAATATTGCATTCCTAGCCCTTACATTATTTTCATATTGTCTTCTATAAACTACATCCATTGGTGTGGTTTTGGGGGCTTCATAATCATTCTCCACCGGTTACCAAACATCCACTCCAAGAGATTGAATATACACTTCCATTATTATTTTCCAGAAGATGCAGTTCAACCCATCAAATCTTGGTGATGTGTTGGTGGAAAGGCCTTCGTGTCTATCCATATATATGCAAACATATGTCTCTCAATGGTTAAACTATTACTGAAGACACCCACTCTAATATCAGTTGTTGGAATTCTTATTTATACCAAGAGGGGGGATGAACTAGTATAAAGCGCAAATTATAAAATTTTACTTCAAACGCATTATGCACCAATTTATGTTTCAGTCAAAACAATAAGAGACACCAGTGCGCAGATAATTTGTATAGTAAATCTATCATGAATTGGTGTCTCCCATTGTAAAAATAAATTATACACACACACACACACAAAATAGGAGACACCAATATCCAAAATGTGAGCACTAACTCACTCATGCACCAACCTGTGAGGATCTTCAATCGTTTGCACAAGCACCAACTTGCTAGGTTCAGGAACCGGTCTGAATGGATATCAACCCTATTGCACAAGATCCAACTTGTTGTTGTTAGTAATCAACATGATTGAATATTGTAATATCCTCTTCTTGTTTTTCTTTTCCAACTGAATGGAAGCATAAACTCCATTTTATGTATTCTCTGGCACCAATAGGAAGGAAGATACAACTTCATTTTCCTTGCACCTTTATGCCACCCTAAAATGAATATGATTGTAACAAAGATTCAACTCTAATAATATGTGATTTTCATCTTTTTCTGATCTGTGATCTGCATCTTTTTCAATACCAACTATCTATGTCTTCTCTGATTTGTGTCTATGTATTTTATGATTTGTGACCTAAGTATTCTCTAATATGCACACTTTGTCAATTATTTTATCTTCATTTTCAGTTGTATGTCTTCTTTGCAGAACTGGTATATGGCATCCCTCTAATTTGTGCATTGTTTGTTGTTCTTCTTCAATTTTTTTTTACGCAATCGACTCTCCTTTATATAAACTTCTTCTATATCAACGATCCATTGATACCCTTGAATTAGAATCTTTCCAAATATAAATCCCACATATTATTCTTCTTCAATCTTACATCAATACTTCCATATATTTCTTATTTATACTCTACACTAAGGAGGGGTGGGGTTGGATCAGTATAAAGCGCATATTATACAATTTTTTACTTCAAACAATTTATGAACCAAATTATGTTTTGGTCAAAGCAATAAGAGACACCAAAGCACAAATAATTTGTATTTTATATATATATATATATATATATATATATTGTTTACAACGGGAGACACCAATCTCCAAAATGTGAGCACCAACTTTCTTAGGCACCAACCTTATTGGGACACCAATCCCACAAACAAGTATCAACTTGCATATAACATGAGCAAAATTGTAAAGACATCAATTTGTGAAAGCATTGACTTGTTGACTTCATGCACCAACCTGAATGGATATCAGTCCTATTGTGAAAGCTCCAACTTGATGTAATCAGGAACCAACCTGATTGAAGAATATAATCTCCTTAGTGAGCACCAACACACTAGATTTACCAGCACCAATTGGAAGGAAGCTACAACTCCCTTTCCTTTCCCGTTCCTCCCACCCTAAAAATAATATATTATAGAAAAACTATGACTTCTGCAATCTGCAATCTGTGATTTGATTCTTATTTTCAACAATTTGCACATTCTGCGATCTGTGATCTACATCTTCTATAATATGCAATATCAACTCTTTGTCACTTATGCAATATGTGTCTTCAACTGTATATCTTATTCACACAATTCAATATTGGGTACCCTCCTGATTTGCACACTATCTTCTTGTAGTGGGGATCTTCCCCTACTTTGTGCAAAAGAACCTACCTTAGATCAACCAGATCTAAGGGTAGAGTTCATGGTGCAAGCGATACCTCGAACTTGACTTACAACAAGCAATAACAACATATTTTATATTTTTATCTAACTAATGAAATGAAATAACAAAAATACCTTTAAATTAGGCACTGTAGTCATTTGAGGAAATGGTCTGTAGGATCCCATGATCCTTGTCTTTGTTTATCTCCAACAAGGGGTTGTCATTGGATCAAGGGTTATCACGGAGGGAACTTGACGTGCAACGTGGGATAGTGTTGTGAAAGGTGTGGGAAGCAAGGAATTAAATAAAAATGAAATTTCAAAAGTTGTTGTGGGGAGACGTTCACAATGTATTTATAGGGTGATCCAAGACTTTGTTTCCCATGGTATTTCATTTTGCATGGTATTTGTCCATGGTTCTCGACCCATTCTCATTTTATGGTTTTTTTGTCCTTTTTGGAGAGAATGTGGGTTATGTTGCAATAAATTCTCAACTTCCTTGTATTTATGGGGGAAGGAATAATTATGTTTTGGACCAATTTTGGTGGAATTTAATTTTGAAGGTCAAAATGGAGGGAATCATGGTGGGACTATGGTGTATAATTATGGTTTGGACCATAGAGAGCTATGGAAAATTTTTGGTGTTAACATTTCTATTATTCTTTATTGATTTTGTGCAATTGGATCTTTGTTATATAAACTTCTTCTAGATCAATGACCCATTGATACCCCAAGATTATAAGCTTTCCAAATCAATATCTCACTTCTTCTCCCTTTCCAAGCTTACTTTAACATTTCCATCTCTTACTTATTTATACTTTTTTTCTCAAGAGATGTGTCCATAAGTTGAGATTCCTTTGACTCAGTGACACACCAACTCTCTTACTTCTTGGTCAAGCTAACCACCTCATTCAATATTTCGCCGGCCTGCATCATTTGATAATTCATCCTGGTGGGATTTTGTGTACTTAAATCCAATGACTTGGTGGTATCTACACATATGAGTCCCATGTGCTAATGGGATTTGCACACTTCCAAATATTGCAAACTTATTCTTTATGTACTTATTCAAATTGGCTTCACTTGTAAAGAGATCCAATTAGATTATGGATCTTGCACACTACTAAGACTTGCATACACTTTTATATATTTCTTCAAACTGGCTTCAAGTATTCATGCTTCTTGCTTGATATCAACATTCATATTTTTGTTTGACATCAATTACAACCCCAAAGCTCAACATATGTCAGCTTTTGAAGTGTTTCCTTCGCTTTCGCAATGTGCTCATTTTGTTTATTTTATTGTTGTACTATGCCTTCCATTATCCTGTGCAGTGTAGACATCTTGCAACTACTACTCTATTTCAATGATAGTATGGTTTATCCATGCCTATGTTGTAGCAAGGTTGTGTCTAACTTTGTATGCTTCCTCCTATAATTCCTCCAACTTTTGTGCAATGCTATGTTGTTTTTCCCTTAGCTGACTAATATCTTTTTGTTGTTTACTATTTTTAAACAATGCAACTACTTTATCTACCGCAGAATGTTCATTATATATTTCATCTTCTATTCCTTCTCTTGCATGGTGCATATCTTTCTCCCTATTGTATGTGTCTTAGCATCTTACAACCATTGAGTCCAGACATGTGTTCTCTCTTCACACATCTCCACACACTTTTCTTGTAGGATCTTGATGTTTTCTACTACAGAAATCGTCATATCTCTCTGCTCCATTTATTGTCTTTCCTTTGGTGGTGTACTCAATGTTGTTCTCACTTCTAAGTCTACAATCTTTTCTTGGAATCTTTTAATGTCTTCGCCTATCTTCACAACTTTCTCTTCAACTAGGATATCCACCTGCATTTTGTCCTCTAGAATTGTGTTATATAGCTTGCAGGGGATGGGGGAACTTTCTCTCTTGGATCATCTTCCTTTGCTTATTCTTCCTTTTTCCTAGGGCCTGTTGCCACTTCTCATTTTCCTAGACTGCCTCCTCTTTCATATGTTTTTCTACTTCTTTCTTCTTATCTATTTCATGTTTGTCCTTCTACAAATTCTCATTTTCCTATAGCAATGTCATCTTTTCCATCATCCCCTTCACCTTCTCAACAAACTTTGTGGATGTATGCAACTAAATCTCCATTGCTACACCTATTTACAAAGTGTACAACATTTCTACAATAATTCTGACAAAATTAAATTAGTTGAACTTATCATTGATGTGCTTTCCTATAGTTTTGGTGTAGGGAACTCAATGGCTCCCAATGCAATATTCACATTTCTTTGTGTCATTGATGCACTTACTAACTGAGGAACCATATCCCCTGGTTCCACCTTATCTACACACTATTCTCCTAGTATTCTAGGTGTTATTTGCTACTTCCATGGCATGTCACATTGCAGTTAAATAATCCTACATATTTATCTTGATCTCATCATGTTTCTTCAATACTACTTCGCATGCTTCCATTGTTTCTTCCCTAACATGTACCCCTATTTTTTCACATTCATCTTCTATGAGTGAGTGAAAAAATAGTTCTTTTACTTCCTTCCTCTTCTTCTTTTGCATGGAAGGGCTTACCTCGGTGTGCTTCTTCCTCTTTTCACCAATATCTAGTGCAATATCCTATGTTGTTTTACCTCCACCATTACCTTGTTCTCATTCACTATATTGTTGGTTGTCTTCTCTTCTATCTTTCTCTTCACTTGGTTCTTCCTCCAAATCCCCATCCTATGCCTCATCTTACTTCTGCTTCCTTTCCTATGTGAGAGGGAATCTCCAATCAGCATGTTAATCATTTAAAATTTCATTAACATCTTGCTCTATTAGCCTAAATACTATTTCCAACCATCATTTTCCTAGGTCCCTTCTAGATTAGATATACATGTGGTGCATGCCAACCCTAAAATGTGTTATTCCTTTGTACATTTCCACTACTTCTAGTTTCATACACGGTATTTTCATAATAATATATTGAATAGAATCTGAATAAACAAAGAATGTGATATTGTTTTCAATTAGTCTACTCGTGTTCTTTGTAAACCAAATATTAGTGTATTTGACCTCTAAACATGGTTTATTCACAGTATCCAAGAATTGTGACTCACTTGGCTCCCTCCATGCAACCAATGCAATCAATATCAGGAACCATGTGTAATGAAATGATTTCATTTTTTCTTGTGCCTCTTTACAGTCTTCCATAAACTCATTCACGAGGAATGTTGACAAGCTCATTTGTACACCTTCTTTGCACCTATCTATTTCTACTATAACTGTTGTTGCAACATGGTCTTTTTTACTCTTCCTGACCAACTTGTAAGCCAACAGTTATGTTGTGAACCTTACTGCATCATCTATGACCTTTTCCACAACTAAACCCCGCTTCTCTCTATGTGTACCATACTTGTCCTTCATTATTTAGCTAATGCTTTGTCATGTTTCTTATTCTTGATCAACTGTGTCAGGTTCTCCCATACTATCAATAGCCCCATTATATATGCAATCAACTTTTTGTTTATTGATACTGCATCATCCAACCATAGGAAACCCTGTCTACATAACTTAGCAACATCTCTACCAAGTTATTCACTTTTGGACTTCTACCAAAATGATGAATTTCTAGAAAATTCAGCAAGCATAAACATTGCATCTCTATTTCCCATTGTTGTTGCTCTAATGTGATAATTGGTGAGTCTATACTGGTTCTTTGCTACATATAATTTCCTGAGCAAGTTTTAAAAACTGCTCCTTTATGGTGATGTCATGGTATGCATACTATAATTTCTCTATAATCCCCAACAGGGTACACCAAATTGGTCATGGTATACATCCATTTTCCTCGGCTGTACATACTCCCACTGATTGTTTAATGATGTGGAGGTTAATTCCCCCTTCCCTACTCTTAATCCTATTGTGGTTTCTATCAGAACTTATTCTTTGATTACCATGGATGGGTTCTTCATTCATGGCATTCTCTATATGGATGCTTATACTTTGGTGCAATATTCCACACCTCAATGGATACCCTCGAATCGGTTTTTGTCTACTTGCTTCATCTTTCACAACTCTCAAATTATGGCTGGAACTGGCCATTACATTCATGATTTTAACATATTTCCTTATCTTTCTTGTTTTCCTTCAGGCCCATTTTTGCATCTAATTCAAACCTATATTCATGTACCCATAACCAGATTTGGTCTAGATTTACTCAGGATTCATTCTCATGTATAATTCAGCTAGAAATCCTCTACATTTATTATGTCATGTTCTTGCACTTATGTCATTACTCTTTCCTTTAATGTTCACACTTTCCAAATCTATCGATCCTTTCCTTGGCTTCCTATCCACGCTACCTCATTTCTCTAGGGTACTCCCTCCTTGTGTTTTTCACTTGGTCTTTCTGTCTTTGACATGTTTTTCCTTCTCTACAACATTCCTTTTTTATGCAAATTTTTTTCAATCAATGTGTGGAAGGATGGTTGTCCCTTTACAATTTCATCTATCTTTGATTGACAAATCCTTCTAGGGCTTCCCCATTCAACTTCTCAAGTTGAACGACCCTTTCCTAAGTGACCAATTTTATAACATAAGTTCGTAGCCATTGCATTATAAACTTTACTTGGATGCCTCATGAACTTGTTGTCATACATTAATACCAAATCTCCCTTCTTGAACTAATTTTGTTTAATGTGTATGTCATGTTAAGCCTTCTTGTGTGCTTTCTAGACCCGGCCCTGGTGAAAGACTATGACAAATCGATCTTCCTCCATATCTATTAGTTTTCATAATCTTCTTTCGGCTGTGCCACTATATTTTATTCCCATGATCACTACAACATGCAGACTCAGAACAATGAATTCCCATTAGCATGATTTCCTCTTTCCCGTACACTGACCAGAAGGGTGTCTGTCCAACCATATTTTGCATGTTGTCCTATAATCCCAAAGTAATGCATGAATTCTCTAATATCAATCATCTCAGTTCACATTGCAGACCTTTTTCAATGCATTCTCCATGATTTTGTTCACTTCTTCTACTGTTCCATTTCCTTCAAGGCGATAAGGGATACTCGTTTGATGATAAATTTGGAATTCCTATGTCAACACAACAATGGTCTAATGTAAAAAAATTCCTCCCCTGATCACTCATCAAGATTCTTAGTTATCCAAACCTTGTTACAACATTCTTAAATAAGAATCATGCATATGTTTATGCACTTCAATCCTTCACAGTTTCTACTTCAACCCATATGGTTTAATAATTTGTTGTCCTAATAATGTATCTTGCTCTCGATCACTTTGTAGGTTGATTAATTGGCCCAACAAAATCCCTTGATCATTTATCAAATGCCTATGATGTTACTTGGGTCATCAAGTGAATCTCATCTCTCCTTGATGCATTCCCCACCTGCTTGTAGACGTTGAACGTTTGACAGTATTCCTTGGTATATTTGTGCAGGGTAGGCCACCAAAGTCCTGTGTGAAAAATATATCACGTAGTTTATTTCCCAGGATAGTGGCCTCCTATAACTCCTTCATGGACCTCCTTTATTATTGTGGTCCTTTCATGTTCTACCACACATCGTCGTAGAATTCCATCTACACCTAACTTATACAAGCTACCTACTATCAACTAGTATTCAATTTCCTTGACTACAAGTTGTTTCTTATGTATAGTTGCATACTCTGGTGGATCCATACTAGTACTCAAGAACTAAACAATTTCTAAGAAATAGTCATCAACCATCTAAATTGTAAATAAGTGTGCATATAGTAGATTGCCATCTACATTCCACCAATCTTATCCTATTTCTACTCATAAAAAATGGTCAGGTCCTTAGATCAACTTCCTTGGCTTTACACAAACTTCAAAGTTGTACTCTTTAAAGAGCAGTAACCATATACATATATCCCCCCCAACACTGTCTCATTAAATAAATATTGAAGTGCAGAATGGTCAGCGTACATCTTAAATTGCAGACCCAACAAATAACGCATGAACTATTCTACTACGTACACCACTTCCAATCCCTTGTGCTATGTGTTTGTATAGTTCTTTTCTACAGTTGGAAGCTTCCTACTTGCAAAATCAATAGGATGATCTAAATCTCCATCCCTTATTTGTACTAGTATTGTGCCTAACATGACTAATGATGCATCCACATGAACATGAAACTCCTTCTTCCAATCTAGGAACACAAAAATTGGCGCAGTTACTAATTTCTACTTCAACATATCTAGGCTCTTTTGCAATTCCTCGTTCCAATAAAAATTGACATATTTTTCAATATTTTTTCTAGTGGGGTTGTAATATGCGCATACCCCTTGATGAATTTGTTTTTAGTTTCATGTGTGCATCAACATGCCACGTAGCTATCGCATTAAAGTTGGTGGTGTTATGTCTACAAAAGATACTATCTTCACTGAATCCACCAACAAGCCTTATATACACACCTCATGCCCTAGTAGAATACCAAATGGTGCATAAAATGTGCACTTCTTTAGGTTTAACGAAATCTAGAACTATTTGCATTAATCCAACATCAATCATAGAACTTCAATCTGATTCTTGATTCGTATTACTTCTCAGAAATGGATGAGGTACATATAATCAAATATATATATATGGATGAGGTGTGCATACCCATGCTCATATCAATGTATCAATATACAAATAGGGATCAAGTTTCAAACAATGGGATTCGATCAATACATACAACTGGGAGTACATAATGGTGGCCTCAATGGGAGGTTGAATACACATACAGATCTAAATAACTGGTACATAGAAACAATGGCATTCTCTTGGAATGAAATATCACAACAACTGATTCCATGTTGAATATGAAGGTGTAAACAATTGTATGGGCTCAATTACTGAGAGACAGAATATCTGAGGTATAATAAACATCGTCGAATATTGTAGATACATGGAAGCATGTCACTGAGGGGCTTCTGAATACTGTTGCTAATGCATCCCAGAGAGTACAAGGGACATGAAACTATATGGGTCCCAAAATAGACTCACCAATGTGGTAGAGTTGGGTGACAATTGGGATATTTGACCAAATAATGAAGTAAATAATACCCTGTACGAATATCAATGGTGCAATGGTGCAGATGAATTCGAGCATGTGAGACTCAACCAACCTAAAAGGAACTAAGGACTCCTTTAAAGTGGTCCAAGGAACTCATCAATGATGTAGATGAAACCAATATACAAGGACCTTTAGGCCTATCCTCTCGAATATATTTGTTGGCATCGATAGAGGGAGACCTGCAACTACCAATGCAATGAGGTTTCCTTGATAGAAGCACGAGGGGGGTGACTAGAGATATGGAACAATAATGGGATTTAGACACTGAATGGGGAATAGGGGAAGGGGAGTATAGGGTACTCAGGCTTCCTTTGTTCAAAATATAATGGTAGGGTTGACCTAGCAGCAGATGATACTGACTCATGGGGAGGGAATCATAGTTGTGGAGCCGGGGCTAAAATAGCAATGGGAGATACTTGGGAAAGTAGCTAAACAAGTGATATACAAGGGATCCAAGGGAGACTCATCGCAGAGTACTTTGAACAAAGGCAACCCAATGGGGGAGAATATGCCATAATGGGAGACTATATGCAATATATGTGGGAACCGAAAGACACCATTTGGGCCTTCTTCATAGTTTAAGTAGCACGAAGAAGGGATAGAAGTATGCTCAGTATGATATTGTCTCATGGATTTTTGTCGAGCCCAATATGGTAAATGATCGATGGTGTTTTCATGTTTAAAGAGTCTAAAACTAGGAAGAAGACTCCAATGGGATCTCTTTTTTGTATAGTAGTCTCCTAAGTCCGAAAAAGGATAAAAGTGTACAAAGGAGAGCTCTCCCAACTGAAAGGGACAGAGAGACTTCTTTTCTATAGGTAGTCCAACCGGGTCAAAAAATGTTAAACCTATACTAATTGAATGATCATTTAAATACTTTTATGAGCATGAAAAAAACCAATTTTGCTCGGCCATATTTTATTTATGAGGGGGATGGAAAAGAGATTAAATACAACCCATTGTGATATTTTTTTGTAAGCTACAGTCCCAATGTCCAAAAAATCATAAAAGGATACCAGGGGAATTGTTCCTAGCTGGAAGGTGTTAGGGTATTCCTTTTTTTTAATTAGTCTACATAGTCCTAAAATGGGGATAAACGAAGCCACTAAGATGCCTTTTCAAATACTTTAACAAGCATGAAAGGAATCAAGCATACTCGACAATATTTTCATTCTTTAAGCAGTCATAAAAGAGCTTAACAGAAACACTGTAATGGTCATTCAGGCAAGGAGGAAGTGTTCGATGTGTTGAAAAGGTAATGCTAGGATCAGTTGACATGGAGAAAAAATAACAGCAGAATGTTGGTGGGGCCTCCTTGCGGAACGGTGAATGGTGGTAAAATAACAAAAGAGTTTGCAGTATGGGTGGAGCGGAGGGCTCATGAACATGTGAATACATAATGGGTTTGATTTCTCTGGTGGCATGCAAATTGAGGTAAGTCTAGGAATCAACCCAAAAACAGATAGGGATAGCATGAGACTTGAGTCCCATAGGTGGACAGAGGGCATAAAACCAAACCCGATGGTGCAAACGGCGTGAAAAATGGATGTTGGATGACCCTGTGGTGCACGGAAAAAAGAGTTGACCAAATGGAGGCCTATAAACAAGGGGGGGTGCATGACACATGTCATTTTCATTGTTCAGTGTTGATTTGGAGTGGAGGGACCCAGAGAAAAGTTGTTGATTTGTTTTTATTGGAACGGTGGTTTCTTGATTTGTGAGTTGTGGGTAAGAGCTCTCACCTAGCCCGTCATTTTCTATGGTTTAGTTTTACCTTTTTCTCATTTTGGGGGCCTCGGATTAGCCCAAAGGGTTCATGGGGTCGGGTCACACTTTTCAAGGGAAAAGGCGCAACCTAGGTCACACCTATCGAGAATATAGGAGCGACCCGATCGTACCTGTTGGGGAGACAGGTGTGACCTGGGTCACACCTATGCAGGAGACAGGAACGAACTAGGTCACACCTAAAAAACATTTTTTGGGTGACTTGGGTTGCACAAAAAGGGTCGACGGGTGCAACCTGTAACAAAAAAAAAAATTGAACTACGTCTAACATGGAATTTTTTGGACGTGCAAGATGCCTCGAGTTGGATGGTGAGAGAGGGACATTGGATTCCTTAGAGATGAGGTGGAGGAGGATGGGGCAATACATGATACTCTATCCTAGTGTGGGATACTAAAGTTATTTCAAATATCCTTGATGTGTTTAGGAAAACTACTACTGAACAAGATAGTGAGAGTTTGGGATAGAGAGTCAGAGTGCTTCATCATACAGGTTGAGCGGTTGGGGATCACCCTCTGAGACCTATACTTTTTTACTGGCCTCCCACTGCAGGGAATTATTGGTGATTTCTTATTGAAACTCCCGAGGGGGGTGTTAATGGATGACTTGTGTGCTAGGAATTGCTATGCCACGACTTATGTGCATGCATCATACATATTGGTTTGTGACATCGATAGTCTAGAGACTCGTGTAGAGGTAGATATGGTGCTGCAAATATTGGGATCGAAAGGTCCTCATAAGATATTAGGTGACCAATTACTGATGGTCAAGAGTGTGCTGAGGGGAACCTACTATGGGTGGGCCCAGTTGTATATGACAACGGTTTGGGGTGGGATGAACAAGGTTATCTTAGCGGATGGGAATTTATGTTTCCCATCCTTTTTGTGTCCATTTTTATTTGAGAGAATACTAAAACTGTGACCACATCTGATGGTGTGCGAAGGGGGATCTCGTGAGTCTCCTATGAGGTGATGGTGTGATGTGATGATTAGGGAGGGAGGTGTCTTGGTAGGTCATTTCTTCACCTGATAGATTTTTTCATAGTGGTAGCAACTTCCTATCCTTATAGAGGACTATCCATATGCTGGAACGGACTATCGGGGAAATCTGGAGATGCCTCGACCTCTAGGATAGGTCTGGGGACCTGACGGTACATATACAAGACTCTTTATCATTTTATTCATATATATTTTACTATCATAGTGGTAGCTAGTTTATACATGTGATATATCTTGATGACATATTATGTAGATGTGCAGACATGGGGCCCCACCCTCCAATGGGATACTAGTGATGCATGGATAGGGTGAAGGGGTTAGATCCACCCAATCATGGGCAGAGGAGGTGGCAGAGAACTATATTATAATCACTATGGCTGGACATGGCGCAACTATTGGACGGGGTCACCGACGATGGGTGAAAGTACCTAGATGACGATTTGATCTTCGTATGATATAGAGCTCCTATAGAGTGGATATCTTTGATGAGGAGGATCACATTTGTTGCTATGTATGTCAGAGTAGTGGTACATGGGTACATTCCAATGGAGGAGGGGAGTTTGGATGAGGAGTAGGACACAGAGTCATAGGAGGGTGAATCAGACTAGCAACATGTGATGCTTCCCTCCAATGCATTTGAGCATGGGGAATTTTGTATGGAATGTATGATCAGATGAGAAAGCCTTTGAAGCTTCTCTTTTTGTAAAGAATATGATGATATGATATGAATGCATGTGGATGCATATTTTTGTATTTTTATGGGTTTTTATGAGTCTCTTGTTATCATGATCACTATGCCTATATGATGTATATGACATATGTATGCATGACTATTTGATGATGCATGATGCATTTTATTTATTATATGTGATGATTGATGTGCCACTATAGAACGTCATTTTCCATTTTGTTGGCTACACTATTAAGATTTCTTAGAACATGCATGAATGAAATGGATTTGAAATGTCTAACCAAGTGTCTAGTGCACAGGAAATTAAAGAGGCAGTGATCGTGTACCTGGTAGCAGTTATTCAAATGGGTGACAAGAAGCTGGGAGTCTAAGAATACATCATGGAAACAAATACACAAGTGAAGGGCGACATTTAGGAGACAAACAACACCATCATACTCAACCTGGTTGTTGGTAACAATACTAACACACATTTTGTCGATATGGATCAACTCATGTGACATGGAATAAATGACCCACACAACCGAGGCAATATTAGGAGACCATCTGATCCGGATTTATGTGTGAACGAAATAAAATAACATATACAGAATCATAAACATAGAAATTTTTCAATGAAAAAAAATATACAATAAACACATATTCTATTAAATAACGGAAATACAACAGACTGTAAATACAACTAGAATGGTGGTAGTTATCTCTAAGAAGAGATGTGGCTGCTACGCTCATATGTGCCAAGTGGAATACAAAGTGAGGCCAAAAGGGCCTATTTATAATAAACATGAGGGCGAGAACCCCAAAATTCCAAAACATAACCCTAGAAGATGAACCATCATAAAGTTTGTGGCCTTAAGGTGGTTAGTTGAACAGTCAACTTTCCGTGGCCATAACATTTGCATACGATCTCCAATTTGGGTGCTCGATAACCTATTGGAATGGTTTATTTGAGCTTTACATATTTTGGTTGGGGTCAAATTAATTCTCTATGGTTAACCTATGCCCCCCTGAATCGCCAAAAAAAATCATTTAGGGACTCAAAACGGCCCTGGAAGTTTGGGACCCGAAAAACCATAGAAAAATTACTAGGAAACTCCCACAATGGACAATTGTTTTGAGCCATTGGAATAGATGGGTAGCCACCGACCTCCATCTGGATCACCATCTACTTGCATCATCATTGAAACTAACCAAAGAAACATATGGAATAACGAAGGAAACAAACTGTGAGACTCGTGGTAAAAACGATGCAAAACAAGAAAGAAAAACTATGATACAAAGGTATTCAGGGTAGTTGACTTAGGCATAGAATCTCTTGAGGTAGAGTCCATTGCAAGGATTATTTAAGAGGAGACTATTGAATTTAGTGAGGAGATAAGCCCCCTTGTTGAGGCATCGATGGATGACGTAAGGGCCATACCACATGGATTCGAGCTTCCCTTTTCTAGTATTATCATGGGATTGGTCATAGACAAGGATGAGGTCCCCCTCGCGAAAGGTGTGAGGGTGGACATGGGAGTCATAATGGTACTTCAATTAGGTCTTAGACACTTTGATCATTTGGATAGCAGCGTGACGGTCCTCATCATTTTGTTCAATCATAAGCAGGCATATTTCTAACGGTGAAGTACCAAGTAGAAGCTCGACTACAAGGCGAAGTGATGTAATCTGGAATTCAATGGCAAGAAACAACTCCACACTATGGACTAAATGAAATGGGGTAAAACTAGCCTAGATCCAAATCCTAGGATCTATCAAGTGACGAAAGGGATCAAATCTCTCCAGGTGCAAACCTCCTCTCAGATATTGCACGCAAGGAGCTATTAACAAACAAACACACTACACTAAAAATAATGAAATCTCATATAGTATGATATTAACAAACAAACACAAATATAGAAGATAAAGAAGGGGCATTGGCCTCTTCCCATCTTAGGTTTCATTTTAGGCTTTTCAGAAATTTTCAAACATAGAATAACATCATCAACTTTATGATTCTTAATCCTTCATTGAACTGGAACTCACCAGGTCTATTTACATTTCATCATATATCGATTTCATTGACGGGAACTATCGGAATTTCCCTGTTAGATCGAATTCTTGCTTCAATAAAAAATATATAATTATTCGAGCATCAATATTCTGTTTGTTCATCAAATACTTTCTCGCAATGTGATATTCTACATGCACAAAGAAAAGGTGGGTAGTTTTTTTGTTGTATGAAACTAATGGATAGAAAGGATATTCTTATTGGTCACTACGAGAAAAGAGACAAAGCTATTTTTTTCCAAAATACAGCCGTCAACATACAATGAAAAGTATTTCCAAAATATATAAATCAACATTTATGATATGAGATTTTTTTTCATAGAAAATATGGTATCTTTTTATTCATTCGAAAAGAGAATTAATACATTCTTCATGAGGTCTATAAGTGATAGAGGTTCCCTAACCACTACTCCATGCACAGAGGGAGTGATGTGGATGGTGATGAAAAAGGTAAAGTGACCATATCACAACCTTGCTAAGTACCTTTTCTTGTTTTCAATAGAATGTGTAGTTTCCTATTGTATCCATGACGTGCTTCACAGATATATATACATTAGTTACTACGCCATGTAGAGTATGATGTTGAACCCTAGATAATGTATGCATACCAGAAGGTTTCAAAGGAATCGCATCACAAACTTTTATAAGATAGATAACTACTAGAACTGTCTAGTCAAAATGTAGTCAAAATGTATATGATGTGTGGTTTCTTATTGGGTATTACTGCTTAACATAAACATTAAGCATTCAAAAGAGATATAAGAACCTTAATGTTGGTTCTATGTTTGCATTTTTGTATAGCAAGTAGTTTCTTTACTAGGATTTATCTATGTAGGCTTGAAGTTCGATTAACCTTCATGTGTTTGGGATTTACTGATTCCATCTTATAACTTTTACAGATACACAAAGTATCTCCCATGCAAGTTGATATGTTATATGCTGCAGTCAAGGTAGAGAACAATTTTAGTTCTATTTTCTTTAGTTTCTTTCTATTTGCTAGAATGGAATATCTCTACTTATGAAGGACTTCAATTGCATGATTTTATTTAGAGAAAAAACATTTTAATAAAATGAATTCAATCTTTGAATGCATTGTGGTTTTACTTTTTAAGTTGAATGTATGAGCTGAGGCTAAGAATGTATATGTTACTTATTACAGCATGAAAAATCTTGCCCAACTCAAGCTCTGAAAGGAAGAAGTGTATACAAGAGGAAATTAGCATGATTCCTTCTGAGTAATGGAGGACCACATGTCTATACTTAAATGTTTTTTCTCATGTTTCCTGCATTACTCCTATTTCCAAGGAGGTCGTCACCCTCCTTCTCTTTCCTGCATTACTCCTATTTCCAAGGAGGTCGCCACCCTCCTTCTCTGGGATCAGTTTGGTTAACTATGGAGATGCATCTTGAATAAGCTCCCCAAAATAACCTAGATATGATGTATTAAGTCTTCTTTTGTAGTCCAATAGTATATGTAATAAAAGATATACATTATATTATTGGGGATTACCAATTTAGATTCAGACTTCTTTGGTTTCCTTTACTTTGCAGTTTCTCTTTGCCATAGATTCTAGATTTTATTAATTTTTATGGTGTTTATATAGCTATTGAGTGAAAATACATGTTACCAATTATGATTAGACACACGTTACAATATCTCTATCATACAATATTAGACAAACGTTACAAGATCTCCCTAATATTAATAGCCGACATAATATAGGCAAATGTTACAAGATCTCCCTCATATTAATAGACGACATAATAGACAAACTTTCAAGATCTCCAAGATTAGACAAAATTTAAAAGATCTCCCTCATATTAATAGCCAACATAATAGACAAATGTTACAAGATCTCCACTAACCTTACAACATCATACTCGGCAATATTATTTTTGGCCGACATAATATGGACAAACATTGCATCCACAAACGTTACAAGATATCCCTGATACTGGGCTGTAGAGCACCTCTTGATGCAACCAGTGGTGGTATTAGTCGATGTTCGATAGGCACAGAGGGTGGAAAAGAGCAAGTGGTGCTAGTTGGTTTTGTGTTTGTCGACCATTCATTGGAGCATGGTTTTGAGGATCTTGTTGAAAGCCTCAACTTGGCCATTTCCCTGAGGGTAATAAGCGGAGGAATACTGGTGTTCAAATTTCAACATGGAAAAGAGATCTATCCAAACAACGTCCTCAAAATGAGAATCGTGGTTTGAGACTATTGGGAGGGGGACACCGAAACGAGCGATAACATGGTTAAAAAAGAAAAGTACCATAGTTTTATCCTTACAATTGAAGGTTGGTATGGCTTTTTCCCACTTGGTGAAGTAATCAATGACCACAATGATGTATTTATGGTCTCCGGCCAAAGGAGGGTTATAGGTCATGAATTCAATCACCCACTTGCAGAAGGGACTAAATGTGATGATAGGATGTAGCGGCGCGAGAGGTTTCCTTGTCTTTGGGGCAAAGAGTTGGCAATTGCGGTAGTGTTTGACTGCATGAATGCAATCAAAAAATATGGTGGCCATAAATAACCGGTGAGGAGGATCTTCTGAGCAGTAGCCAAACCAAAGAGGTGTCTACCATAGGCTCCACTATGAAAGTCATTCAGGACTTATTCAGCTTCATCATGGTTGAGACAACGATGCGGTATGCTTTCCACACCATGGCGGTACAATACATCACCGATAAGGAGATATTGAGTAGCTTAGTGCCAGATGCAAGGATGATCTTCATGGATTTAATGGGGCTCAATTTTATGTGTGTGCAAGTAAAGGAGGATTCCCCCATACCATGGGTCTTTTGTAGAGATAACAAATAGGAATTCATCAAGAAGATTGATTGTGATAGGGGGCAAGGTAGATGATGAGGGAAAGTATGCCATAATGGAAGCTAACACCAAAGCTTTGGTTCTTATGGGTGTGACAAATTCCAAGTCGTACTCTTGGAGAATGAAAATCTGCTTGGCAACATGACCTTGGACAAGGTGGTGACTCAAGAGATAATGCATGGGGTTGGAATCAACCACGTTTCGAGTTCAGCTCATGAGAATTTAATGACATAGATTCTACACCGAAAAGACGATGACTAGGGCCATTTTCTCTTCTTGGGAGTAACGTAAAGGTGGTATGGAAAGTTTTTGACTCACATAATAGATCATGTTCTCTTAATGAGCATCGTCTTCCTGGACTAGGACTCCAGCTATGGAATTTTCAAATGTCGATATATATAGGATATACTCCTTGGGGAAGACGATAGGAGACAATAGAGGAGTGGAAGTCAGATCTTGTTTCAATGCATCAAAAGTGGCTTGTGATTTCTCATCCCACATAAAAGGAATGTTGGTATGGAGCAAGCATAAGAATCCATGGACTTTTGTTGCATAGTCCAGAATAAACCGATGAAGGAAATTGGACTTGCCTTGAAGGCTCTGCAATTGGTGCAGAGTACGTGGAGGGGGAAGATTCAGGATGGCTTGAACCTTCAAAGGATCCACAGTAATCCCTTTCTCTAACATGATGAATCCTAATAAGTGACCAGCTGGGACATAGAACACACACTTAAGGGGGATCAAGCAAACATTATATTTGTGACATCGCAGGAAGACTTGTCGTAAGTCATCCAAATGTTGAAAATGATTCTGAGATCGAGTCGTAAGATCGTCTAAATAGACCAGGATAACATGAATGAGGTCATGTAAGCAAAAGGTCATGGCTCGCTAAAAAGTGGATCCATCATTTTTAATGCCATACGGAATGACACGATATGAAAAAGGTTCCCTAGGGGGTAGTAAAAGTGGTTTTTCACTTATCTTCTTTGTGGATCTAGATTTGCTTATAACCAGAAAAATTGTCCATGAAGGAAAAGACTTCATGATCGGCACATGCATCGATAATTTGGTCAATAAACGGAGTGGGGAAGTTGTCTTTGGGACAATACAAATTCAAATCATGTAAGTAAGTATAGAAACGAATGGTTCCTTATTTTTTGTTAACGGGAACAGGATTGGAAACCCAAGTGGTATACACGATGGGGTATATAAATCCTGCTTTCCTCATTTTTTTTATATCAGCTTTGACGACAGGGGCCTCTAAAAGGTGAATGGGTCATTTCTTTTGGAGAACGGGGGCAACATCAGGCCATGTGTCGAAGCGATTTTCAACAATAAATGGATCAATCCCAGACATATTGTTAGAGGACCAAGCAAAAATATCACAAAACTCCTGAATTTTTTTTGTAAGTGGTGACTTCCTCACGAGAGCATGAAGCACCGAGCATAATATCCTTGACTATCCCAGGTTTCATTGAGATATATACTTTAATGGTTGGTGATATATTGGCCATGTTAGCCTCTTCAAATGCGTCAGGTGTCAAGATGGGATTTTTAAACCAATCGACACTTCCATGTATGAAGTCTTTCGCTTCGACAGAGAGTTGGTACAAAGATAAGGAAGGTTCATTAGGGATGAAGAAGGAGAAATGATGCAAATAATCCCAAGGATATTCAAGAGTCAAATAAGCTTCAAGGATCTCTTCATTATTTTGAAAGCAGCACCTGGATAGATTAGAGGGATCTTCCATGGACAAGGAGGGGGAAGGACTCTTGGAAGTAGAGATCGTATAAATGGTGTTATTGGTGTCTGAGGAAGAGGCCAGAAGGTGGATCTCCTCAAGGATAGTGATTTTGGACTCACTAGAGTGCTTGTTAAGGTCACTGAGGAGTGATTAGTACTCGGGTAAGTTTGGGAAATCATGGGAATAATGATTGTATAGGCCACAAATTACACACAAGTGGTTGGTTAGTAGCGATTTGTTCTTGACCGTAGGTATGGTTGGTACATTGACAATAGAAGCATCGTCGATCTCTACTATTGTGCACATGTGGGTGCGAAGTAATGGAAAATAGGGACAATTTTGTGTCGTATGGTCGGGGACATCACATAAATCATAAGTAGGAGGTGGATTTGGTTCTGTCGGGTCTTTTGGTTCCTTACCCCCAGTCTTTGTGAGAGGAGGGGGGGCAGGGGTAGATACAAAATCAGTTGTTTCTGTACTAAGAGGTGGGTGTGACACCGTCTCAATAGGTTGGACTGGTGTCAACATGATCTGTGGTGTCGAGGGGAGGGTGGGCGGATCAACGCACCACACAAGAATACCCAAAGTGAAGCCCAAAAGGTTGACAGTAGCCATGACTGGCTTACTCATAATTCTAGAATGTGGAAAGAAGAAGGGGATCATGTGTATAGGGAATGAACCCCAATAATTCCCCGGTTTCTATGGTTTGGGTTGCGGCTGAGGTTGCAAGGAGGTCAGAATGTTACAAGATGTGATAGTGCACAAATATGATATGTCAGTATTCAAAGGGGGAGGTGGGAGGGACAAAACATTTTTCATCAAAGTGGCATTGGTAAATAGGCCTAGACTAAAAGCAGTCAGGGAAGGAATGGATATGTTATCGATGGTTGTCTTGATAGTAGGGAGGACATTCTCTGAGATGGTCGGTCCATTAGGATCATAATACATCAATTGGTTGATATTAATCATCTTCCCATCATCAGGGAACATCAAGAGTCAGAAGATGGTAGAAGCAATAGATCGTATTGCATACATGTAACTACGTCCAAGGACGAGGTTGTAATCGAGTTAGGCATTGACCACCTCAATTTCAATCAACACAGTTTTTCTGGATAACTCAATGGGGACATTCAGGAGAACACCTTGTGGTTGAGCAGCATGACCATCGTAAGAATGAAGGGAGGTGGTTGAGGTTTGAAGGGTTGGGGATCTGAGTTTCTTCCAAACAAAGGTTGGCATAACACAAATGGATTCCCCTTCATTGATGATACATCAATTAATGACCAAATTTTTAATAGTGACCAGAAATTGGAAGGCTACATATGATGGCATCTAGGGTTATCCTTGATCCAAGTTGAAAGTGATCAACCTGGAATCAGAGGGGTCGAATGCACCTAAAGCAGCTAAAAAAACTTTGCATTGCAAAGGAAATTTTCTTAAGACTTCCAAAGTGGACATGGCATAGGGATACTGGGCCAATTCATCAATGATACTATAATTAAGAACGGCTCTAGAGTGGGGTTTTTCAGGATGCGAGGTAAGGGGAGCCGAGAGACTTTGGGAGTCTCATCCATGGGGGGTCTCGACAAATGTAAGGACATATCAAGAGTGGTGAAGGTATATGTCTTGGAGGGATTAACGATTTATGTGGTGGAACCATATTGGTTTCATCGATTCTATAAGTTGACATCAGTTGACAATGTCACAAGGTGATGGAGACCAGGATTGATGAGTTGACCCGCAAAAGTGGTTCCTTTATTTTGTGGTATTAAGGACTAGGTTGCAACCATTACTTGGTTTGGTAATAGGTTCTGCAACACCATAGGAGGAGGACCTTGTGGGGGTGGGTTCAACTGTGCTGAAGCAACTGCATTGGGGTCACGTTGATTGTTGGATTGTAACAAGTGGTGGACTCGATTCATATGGGGGCGTTGATGTGTATAATGGCCGTAAGTATCACAAATGGTACATGGATCGTTATTCTGAAACTAAGGGTTCTTCCCAGGTCGATGTGGACATTGGGGTTTTTATGCATGGGTGTTGTCTCCATTGTTATTTAGAGGGTTGGGTTGTTAGCCACCTCCTTGAGTTTGGTGGTTTCCCTAGCTCCTACCTCTCTGTCTTCTTCCCTACCCTTGTTGGTCATTGGGGGTGGGTTGATTAGGGAGGTTTTACTGAGCGTACACATGTCCTTAAGTAATAGGAAGATTCAGGGTTGAAGCAGGTGTGGTTTGCACAGGTGGTGGGTAGTAGGAAGGAGTAGCTGGAGGGGCTGCAAATCCTACTGTATGGCCATTACAAGAAGGTTATGGGAAATTCGATCCATGGACATGAGGAATGGGTGCAGGAGACGCATATGAAGGTGTGGATCCTAACTGAGCTGCTATGTGTGAAAAGTTAGGGGTGTATCTAGGTTTGGAAACACTAGGGGTGTTACCAAAATGAGGTGACATTGAAGGAGAGGTCGGGTACAAATGGGAATTCTAAGTAATAGAGCTAATGACTCCATAAGCAGCATGGGATGCCCCTATCATATCATGATATGAGGAGACAACATGAACAACATCATGCATGATGGTATAAAGATAACCCAATTGGGAATAGATAAGATCAAACTATTGTTCTTTAAATATTGCTTCTTCCTCAGTTTTTGGGCCCTCAAATGCAACATCCTTAGTGATAGGAGGGATTAAGGTTTTAAGAAACCAATCCAAGAAAATCCTATCATCTAACTGGAATTTGCACAAGTTACGATGATGACACCACTCATGGATATGATCTGTGATATGAGTAGTAGTGTTCTGTCTATAGGATAATAGGATTTCAGCTCCCTCATCGTAATGGAGGGGTAGCTAGAAGTACTAGAGAAACATTGAGGCTAACGAGCAAAAATCAGGATAAGTAGCATGGGGAAGCTCAATATACCATTTCGTTGCAACACTAGTGAGTGTGTACTGGAATAGCCACAATCTAATAAAGTCATCCACTATGTTGTTGGAGGAACACCATAAGTCAAAGGACATAATATGGTTTTGGGGGTCTTCTCCCACCTTTCCTTCCAAATTAGGGATGTCCAAAGGGATTTTGGTAGGCATGGGAGGCCACAACATTCATGATGGATGGGGTCATTCATCAACCATTCCAAGTCAGTTAGGTTGATACTAGCCATGAATGGTAGACTAAGACATGGACTAGATTGAGGAGGGTCAGAAATGGTGTTGGGAACGGAGGGCATGTAGTTTTCGCATGTAAACGGGGGTTGGTAGGGATGACTTCCTATGGTAGGAATAGCCACAAGAATGATGTGAAGAGTTGGAATGGTGGTAGAAAGGCCAATTCCCCCATGCATAAATGAAGGTATAGTGTGAACCATGGTGGATGGAGTGGGGCCACCACTAGTGGGTAGCGTACTAGTAGCAGTGTGTGTGGTGGAAAGGGGCCCACTAGGACCAAGACCTATAGGTCTAGAAGAAGGGATACCTGGTATGATGGGTGGAATGGTTATACAGTGGTTACAAGTCCACAATCAACCATTCCCCCTGGAAGGGGTTGGGAGGTGCACCTTCCATGGGGCTAGATGGGGCTATGTTCAGAATATGAAATGGAAGAACCAAAGGCTAAAAGAGAATCCCACTCCCAAGAGGGACCTCAGGTAAAAGAGCCCTAATAGATTGGAAACTAGGCTACCTAGTTCAATACACGTCTGGGATGGTTTCCTCATGCTTCATCCCATTTTTCCTTGACATCCTATATGGTCCTCATCATGCACGGGAAGGACTATGAAGGGTTAGCCTTCGGTATAAAATGGAGTGTGGTATTCCACCTGACTTCTGGAACCCCTTTGTTGTGGCTTACCCCCATAGAGTGGGAGGCCCCCCGATAAATTGGTCATGGACATGTCAACAAACACTAGAGGATCTTGGTTCCCTAGAAAACAAAAAATATTTCTCATATGTAAGTGACAAAGGGGTGTTATTTGGATGCCTATCCCCAATTTCCTAAATTAACTACAATATTGTTTTGTTCCTCAAATGAGGTTATAATGTTGGTTGAGTTAAGTTAAATTTTAGGCTCATCTTGGGGTCACTGAACCAAGTGTTTTAATTTAAGATGTGAGATGTGTGCACAAGATAAGTGTAATTTCTAAACCCTAATGCTCTCATGCTAGAGATGCATATTCTGAAAATAATAATGAACAATAAATGAAAGTAAATATTTTTCAACAGCTAACAACTAATCCTTCCAAATAAAAAAACATACACAAGTAAATGAGCACATAAGGAACTTCATAGGTTGTAGTAAACACACAAGGGGTCTCAACTACCAACCTCAACTAGGATGGGCTCATACACAAGGAAAAGAGGGCTACAAAGCAAACTAGGGGGATGTGGGTAATCAAATCTAGAAGAAAACAGTCGGGGAAGAGGTAGAAGACATATAAGAGCTCTAGAAAGGGTCTCAAAACACATCAAAGAGTTGGAAAAACTATAGGTAGTACCTTTCAGTGAAACAAGTGTGGTCGGGATCGTACAAAACTGTAAAATAGCCGCAACCGAGACAAAAAATCAGCAAGAAAACTTAGGTTGCACTAAATAAGGGTTTATGCATGACAAGTTGCACTAAACTGGGTCACAGTAACAAATGGGATCACTCCCAAAGCCTAGACAAGTGTGATCTGGAGTTTAGGTCCAGGTCACACTTATCGAGGAAAAAGGCATGACCTAGGTCACACTTATCGAGAAACAATGTTTGACCTAGGTCGCATATTTTTGTCGGATAGGTGTGATTCGGCCATAACTGAAGGTTTTTTAAAGAAACATTGTCGGATTGGAAAAGGGGGTAGGCATTATGAAATGGTTGGTTTAGATCTTTTGTAGGGGGGGTTTGATCTTTGATGGATGAAGGTACCCAAGTAGAAAAAACCAGCAAAAACACCTCCAAAAATAGAGATCCAAGGGTATCCAGCCAATGGAGTTGCCAAAACTATAGTGGGGGTTTCTCCCCTACTACGTGCAAAAGCATGTACCTTAGATCAACCAAATATAAGGGTAGAGTTCATGGTGCAAGGTATATCTTGAACTTGACTTACAACAAGCAATAATAACGTATTTTATATTTGCATCTAACTAATGAAACAAAATAACAAAAATACCTTTAAATTTGGCCACTGCAGCCGTTTGAGGAAATGGTATGTAGGATCCCATGATCCTAGTCTCCATTTATCTCCAACAAAGGGTTGTCATTGGGAAAGGGATCACGGGTTAAATAGAGATAAATCGACATGCAACATGGGATAGTGAATCGAAAGGTGTGGGAAGTGATGAATTAAAGATAAATGAAATTTCAAAATGTGTTGCGGGGATACCTTCACAATGTATTTATAGGGTGATCCAAGACTTTTTTGCCCATGGTAATGACACATAGTATTTCATTATGCATGGTATTTGTCCATGGTTTTTTACCCATCCTAATTTTAGGGTTTTTTGGTCCTTTTTAGAGAGAGTGGGGGTTATGTTGCAATAAATGCTCAACTTCCCTATATTTATGGGGGAAGGAATAAGGATGCTTTTGGCCAATTTTGGTGGAATTTAATTGTGAAGGTCAAAATGGAGGGAATAATGGTGGGACTATGATGTATCATTATGGTTTGGACCATAGAGAGTTATGTGGAAATTTTTTTGTGTAAACACTTCTATTCTTCTTTATGGATTTTGTGCAACCAGCTCTTTGTTGTATAAACTTCTTCTAGATCAATGACCCATTGATAACCCAAAATTATAAGCTTTCCAAATCAATATCTCACTTATTCCTTTCCAAACTTACTTTAACATTTCCATCTCTTACTTATTTATACTATTTTTTCTCAAGAGATGTGTCCACAATTTGGGCTTCCTTTGACTCGTTGACACACCAACTCTCTTACTTCTTGGTCAAGCTAACCAACTCATTCAATATTTCGTCGGTGTACATCTTTTGATAATTCATCCTCATGGGTTTTTTTTCACTTAAATCCAATTAATTGGTGGTATCTAGACATATGAGTCCCGTGTCCTAATTGGATTTGCACACTTCCAATTATTGCACACTTATTCTCTACGCACTCATTCAAATTGGCTCCACTTGTAAAGAGATCCATTTACCTGGTGGATATTGCACACTGCTAAGACTTGCATACACTTTTATATATTTCTTCAAACTGGATTCAATTATTCATGCTTCTTTCATGATATCAACATCCATTTTTTTGTTTTACATCAATGATAACACCAAAGTTCATCATATGTCAGCTTTTGAAGTGTTTCCTTAGATTTCACGACATGCTCCTTTTCTTGAGTTTATTGTTGTACAATGCCTTCCATTATCTATGTAGTGTGGAGTGCTTGCAACTGCTACTCTATTTCATTGATTGTATGATTTATCCCTTCCTATGTTGTATCAAGGTTGTGTCTAACTTTGTATGCTTCCTCCTATAATTCCTCAAACTTTTGTGCAATGCTATGTTGTTTTCCCTCAGCTGACTAATCTATTTTTGTTGTTTCCTATTTTCAAACAATGTAGCTACTTTAACTACTGCATAATGTTCATTGTATCTTTCATATTCTATTTCTTCTCTTGCATAGCGCATATCTTTCGCCCTATTGCCTATGTTTTGACATCCTCCAACAATTGAGTCTAGACCTATGTACTCTCTTCACACTTCCCCACATATTTTTCTTGTAGGCTCTTGTTGTTTTCTATTGCGGAAACCACAGTAGCTCTCTACTCCCTTTCTTGTATTTCCTATGGTGGTGTACTCGGTGTTTTTCTCACTTCCAATTATACAATCTTTCCTTGGAATGTTGTAATTTCTTCACCTATCTTCCCAGCTTTCTCTTCAACTAGGATATCCACCTGCATTTGATCTTCTAGAATTGTGTTATATATCCTACAGGGGATGGGGGAATTTTCTCCCTTGGATCCTCTTCCTTTGATTCTTCTTCCTTTTTTCTATTGCCTACTACAACTTCTCGTTTTCCTCAACTGCCTCCTCTTTCATATGTTTTGCTACTTCTTTATCCTTCTTTGTTTCTTGTTTCTCCTTCTGCAAATTCTCACTTTCCTGTTGCAGTGTCATCTTTTCCAGCATCCCCTTTTCCTTCTCAACTAACTTTGTGGGTGTATGCAACTAGATATCCATTGCTACTCCTATTAGCAAAGTGTATAACATTTATACAAGAATTTTGTACAAAATCCAATTAGTTGAACTTACCACTAATGTGCTTTCCTATAGTTCTAGTGTAGGGAAATCGATGGATTCCAATGCAATATTCACATTTATTTGTGTCATTGATGCAATATTTTACTAAGGATCCATCTCCCCTGGTTCCACCTGCTCTACACACTCTTCTCCTGATATTAAAGGTGTTATTCTTGCTACTTCCATGTCATGCCACATTGCAGTTAACTAATCCTGCATACTTGTCTTGATCTCATCATGTTTCTTCACTACTACTTCACATGCTTCCATTGTTGTTTCCTTAATATGTGCGCATATTTTTGCTAAGTCATATTCTATGAGTGAGTGAACAATTAGTTCGTTTACCTCCTTCCTCTTCTTATTTTGCATGGAAGGGCATGCCTCAGTGTGCTCCTTCCAGTGTTCACCAATATCTAGTGCAGTCTCCTATGTTTTTTTTCCTCCACCATTACCTTGTTCTCGTTCACTGTGTTGTTTGCCATCTTCTCTTCTATCTTTCTCTTCACTATGTTCTTCCTCCAAATACCCATCCTATGTCTCGTCTTGCTTCTGCTTCTCTTCCTCTATGTGAGGCAATCTCCACTCAACTTGTTAATCGTGTACAATTTCATTGACATCTTTCTCTATTAGCCTAAATAGTGTTGCAAACCATCATTTTTCAAGGTCTCTTTTGGCTTATATATACATGCGGTGCATTCCAACCCTAAAATGTGTTACTCCTTTGTACATTTCCACTACTTCTAGTTTCATACATGGTGTTTTCATAATAATATATTGTTTTCAACCAGTCTCCTCTTGTTCTTTGTAAACCAAGTATTAGTGTATTTGGTCACTAAACATGGTTTATTCACAGTATCCAATAATTGCGACTCATTTGGCTCCCTCCATGCAACCAATGCAATCAATATCAACAACCATGTGTAATGAAGCAATTGCACTATTCTTATGCCTCTCTACAATCTTCTAGAAACTCATTCACTAGGAATGTTGACCAGCTCATTTGTACACCTTCTTTGCACCTCTCTATTGCTATTATAACTCTTGTTCCAACATGGTATTTGTGAATATTCATGCCCAACTTGTAAGCCATCAGTTGTGTTGTGAACCTTATTGCATCATCCGTGATATTTTCCACAACTAACCCCCACTTCTCTCTATGTGTACCATACTTGTCCTTCATTCTTTTAGCTAATTCTTTGTCATGTTTCTTATTCTTGATCAACTTTTTTAGGTCCTCCCCTACTATCAACAACCCCATTATGTCTGCAATAATTTTTTTTTTAATTGATACGGCAGTATCCAACCATAGGAAACCCCGTGTACATAGATTATCTCAATCTATACCAAGTTATTCACTTTTGGACTTCTACCAAAATCAGGATTTTCTAGTGAATTCAGCAAGCCTAAATGCTACAACCCTATCTCCCATTGTTGTGGCTCTAATGTCATCATTGGTGAGTCTAGACTGGTTCTTTGCTACAAATAATTTCCTCTACAAATTCCAAAAACTGCATCTTTATGGTGATGTCACGGTATGCATACTTTAATTTTGTTATAGTCCCCAACAGAGTACCCCAAATTGGTCGTGGTCTACATCCATTTTCCTCAGATGTGCATACTCCCACTGATAGTTTACTGATGTGGAGTTTGATTCCCCCTTACCTACTCTTAATCCTATTGTGGTTTCTATCAAAACTTATTCTTTTATTACCATGGTGGGGGTCTTCATTCATGGAATTCTCTATACAGATGCTGATATTTTTGGTGCAATATTCCTACACCTCAACAGCTGCACTCGAATTGGTTTTTCTCTACTTACTTCAACTTTCACTACCTTCAAATTATGGCTGGAACTGGCCATTGCTTTCGTGCTTTTAACATCTTTCCTTATCTTTATTGTCTGCCTTTAGGCCCATTTCTGCATCTAATGCAAACCTATATTCATGTGCCCATAGACGGGTTTGGTCTAGATTTACTCGGGATTCATTCTCATGTATAATCTGGCTAGCGATCCTCTACATTTATTATGTCGCGTTCTTGCACTTGTGTCATTACTCTTCCATTTAATGTTCACACTTTCCAAATTTGTTGGTCCTTTCCTTATCTTCCTATTCACGCTACTTCATTTCTCTATGGTGATCCATTCTTATGTTGTTGGCTTACTCTTTCTACCCTAACAAATTATTCACTAAATTAACTAACAATTTAAACTCAAAATTGTATTGATATTAAACGTAATCTAGTATTAAATTAACTAATAAACAAAAAAAATCAAATTAATTACTAATTAACTAGTAATTTAAAATCAAATTAACTAATTAATAAATTAAATCCTAAACTAATCAATATAATTAAAAGTTACCTATTATTACTAAATTAGCTAACTAATTAAACTAAAATTAATAAAAAATCAAATTAATATTAAACCTAATCATTTATTAAATTAACCAATAAATTATAAATAAAAAATCAAATTAATTACTAGATTAACTAATAATTTAAATTCAAATTAATTAATTATTAAATTTACCTAATTAACAAATTAAATCCAAAAGTAATCTATATAATTAAAATTTACCTATTAACCTAAGAAAATAAATAGTACATTCAAATTAAACGAACAATTAACTACTTAAATTAATTAACAACTAATAATTAAACAATCTAGGGTTAATAAATTTAATATAATTAATAATTAAGTCTTAATAAAAAATAATAAAATTTAATAAAAACTAGGAATACAAATTAATTAATTAATTATTAAATAATAATAATTGAAAAGAACTTAAATTTAAACAATTTAACCTTAAAACTACCTATAAACTAAAAAACCTAGTCGACACCATCCCAAAAAGGTTGTTCTGTATTAATATATGACTGAAGGATGAACAAAATCCCAAGCATCACTATTGTCTTGAAGATGAGCCACGTATGGCTCGAAATGTCGACACTAACTCTTCACTCGCCGCAAACTCTCCACAAGATGCCATGAATCTTTACTACGGAATCTCAACAAACATAATGTTGTGCCTTCTCTACAACATTCCTCTTTTCTGCATCTTTTTTTCAATCAACGTGTGGAAGGATGGTTGTCCCTATACAATTCCATCTAACTTCGATTGAAAAATCCTTCTATAGGTTCCTTGTTCAACTTCTCAATTTGAATGACCCTTTCCTAAGTGACCAATTTTATAATATAAGGTCATAGCCAATTCATTCTAAACTTACTTGGATGCCTCATGAACTTATTGTCATACATCAAGACCAAATCTCCCTTCTTGAACTACTTATGTTTAATGTGTATGTCATGTCAGGCCTTCTTGCGTGCTTTCTGGACCTGCTGGTGAAAGACTATGACAAATCGGTGTTCCTCCAACTCTATTAGTTTGGATAATCTTCTTTCAACTGTCCAACTATATGTTAGTCTCGTGATCACTGCAACACACAAAATCAGAACAATGAATTCCCATACGCATGATTTCCTCTTTCATGTACACTAACCAAAAGGGTGTTTGTCCAGCCATTTTTTTGCATGTTGCCTTATAATCCCAAAGTAATGCAGGAATTCTCAAATCTCAATCATCTCCATTCACATTGTAGGCCTTTTTCAATGCATTCTCCATAATTTTGTTCAATTCTTCTACTATTCCATTTCCTTTAGGGTGATAAGGGATACTCTTATGATGATGAATTTGGAATTCCTATGTCAACACAACAATGGTCTGATTTAAAAAATTCATCCCCTGATCGCTCATAAAGATTCTTAGGCATCCAAACTTGTTACAACATTCTCAAATAATAATCATGCATTTTCCTATGCACTTCAATCCTTCACAAATTCTTCTTCAACCCATATGGTTAAATAAATTGTTGTCTTGATAATGTATCTTACTCGTGATCCCTTCGTAGGTGGATTAATTGGCCCAAAAAATCCCTTGCTCATGTATCAAACTCCTATGATGTTACTTGGGGCATGAATGGAATCTCATCCCTCCTTGATGCATTCCCCACTGTTGATGCCTCGAATATGCTGGAAGTATCTTGGGAAACAACGTAAGGGAGATAGCCCAACTGAAGGCTTTGAATAATCCTAAGCAAGGATTACTCTATCCTCAAACTGTTTGGTATAGCTAACTCCAACAGATATTAGGCCTCCATTGGCACTCTATGACTTGATGAATCTCTCCCTAAGGAGAAGATTTGGGTTACGGTTAGGCTTCTACAAATTAATCCTAAAGCATAAAAAGATAAGAAAGAAAATTCTTAAGTTCAACGGTAACAACTATTGAAACAATGTCAAAATTACAAGCAATTTTCCATCAATACTTAACGCTCCTCTATTTAATCAAATGAATAACAATTCATGAGAATAAACCAAAATTTCTCCACATGGCTAAGATACACTACTACATGGAGGAGGGTTTTAAGACAATTCTTTGAGACAATATTTCATATTGTCTCTAACTTAACTTTTTTAGTTTCTAATTTATTGTATAGTATTATTATTTTCCAACTTTGTGTTGCCAATAAGACAAAATGGAAAAGCTACCACGCGGGAAGGAAAATTTTGGGGCAACTCTCAAAACCAATTTTCCATCCCCTCTGATTTTGAGATGCTTGAGGATCTAGCTACACTGAAAGGTTGAGGGCTTTGTGCAACATATTGTAGATTCAGGGTATAACTCTGAAGGGTTGAAGGCTTTGTGCACCAAATTGTTATGAATGCTTCGCCATAACCACTTGGGGGTGAACGAGTTGATTTTGCGCTGGTACATTGTTGCTAAACAGTTTTCGTGCATGGTGGTTGGGCTGGATTTCGATGAAGACATATCACTTCTATATGAACGCCTCACAAGCAATCTTGCAATCAAGTTGTAACACCCCGGTTTTGACCCCATTTGCGTTAATGTATATGATGTAAATATTATATGGAATCATGATAAGGATCTCAAGGCCAAGGCCCTATCATTGGTTAATGTTTGGTTGATCGCCTATGGTTTATCTGCTAAGGAAATCACGTTTGTAAACATCATGTAAATATGCAAATTAATGAAAAACCCACAGCTAGCTATGTCAATGCAACGAAAAATGAGATGGGGGCATGATTTTCCTAAGGATAAGGGGAAGGGAATGTTAACCTTGAACCAATTTGGGAAAATCCATGTGTCATGGGGAAATCCCATTAAAACTATCAACTACCCTCTTTCTTGTATTTCTTCCCAGTCATTTATTTATGCCAGAATGTGGTTGAGGTAGTTATTGCAGGGAAGGGGAAGAGTATGGGAAAATTCGAATTAGGCAGAGCACCTAGTTTTGAATGTCATGTTTTGAATTTATGGGCAATAAAAACACCCAGAACCGTATGCTAGTTTGGCTGATACGTTAACGCATTACGTCTTCGTTATCCATTCATGTTTTAGGGAAGATGTGGGATATTTTTGTTCATCCATCATTCATTCTCTCCATTCACGTGGAAGCTTGGGGGACTAGTTGAGTTCTTCCTGTGTGTATCCTTCACATTTTGCGAGTGTCTTCCCTTGTCGATACTGTGATTTCTATGTGGCATCGTTATCTTGAACTACAGAGTGTATGAGAATGGTAGTGGGTTGCAGCTATGGTATCAGTTAAGAGTATCCTCGAATAGCAACATTGCAGTATGCTACAGAGTGGCATCTACAGAATGGTGCCAACACTTCAATGTGGTATCAACACTGTGGGTTGTAGCGTCGAGACTGAAAGGGCTGAGTTGAACATTTAACAGAGCTGTTGGTTACAGTATTGGGCCTAGATAGGCCAGGTGATAGTAAGTAAATGGTTGTAGCTTTGAATTACTATGTATCTAACAAATGGTGTTTGATAACACATTTTGCAGAGTCATAGTGCTTTTTGGAAGAGCAGGTTTTTGGATTCACCATGAGAACCTACGATAGATATAATGCACGGGATTCCTATGAGCATGTGCAAGATGTTATGGGGGAAAACATCCAAGCTGGAAATGATGATATAGGATCTAATGGAAGGAGATTTCAAGAGACGATGCCGGACATTGCAGCCACCATGAGAAGCCTGATTAAAGCTCAGTAAGAGTAGCATCAGTTGAATTCTGCCATGTTGCAAAGTTTAATAGACGTCCAATGGTGAATGAGCTCGGGGCGACATACAACAAAACTAGAAGGTAGTAAGAGCAGTACCAGAAGAGGAAGAAGGTATTCTAGTAGATCTCCTGACCCGGAAGGATCCACTGAGGATTCCAACTCTTCATCTCATAGGGAAAAGAGAAAGAGACGTTATAGAAACAGCTCACAGGATGAGTTTAAGAAGGAAAGGTCGCCTATCTTCAATGGAGAGATAAAGAATGGTCAAGAAGTTGAAGCTTGGCTTCTTGGGATGAGGAAATATTTCCATGTTTAGGATTATTCAGGAAATATGAAGGCTAGAGTAGCCATCTTCAATTTGACTACAAGAGCATCCATATGGTGGGAGCACTTCAGGCAAGTGAAGAAGATTAATGAAAGGAAAATTGTGTGGAAACAGTTCCAGAAGTATTTCAAGAAGAAATACTTATCTTACAGGTACTATGATGACAAGATCAAAGAATTTCATGAGCTGAGTTTGGGATAGAATACCATGGAAGAGTATGCAAACAAGTTCCTAGAACTTTTGAGGTATGCCAGGTACATCAAGGATGAGAAAGTGAAAATCCAACGTTTCCTGAGTGGATTTCCTCAGTCTTACAAAGATAGAATTGAGTTTTATGAGCCTAGAACTCTGGAAGAAGCAATAAGGAAAGATAAGTATTGCTATGAGCAAAGAAGAGGCAAACCTAAATATCATAAGACATGGAAGGACAGAAAGAATGAGAAGCCTAACCAAAGGAAGAAAGGTTTTAAGCCTTCTAACTTCAGGTATCGACAAAAGCAACCATCCCAAGCTGAGAAGTAGCTAGCCAGAGTGGAGGGAGAAAAGCCAAGAGATCCACACCAGATCAGAGAACCACTCCAATGTTGGAGATGTGGAGGACCCCACATTTGTAGGAATTGTCCACTCGAGAATGAGAGTGCAAGGCCAGCTTACAAACTTCAAGAGGCAGAAACAATGGGTCAAGTAGCGAGGGTCGTCCCTAGGATTTATGCAGCACTGGAAGACCACCAGGAAGACCACCAAACGACTGTGGTTAAAGTTCCAGGTAATATTTTTGAGCAATTTGTTTCTATTTTGATTGACCCTAGTTCTACCCACAGTTACATTGCTCCTAGAGTAGTGGAGATTTGTGCTTTCAAGAAAGTAAGGCATTGCAAATCGTGGTTAGTTCAGATAGCCATCGAAACTAAGAGAAAGGTTAGTGAAGTGGTAGAGAAATGTCCATTGGTGATGAATGGATGGGTTACTGGTGTAGATATGAATGTTCTATCCCTTGGTTATTATGATGTTCTCATTGGAATGGATTGGTTAGAATCTCATAGGGTAAAGCTTGACTGTTACCATAAGACTTTTGAATGCATGGATGAAGAAGGGAAGCCGAGAATGGTAAGAGGCATTCCAAAGGTAATTTTTGTGAGGAAGATTTCAGCAATGCAATTGAAGAAATTTTGTAGGAAGGGTTGCCAATTGTATGTGGCTCATATTGTGGAGGTAGCGGAGAATGAAACTCCTAGGTTGGAGGACTTTCAGATATTGCAGGAATTCAGGTATTTTTTCCTGATGAGATTCCAGGGCTTCCTCCAAAGAGGGATATTGATTTCATGATTGAACTTGTTCCATGAACAGCACCAGTGTCCAAGACACCCTACAAAATGAGTATGCCGTAAATGTTAGAGCTGAAGATGCAGCTGTAAGAGTTGTTGGAGAAAAAGTATATCAGGACGAGTGTGTCTCCTTGGGGAGCAGCAGTTCTGTTTGTAAGGAAGAAAGCTGTTACACTTAGATTGTGTATTGATTGCAAGCAGCTGAACAAGGTTACGCTGAAGAACAAATATCCTTTTCCTAGGATTGATTACCTCTTTGATCAAATGAGAGGAGAAAAGGTATTTTCCAAGATTGACTTGAGGTCTGGTTACCATCATGTAAGAATCAAGGATGAATACATTCATAAGACATCCTTCAGAACAAGGTATGGGCATTATGAGTTTGTAGTGGTACCATTTGGTCTCACAAATGCACCAGCTACATTTATGTGCCTTATGAACAATGTCTTCAACAGGTATTTGGACAATTTTTTTCTTGTTTTCCTTGATGACATTCTTATTTATTCTAAGAATGAGGAAGAGCATGAAGAGAATTTGAGATTAACATTACAATTGCTTAGGGAGAATCGGTTGTATGCAAAGTTGAGTAAGTGTGACTTCTATAAAGATAGAATTTAGTACTTGGGTCACATTATCTCATAAGAGGGTATATCCATGGACTCTGAAAAGATTGAAGCCATTATGAATTGGTTTACTCCAAGAAATGTTACAGATGTAAGATATTTTATGGGACTTGCAGGATACTACAGGAGATTCATTGAAGGATTCTCCAAGGTTGCACATGCCATTACTTCTTTGCAAAAGAAGGGAATAAAGTTTCAATGGATAGTGAGGTGTGAAGAAAGCTTCCAGCAGTTGAAGACTCTTCTCACAAGTGCACCAGTCTTGAAGATTGCAGACCCAGAGAAATATTTTGTGGTATGTACTGATGCATGCGGTCAAGGGCTTGGAGGAGTCCTTATGCAAGACAACCACATGATATGTTATGAGTCCAGAAAGTTGACGGAACATGAGAAGAATTATGCTACTCATGATCTGGAACTTGCAACCATCGTACATGCTCTCAAGATGTGGAGGCATTACTTGATGGGAAAAAGATTTGAGCTAAGGACAGACCATTATGGTCTGAAGTATTTGTTTGATCAGCCTACTCTAAATGCTAGGCAAGCTATATGGCTGGATTTTTTATGTGAGTTTGATTTTGAGATCAAATACATAAAGGGGATAGAGAATAAGGTAGTTGATGCACTCAACAGGAAGTTGCAGGAAATACATGTGGCATCTATTAGTGTTTTCCAATAAGAGTTGAGGCAGCAGATTGTTAATCATGTTGCTAAAGATGAATTGTATGTGCAGGTCAAGGACAAATTGCAGTAGCAAATCCTTGAAAAGAGGTATGAGGGTTACAAATTGGAAGAAGATGGACTTCTTACTTACAAGAACATAATTTACATTCCAAATGTAGAAGATTTGAGGAGATTTGCTATGGACAAAATCCATCAAGCTCCATATTTTGGTCACCCGGGATATCAAAAGACAATTGCTACAGCCAGAAAGCAGTACTTTTGGTCAGGAATGAAAAAGGACATGGCTGAATACATTTCTAGGTACATGAAATGTCAACAGGTGAAGGTTGAGCATCAACACCCAGCAGGTTTGTTGCAGCCTTTGCCAATTTCGGAATGGAAATGGAAAGTTATTTCCATGTATTTCATTATAGGATTTCCCATGACTTGGAGACAACATGATTCCATCATGGTTGTGTTGGACAAGTTGAAAATGGAAGCCCACTTTATACCAGTTAAGTCTATGCATAAGACTGATGACATTGCAAAGATCTTCATGAAAGAGATTTCCAAATTGAATGGATTTCCTAAGGCAATAGTCTTTGATAGAGATGTCAAGTTCACTTCCAATTTTTGGAAGGGATTGTTTATAGATTTGGGTACAAAGCTAAACTTCTGCACTGCCTGACATCCTAAGACTGATGGTCAGACATAGAGAGTTAACCAAGTGCTTGAAGACATTCTTCACATGTATGTGATGGACAAACCAACCAAGTGGGAAGATTATTTACACTTGGTAGAGTTTGCTTATAACAATGGACAACAAGCATCCTTGGGGATGAGCTCATATTAAGCTTTGTATGGCAGGAGGTGTAGGACACCAGTGACTTGGGATAATCCAGTGAACAGGGTTGTGAATTGTCCAGAAGTGCTCAAGGAGATGGAGCAGGAGGTCATAAAGATCAGGCAAAATCTGAAAGCAGCCCAGGACAAACAGAAAAGCTATGTTGATAAGCATAGGGTGAACAGAGAGTTTAGTGTTGGGGATCATGTTTACCTTAGAGTGAGGGAAAAGAGATTTCCTTGAAACTTGGAAGTTGTGCCAAGTTGTCACCTAGATATTGTGGGTCATTTGAAGTGCTTGAAAGAATAGGACCAGTGGCATATAGACTTGCATTGCATGTTAGCACTAGAGCTCATAATGTTTTTCATGTTTCTTTTCTTAACAAATATGTACATGACCCTAACCATGTGGTAAATTGGGATGTGATTCAAGTGGAACCCGAGGGAGTGTTCTAAATCAAGCCAATGCGCATCCTTGACAGGAAGGTCACCATGCTCCGGAACCGAGCCATATGATAGGTAAAGGTGCTGGGAACACTATGGTCCTGAGGAGGCTACATGGGAGTTGGAGGATGCCATGCGATTGACACATCCATTTTTGTTCGAATCTGCGGAGCACTGAGGGCGGTACCAGTGTAGCATTTTTGTTCAATTTTGTAAAGCACTAAGGACAATGCTATTGAAAGGGGGGGGGGAGTAACACCCCAGTTTTGACCCCGTTTGTGTTAATGTATATGATGTAAATATTATATGGAATCATGACAAGGAGCTCAAGGCCAAGGCCCTGTCATTGGTTAATGTTTGGTATATAAGTGATCATGGTTGATGCCTATGGTTTACATGCTAAGGAAAGCACGTTTGTAAACATGATGTAAATATGAAAATTAATGAAAAACCCACAACCAGCTATGTCAATGCAACAAAAAATGAGATGGGGGCATGATTTTCCTAAGGATAAGGGGGAGGGAATGTTAACCTTGAACCAGTTTGGAAAAAGCGATGTGTCATGGGGAAATCCCATTAAAACTATTAACTACCCTCTTTCTTGTCTTTCTTCCCAATCATTTATTTATGCTAGAATGTGGTTGAGGTAGTTATTGCAAGGAAGGGGAAGAGTATGGGAAAATTCGAATTGGCCAGAGCACCCAGTTTTGAATGTCATGTTTTGACTTCATGGGAAAGAAAAACACCCAGAACTGTATGCCAGTTTGGATGATGCATTCACGCATTACATCTTCGTATTCATTCATGTTTTAGGGGAGCTGTGGGACGTTTTTCTCATCCATCATTCATTCTCTCCATTCGCGTGGAAGCTCGGGGGATAAACTAAGTTCTTCCTGTGTGTATCCTTCGCGTTTTTAAAGTGTTTTCCCTTAGTGAGACTGTGATTATTGTGTGGCAGTGTTATATTGAACTATAGAGTGTATGAGAGCCTGTTACTCATGTTCTATAGTAAATTCGGTGTTGTTGAGTCTCCCTGTGGTTGTTGTGTTGTGCACCGTGGTTTGGTTCCAAACTATGTACAAGACTTAGGAATGGGAGAGACGTAGAATGTGCTTGATAAACCTAGTGTGGAACCTCACAATAAGATAAGAGTGGTTGGTAAACCTACTATGCACATCCTAAAGAGGACTAGAAGGGAAGGTGTATCCCGAAGGACTGTGGAGCAGAGAAGGGGACACTTTCTTGTGTTGGGTGTGTAGGCAGTGGGGAAGCCAGGCCAGATAGGTCTTGTGAAGGTGTTCTTAGCTCTACAAATGAGATTACTAGCTTAGCAGTTCTTCTTGCCCATTGCCTTAGAATCCTGATAAACCCAACTGGAAAGATGGCTTTGTTGATATCCTGATAAACCCATATGTTGGCTTGGTTGTGTCTTGTTGAGTTTGACCTTGTGAGTAAATTATTGGCTTGACTGTGAACATTCTATGAAACCCAACTGTGAGATGGCTTGGCTGAGTGGCCTGTGAAACCCATCTGTTGGTTTGTTTTCCCTTGCAGCCTGAGAAACCCAACTGTGTTGGCTTGGCTGATCTTTGTTGCACCCTTGGCTATGTAAGAGGCTGCTAGTGTTCCCTTATTCCATGAGGAAATCATGCCCAACTCGGGGGTGGTAGTGTTTCTAAGAGATTGATGAGCGCATTGGCCTATGGTTGGGTGGAACGTTGTAGCGACATAGCTGGTTGCGGAACAAGTTCTTCTCAAGATAAGTGTTCTTGTCTATGTTAATCTCTGCAATTGTATTTCTTGCATTGTAATTGCTTGATGGAATGTGATGAACATGTTGGCTATGTTGAATGGATGAATTGTTCCTTTGAATAACTACAGTTATAGGAATCTATGTATGTTACCTTCAATGCATTGTTAAACTAAGTTACAGGGTTAGAATACCGGATTGATGTTGGCCAAGATGTCCAAGTCTGTTCAAGACTTTGATTAGCAGGTTGAATTTTTCAAACAGAAACCTTCTTCCACAATGGTTCATTCCGTAGGCGGGATGTGGGATGCGGAAGACATCATTTGGCAGATTTGGACCTCCGCAATTTCCCTTTTCGCAACTTGCGGGATGTGGGATGCGGAAGACATCATTTGGCAGATTTGGACCTCCGCAATTTCCCTTTTCGCAACTTGCGGGATGTGGGATGCGGAGATGTATTTTTGTGAATTACGGCTTTTCACAATTTTTGTTCCACAACGCACCTTTCTGCAACTTGTGAGATGTGGGATGCGGGATGCAGGATCGCGGTATAGAGATTTCGATATTTCCCGATCCCGCAACTTAAGTTTTTTGCACCGTCGATTCTTGCGGGATTATTCTCTGTCATTGATCTATTTCTGATGCAGGATGCAGGATGCAGAATGTGAGATCACAATTTTCGTAACTTTTCGTTCCCGCAACTCAGGATTTTCGCACCGTTTATTTTTGCGAGCGGATTCTAAGCCATTGATTTGATTTCGGATGCAAAACCCTTTGTGATCCTTGGATTCCGTCGCTATTTCTCTCTGTCGTCCGATCTCCTCTTAGATCTTTCCTTGCAGATCGTCGAATTGATCAATGGAAGATGGGAGGGAGTGTGACAGTGTTGGAAATGTCGAGAAGTGGTTCGCGGTCATGCCCTGTGTTTCGATGAACAGTAAAGGTTCTCGATGCAATTTTTAATTCCTCATGATAATGGGGTATGGGTACGTGACACAGGTATCATCATTCCTCACTCCAACAAGATTTATTCTACAAGAATTTTTAGTATCTTCTTGCCACAAATTTCTGGGAAGCGGCTTAGTTTTAAATTCATTCTCCATTTTAAATTGGCATTGTCTGTTCTACCCCAGCATAAGGAAGGGTGGGTCTCATCCGGTAGATAAAGATTTTTTATTACTAAGCAACTTACTGATTCCTTTTGAAAGTCACTTTCTGACATTGATTGATGCACCCTCAAATTGCATCCCCACACCGCATCTTCACATCAAAGCAATTCAATGAAGAAATTGAGAAGGACGCAGGGGGCAGGCAACAGTTAGAATTAGGCACTTAGTTTAAAACCAATTAGATGGACATTTTAGCACCCTGGAAATGATATTTTGAACCTGATTTGGCTTACCCCAATTTATATTTGAAGTGATAGTTGACTTTAGGTGTGGCTGGGTTATTTCCCATTGGTTAATGGATGGGTTGTCCCCTCTCCCTTTGGTCTAGCCTGTGTACAAACCCCTGTAAAACTAATTTTGAGCTCTTGGAGAATCTATTCAATTTTCCCTCTAAAGCAAAGAAAATAATGCTATCTCGGCTAGTTACTTTCATTATACGTCATTCCTCTGATGGGGCCAAAGGGAAAGGGTTCCCTGTCTTATAAAAATGCTAGGCTCACCTCACTATATCATCCCCATAGTTGCTCATAAGGGGAGACACTTTGAGAGAAAGGCAAGACCATTAGCCTGTTATTTGCTTTCTATAGTCTAGTGGGATTCTTACACTGAGACCATACCGTAAGACTATATTCGGGTATTATATAGTCTAGATACTTTTGAATTTTCACTATACTATATGAAATTTGCATTTTTAACTCCTGATGTCAAGTTTTGGGGGCCCTTGTTTGCTGCCATCCATTCCCTCTCTGTTATGAGGTAGATAGCCATGAGGAGAGCTGGTCTACAAACCTGAGAATGACCCGTATTTTCCTCCCATAATCCAAGTCTATGACCCAACTAAAACAGTGCTTCCCTCATGGTAGTTGGCTAGCCACCGACTTTCCCAAACCCTTGGAACCCTCTCAACACCTACCCAATTAAAACCCAAACTTGAACCCAATTTCAAACCCAATATTTGTACCATTAGCCAGGCCTTGAGAAACGTCCTGAATCCATTATGTTTAACATTTATTAGGTAAAAGCAACTATTATTTTTATTTGGAAAGGTTTTTGGCGAGACCAGTTCTGATAAATGTCCTTGAAAGACGAAACCCATTTCATGTACAAGTGTGACGGGTGCACCACACATTGGACCGTTTCATAGGGGTTTATTTCGTGAAATGAGTGGCATTTTAAAATATTATGGTTTTTTATAATTACTCTTTCGTTGCCAAATAAAACCCTCTTCTGTAAATAATTCTCAACATTGGAACTAGAGTTTAGAGTAGCTTTATCTTCCGAATGTGTTACATGACCATACTAGTCGAAGAGATCTTCGCTCGAATGACTGTAGAGTGACAAAGATGAATTCTTTGGATTTAAAAATAACTAGCTCTAAGAAGACATGCTAGAGAAATAGCCAGGGGAAGGATGTAAGACTAGATGATGTTCTCGCGTGTAATATACCCCGATTTTGGATTTTTTTCTTAAATATTTATTTATGTTAGCCTAGGTTTTTTTTTTTAGTCTTGATTTACTTGTTGTTATATTTGATAAGAACATTAAATTGTATCTTACTTGGTTGCAGGAAAGATTCTCCTCCTACCTCTCTTTCTACAGACTCTAAGGTGATTACACTTGTCTCTTTAATTAGAATCTCAAGAGGAAGGGGGTTATTTTTCTAGCTTGTTATCAACACATTCTTGGTACATTTTAGGTCTTTACCAAATGTGGGGGTCGGCTTGTTTTATTCCTCCATGCGTCCTGGAAATGAGGACAATGGTAAGCTCTTAACCCCTTTTTTCAACACTTCTTTCACATTTTTATTGAAGTGTTGGGTTATATATGCCTAGGTACTAACTTAATTACGTTTTATTTCATGGCTTGGTGTGGCATTCCGGTTCTCTTTTTCGGTCATTATGTTTTATATGACATATCTACTTCATGTGAATATGGTTTTTTTTAAACTTTACTTCATGAACTGACTTATCTTCATCATTTGTTGCTTTCTTCACGATGGATTGGTTGTCCATGAATTACCATTCTCTTCACGGATTTCCACACTTGCTAGGTTAGGTTAGGTGGCCCCCATTTTCACACTTGCTAGGTTATGTTAAGTGGCCCCCCCATTTTCACGGCACTTTGCTGCCTTACGTGGTCTACAAACAAACGTAGGCTAGCATCAACGATTTTGCTTGAGTTGCTCCCGCTCCCGCTCCCGCTCCCGCTCCCGCATTTGAAGAAAAAGAAAGCAGCCTACACCAACGATGGCGATGATAAATGATCTGAGAAGAGAATATGGATCAGTTTCCGTTGATCACGGCTGGCAGTGGCTAGTGATGTGACAGTTTCAGTTTTGATGAGTAGGCAACCCTCCGTTATCTAATTGATCCGGTGGCGATTGAACTTGAAATTTTGTCAGTCGCAGTTAAGTTAATTGATGATGCATGGTGTCTCCAAAAAAAGAAAACGTAAACGTATTCGTAAATTATTGGATTATGGATTAACATTCATAATATTTAAATCTAATTACTAAACCAAAGCCTTATATCGACCTTTTGCATGATCATAAGAGATATGCAAATGCTAGAACAACATAATATTAAGGAGAGTTGTTGGGGGTGTCAACACCCACCTTCTTGTAAATGTTGAACGTGTGATAGTATTCCTTGGTATCATTGTTCACGGTAGGCCAACAAAGACCTGTGTGCAAAATCTTTTACATAGTTTCTTTTCCAGGATAGTGGCCTCTCGCAACTCCTTCATGGACCTCCTTTAATATTGTATCCCTTTCATGTTATACCACACATCGTCGTAGAATTCCATCTACACCTAATTTATACAAGCTTCCTACTATCAACTAGTAGGCTATTGCATTGACTACAAGTTGCTTCTTCTATATAGTTGTAAACTCCGGTGGATCCATATCAGTACTCAGGAACCACACAATTTCTAAGAAATAGTCGTCAACCATCAACTTCATTGGCTTTACCAAAACTTCAAAGTTGTACTCTTTAAAGAGCGGTAACCATCTACGTATCCCCCCCCCCCTCCCAACATTGTCTCATTAACTAAATATTGAAGTGCAGAATGGTCAGTGTACATCTTAAACTGCAAACCCAACAAATAATGCATGAACTCTTGTACTAAGTAGACCATTTCCAATCCATTGCGCTATGTGGTTGTATAGTTCTTTTATGCAGTTGACAACTTCCTACTTGCAAAAGCAATAGGATGATCTAAATCTTCATCCCCTAGTTGTACTAGTATTGTGTCCAACGCGAGTGATGATCCATCCACATGAACATGAAACTCCTTCCAATCCAGGAACGCCAAAATTGGTGCAGTTACTAATTTCTACTTCAACATATCTAAGCTTTTTTTGGGATTCCTCATTCCACTAAAATTTGACATATTTTTTCAATAATTTCTCTAGTGGGGTTGTAATATGCACATACCCCTTGATGAATTTTTTTTAGTGTCTTGTGTTCATCAACGTGCCACGTAGCTATCACACTAAAGTTGGTGGTACGTGTTAAGTGTGCAATAGCTATTATATTCACTAAATCCAACAACAAGCATTGTCTGCACACTAAATGCCCCAGTACAATACCAAATGGTGCACAAAATGTGCACTTATTTAGGTTTAACAAAATCTAGAACTATCTGCATCACTCCAACATCAATCATAGAACTTCAATATGATTCTTCAATAGGATGAATACTATCTAGTCATCCAAGCACACTTCTAGAAACTTGTGAATGGCCTCTTCAAAGGCTGTGAGAACTACCCTAGAAAATAATTCATATGAATTCTTGAAACAAAGGGGAAACACAGTGTATTGGTAGCATCTCTATTATGTCTCAAATGTCGTTTTATGCCTATCTTCCTTCGCAATTTTTATTTGACGATACCCTGAAAACCCATCAATAAATGAGTGTGCCTCTTGCCTTCCCACATTTTTCAATACTTTGTCTGTAAATGGTGTGGGAAATGGATCATGTAAGAATGCATCATTCAATTTGCAAAAATACACATAGATACTTATTTATCATGTCTTCTTATCTTGGACCACCATTGGCATGATCCATTCTAACTCCTCCACAGGTTTTATTTTTCCATCGTCTGACATTTTGTCTATCTTGTCCTTGACTTTCTGCTTATAAACTAGATTCAGTCGTTATGGTCTTTGTCTTACTAACCTGGCATCTAGATTTGGAGGTATCTTCATTTCTATTAGCTCTCCCATAATACCCTTCATCTCTGAAAAAATTGTTGGAAACAAGTCCTGAAACTCATGCAATAGATCAACGATCTTTGTAATACCCCAGTTTTGACCCCGTTTGCATTAATTGGTACATGATGTATATATGTAATTAATTGTGGTGAGGAGCTAAAGGCAAAAGCCCCACCATCGATTTGGTTGTGTATGTTTCGGCAAGAGGGATCATTGTTGATGGTATATCATGCTATCCGGCACATTCGAATTTTGACATCATGTAAGTATGCAAATTAATTAAAAGAAACCTACAGCCATCTTAGACGGTGCAACGTTAAATGAAAAGGGCATGATTCCTAAGCTTAAGGGGGGGGTTGTCTAACCCGTGGGGGCCATTGGGAGTTTGCCATGTGTCGACCACCTTAGTTATTCTGTTGTTAGTGGGGGCAACTATGGGCTGGCAGGAAACCACTACGCTCACGCCTGCACTCTTTCCACGACGCCTTGGCTGATCGTCTTGTCCACTCTCCCCACCGTTGACTGTTCGTTTTCCTCACACAGGGCAGAGTTAAAATGGAGTACAATTCATTGTTGAGGGGTTCGTTCTCCTCTGCCTCATGGACTGCTGACTTGCGGACCGGTTCTTTGTCCTGTTCATGCAGAAAGCCTAGGTTCTTGCCTCCACCATTGCCGGACTGTGAAGGTTTGTCGTGGTTGTCACTGTGGGATGTTTTTCTGTGGTTCCCATGTCTTCCTCCTGTTTATGTTGAGGGTCGATTTTTCCCCTGCTCGCATTCCTACTATAGTTCGTCCAGACATTTCATTATTGATCATGGACTGTGGTTTTCTTTTATTGCTTGTGGTCTGTGTTTAGGTTCTTCCCCTGTCTAGGATTGAGAATCAGACTTCTCTCCCGTTTGGGACTGTGTGAGGTTTCCGTCGTTTCCTTATAAGATTGGGGCTGCTGTTGATTTACCCTGGTTTCGGGTTGCTGTGTAATGCTGTCATCGTTTCCTTATAAGATTGGGGTTGCTATTGATTTACCCTAGTTTCGGGTTGCTGTGTAATGATGTCGTCATTTCCTTATAAGATTGGGGTTGTTGTTGATTTTGCTGGCATTGGTTGCTACGTGTGCCAATATCTTGTGGGGTTGTTGTCAAGTGTTTTGGCCAGGCTAGGGCCAAGAACAGCTCTGAAACGTCTTGTTTGACCTGAGCTGTGTTCACATTTTCATTTGGGGTTGTCACCCGGTTGTCTTCATCTTCTTTACAGAGCTATGAATTGTTTGTTTTACTGCGGTATGCAGTGGTTGGTCTTCGGACTGTTGAGAATAGGATTAGAGGCTGGGTATGCTTGAGAAATTGGTGTTTGGAGCCACTCAGACAAAGTGAAACTACTGGCTTTCTTTTCCACAACCCTTGAAGAATATTGGAAAGGGAAGTCAGGGCCTGAGGGACTCTGAAGCAGAGAAAGGACTAATTCCTGGTGTTGGGTGTGTGGATGTCTTAGAGGTCAGGGTTAGCTCTGGTGTAGGTGTCCTTAGCTCTCCATTGAGGCCACTAGCTTAGCATTTAGCCTTTCCTAGCTTCTTAACGGCTTGATCAACCCTACTGTGTGGGATTGGCTGATTTGTGTATCTTGGCTATGTGTAATCCTGCTTTGACCCTTATTCCTTGAGGAATCATGCCCAGATCGGGGGTGGTAGTGTTGCTGAGAGATTGATGAGCACGCTGGCCTATGGTTGGGTGGAACGTTGCAGCGACGTAGCTGGTTGCGGGATGAGTTCTTTCTAAGATAAGTATTCTTGACTATTTCGTCTCTGCATTTATATAACTGATTAATGAATATGATGAACATGTGGCATGATTGAATGATCGTATGTTTTCTTCTGCTATGTATATAAAGGATTATGCATCTCAGTATGTCTTATGTTTAAGCTTTTTATTTTAGCATTATATGCCTGTTCATGTTCATGGGGCTATTATGCTCGCATGTCTGGTGATAGTAGCGTCTTCTTTGCCGGTTTAAGGGTCGAGGACGTTACAGCATGGTATCAGAGCTCAAGGTTGCGCGATGGGCCTGAATGGGCCATGAATCATCGGCCATCGAAAGACATTAGTGGTTCGTGCGCCCGCCGTTGCGGAAGCCTAGAGCACTAGTCTTCCGATGAGGAAAAGTTCTGACTGTTGATGCCGATGTGCTTCAGTTTGCCGATCGGAAGAGAATAGTTGATTTGGTCAGCGATGGATAGGAGATGGTTGAGCTGATGAAGCGGCAGAAGAAGGTAAAAAGAAATATTTTGAAAAAAAAGTTCTAAGTCCGACCATTGGTGATCGGTGGAAGATGGTTGTTTTCATCGCCGATGGTTAGACAAGGGAACTGCCGATGAACTACATCGAAAACATTTAGTTGATGGCGCACCTGCCGTCACGGCAGTCTAAGACACTATCCACCCGACCGATAGTTGATCCGACGGCCGATGCGGTAGAAGGCAGAGGAGGAAATTTCCAAAATTTTTCTAAGTGTTGACTTCATCGGCCATCGGAAAATATTAGTGGTTCTGACCGCCGATAGGTGTTCTGGCTCGCGAGAAGAAGAAGAAATATCCAAAAAATTTCTAAGTGTTGACTTCATCAATCATCAGGAAATGTTAGTTGTACAGGTCACCGATGAACATTGGAAGGAAGTAGTGGTTCAAAGCGCTGCCGTTGCGGAAGCCTAGTGCACTAATCCTCCGACGGATATAGGTTCCGCTTACCGATGCCGTGATGGTTGTGTTTCAGTCATCGATCAGAGGAGAATAGTCGTTGACATCGCTGATGAGTAGAAGATGGAAGAGCCAATGCGGCGGAAGACAAGGCAAGAAGAAAATTCAAAATTTTCTCGAAGGCACGAGATCATCAGCCATCGGGAAATGTTAGTGGATCGGATCGCCGATCGAAAAAGGTTCAGTGAAGGTGAACCATAGTTGTGGCTGCCTATTCAACTATCCATCCGATGCCGCAATGAATAATTGCTTCGACCACCGACAGAATCGTGAGCTGCGGAAGACATAGGAAGATTGTGGGCCGCTGTTGCGGAAGCTGAAGAGACTAACCGTCTGATGCGTAGGACACCCGGCCGCCGACACAGCGGATAGTCTATGCTATCGCTGACGAAGTTCGAAACGATGGAGGATTATGGACCCGATATGGCGGATGAAAGTAGAACAATAGATCGTCGATAAAATTCGGAATGGTAGACCACTACAGCCCGATACGGGAGAAGGGAATAGACAAGCGACCCATCGATATAGTGGAGTAAATTAGAGGTTTCAACTGCCAAAACGCTGGAATATTAGTCAGGAGAAGACTCAATGAGCAGTAGTTGACATCACCGATGTAGATCGAAAGTTTAGTCCATTTGCCCCTGGAAACCATAGTAAGATTACTTTCCATTGTTGCGGCTGCTGAAGGGACTGTGCACCCGATGAACAGTCGATTTTCTCGCCGATGCAATGGAAAATTATTATTGATAGGGTCGTTGATGAGCGTCGGAGAAATTTGTTTCTTAGATCACCGAAGTGTCGGAGTTGTATATGGGATGAGACCGATTTGAGCAAAGGAAATTTTGAGTTTTTCAAAGTGGATTTTTTTCAATGATTTCAGTGGTCTTAGTGAAATTCTCAGTAGGATTTCAGGGCTGAAAGGAAGAAAACCCTAGTGGCTGGAGGTCGCATTTTAGACCCAAAAATTTAGTGGTGTGTTTTGACATCATTTTTGAAATGATGTGGTTTTCACACCCGAGGTCAGAATGAAGCATGTGGATAGGCATTGGAAATCTTATCCAGCAGGGAACAAGGGAAAGTCACCAGAATTTGAGTGTGGAGCAGCAGAGTACTAGCGATTGCTTGAAAGAGAAATGTGTTGATGTTAATATGGACAAATCCAGAAATTGCATGCCTAGAGGTAGCAAGACCATGCAGTCAAATCAGTTGTTGTGTCGAAGAGGAGTTCCATGCAAGGATGAGGGAAGTAAAAAGGGAAGTTTTTTTAAAACCCTATCTTGTTGATTATAACTACATTTTATAAGTTTTATACATGAAATGTATGAGGATATGCCTTGCATGCATAGGATATTACATGTTGGTAAGAATAGTGAGGATTATACGTTTATAATGAACCACTAATGATAATCATTGCATTGGTATTGACATTAGTGGAACAACCAACGACAACATGGACATGGTTGAGTATGTTGTTGATGCTGATGAATGTGACCAGCAACCCTATGAATAAAGGGATAAGGCAACAAGTCCAGGATCAAAAGCTGGTGAGCAAATTCTGCAATCTCCTACAAAGGACCAACCAAACTAGTAATGTCAAGGGTGTAAGTAGGAGCCATGGAGGTAAGAGTTTAATTATGACAATTGCATGGAGTGGTAAAAGCAAGAGGTCTCATACCATGTGGGTATTTGAATTTTATACCGCATTCATATAGAAATGTGTCATTATGAGCTTAGTAGCTCAAGGATGGTAAGCACTGATGATCTTGATTGTAGTCCTCCATCCCATATGAAGTAGTCATGGTTAGGCCATGCATGGTATGTTTGAATGCATAGTATTCCTAAATCAATGCAAGGTAGCATTGAGTGGATATGCATTAAAGGATTTTATAAATCTTGTGGTTATGCATTGAATGGATGCATATGAATGGTGTGAGTAACCGATTTCATAAGTATGGGTGCAATTGTTGTGATGCATTGCATGAATGCATTGAGATAGTGCATGTGATATTATGAATAACTAATGGCTGAAATGATGAATTGATGACAATTCTGGAACCATTTCAAGAGCTGTTATGGATGCAAGACAGTAAGTGCATGAAGAGGGTAGTCATGATCAATTGGCTGTCGGAAACGCCCTATGAAAGGGCAAGGTGGTACCAATGATACGCTTGGGAATTAAGGATTATCTAAACATGTCATTTAAATTGCATAAATGATGTGACTGTACCCTGTAATTTAAAATATGATGATGATTGCGTGAAGTAAATGAGTTTTGGTAATATTGATGTGCTAACAGCTAGAAATATTTGAATTTTATAAATTCTGAAAATTCTTCAGTGATGGTTGCAGCAATGAAAAGGTTATATGCATCCAGACTTAACAAGTGTTTCGGGTAGATTGTTTAGAGCATGGCAATGAGAGTAAGACCATGACAAATGCTGGAATCTACCATGTGAAAGAGCCGAACCTTATGAGAAAAGTCTCATGGCTGTGAAAATAGTTTGTATGCATAATGGGTTGTTAAATTTGAATTTGTGAATTTCGGATTTAAGAAATTGTCGACAACTGCTAATCACTATTGGCTTGCATAAGATTATGTCAGGAGGACGCATTGTAAGTGGATGTTCATGTTATGCTAGTAAGCATAAACTTATAATGGGCATAGTAGTGATGCTTATAAGAGACCCACAATTGAGGATCACCTCATTGCCAAGCAAATCAATTTCTGTAGTAAACAGAGTTGCAAATTTTCATTGAATTTAATTACTAATGTCATTGCTTGGTTATGAAACAATCAATTTGGATTGTATTATCGGATAATGATTGACTGTTTGGCTAATTGATGAATGTGCCAGGGGTACACACTGCATGAAGATCATGTGTGATGGCTTGCAGGAGCCAAACTTCATCGAAAGGTTTTCCCTTATCTTGGAAATGTTCCATCTGCACTGCATGTTTGGTAAGCCACATGAGTGAGATGGTATAGATTATGTCGGTAAGACATGTGTGGATATGGAATGTGAAAGGAGTTGGGATGGAAAACTGAGGGACTTTTAACTCAAAGAAGGGAGCCCTCATTCCTTCTTCACAAAGGAATACTGCCTCGGCAAATGGATAAGTGTTCTGTGACCCTAGCTAAGAATATGCATGTCAATTTGTTAAATTCAATATACAGAGCATGTTTTGATTTTGTTTCCGTTATGGCAGATTGCTTGAGTATGCATAGGGCCTACATGGCACACACCGAAAAAGGGTGCACACTTTTCTGATGTCGGATCATGGAAGGGATTTTCAATATTGATTACACCCTAGGGAGTGGACACACTCCTGGTGTCTCAATACTTGATAGAGGATGATATGAAAAATGATTACAGTTTTAGAGAAATAACGCTAACGAATATGCTTATATTACTTTTGTTGTCAGGCTAAACAGTTGTAGTATGGTATTGTACACTAAATGGACAATGGATTGAGCTCATCCTACCTTCTACTAAAGAGCACAGAGAAGGAGACATTCCTGAGGGACTGTCAACTCAAAGAAGGGAGTGGTCTCTCTAAAGAACACAAAGAAGGAGACATTCCTGAGGGACTGTCAACTCAGAGAAGGGAGTGGTCTCTCTAAAGAACATAGAGAAGGAGACATTTTTGAGGGACTGTCAACTCAGAGAAGGGGGTGGTCTCTTGTGTGATATGGGATAGTGGAGTTAGAGCTCACTACCAGAAATGAGACCTGGAAATGGCCGTTTATTGTTGATATAAGTGCATATGTTATTGTTGATGGCCTGATAAACCCAATAGTGTTGGCTTGGATGATGATTGGTTGTTGATATAAGTGCATTGTTGATATAAGTGCAGGCGATTTGTTGACGGTCTGATAAACCCAACTAAAGGTTGGCTT